>JAEQBH010002422.1:0-500879 GCA_016808115.1 Tetrastigma voinierianum | reverse complement strand
TTTTCTATCCCGGGTACGGTTCTTGAGTTTTATCATACTATGACATCTGAGGGAGTGTGATCGAGATGCGAGATCCGGTTCGATATCGATGACCTTCACGGGATGCGAGCTTTGGATATCCTTCTTGCTTTAGTCACGCCGGGTGGCTTCTAGCAAACTCCACAGTTATCGGCGGTGGCCTCGGCCATCTCTTAGAGATGATTCGACTCTCTCTCTCGAATCTTTGCGGCCCGGGATCTATCTTTGCTGCAACTTCTCGCGAATGCTCCTCACGGACACATGCGGTCCACGATCATTCCCGCGCAGCATGTATAGGCGTAGAGGCTATTCTCGAGGCTACGTACCCGGATATCGAGGGTAGGTTTGTCAGAGCAGGCTGGTTATGGCGCGCTTTTACTTCCGCGGGGAGCGGTCCACCGCGGGGCACGGCCGGCGGAGTCTTCCACTATTGATGCCGAGGTTGTTAGTGCCACGTATTAGAGCATCTTGGGTTCCCGGAGCCACGTATAGAGCGTCGGCAGAGTTGTCCTCATATCTTATCCCGTGGCGGACCTTTGTTTATCTTTGCTATTTTCTTCTGACGGGAGGTCGAGATGATTGCGCGAGAGGACTGCCTGAGGGTGGCTTGACCTATCTCATTTACGGATCCTCCCCCTTCGAGTTCCACCTCCTAACACTTTTGGCAGGGTTGCCTTATTTCGCGGCTTCTCCTAAGACTACGCGGGCCCATCCTCCGCATCGGCTGACCATGCGAGCACATCCACGTCACTTCACAGGGTTGTCGGGTATGGATATTGTCCGTGCCTACTACTACTCTTGCATGTTTAGCTTCTCCAAGCGACATTGACGGATGGCCCGGCGAGAGAGGGTCACTCTAGCGAGATCGTGCATTTACTCTGGATACAGAGCCACACGGGTCTCCCGCGATTCTGATGACCAAGCCTATACGACTCACTACCGTGGCCAGGTCTTGTTTCGGGTTTGCGACTTCGTTGGATGTGCTAGCGACGGCCATGATAACCAGTCCACCTGCATCTACACCACCACTAGAGTGAGGTGCATAAATAGAAAGGCAATGTGATAACCAAAATAAAAAAGAAAGAGAAAAAGAAAAATTGAAAAAGAAAAGAAAAATTCGAATCGCATTGCTTTGCCTTGGCTTCGACACGGTCCGAGGGGTATATGGCGAAAGCCTTTAAAACCCGGTGCCCTAAACCTTCACTAGTTGGGAGTCGCCGACTTAGTGTTCGCTACTTGGGTGGATGGGTGGAGTTTAGCGGTTGCGGAGTCTTTGGAGGCTCGAAGAAATCATTCGAGTGGTGAAACCTATAAAGTTTGTGGTCGAAAAGATCCTCATGAAGCGATGCCCTAAACCTTCCTTTGGTTGGGAGTCGTCGGTTAATCCGTTACCGGACTTTGGTGAGAGTCGAGATCCTCGAAGCTTTGCACCTACAACCTTAAAAAATTATAGTAATAAGGGTAGATCCTTTTTATTTAGGTTGTTAACATACACAAGGTTATGGCATTGCTCAGGTTGGGGGGGGGGGGAGAGCGACCAGTTCGTGGTTATGATTTGAGACCCGATCAAACAAACCCGTAGCTTTTTGTAGAAGAGCTTTGGTTCATGCCTCGTGGAGGGAGCTTGTTGAGGAGATCAGATCCAACGCGGTATAGTTTTCATTCTTTGAGATGATCTTAGCAGTTTTGTGATTCTCATCGCCGGGCTATGCATGCACTAAACCTTTTTGACCTCACATGTTTTTGTTCTCTACTTGTTGATTTATTTCGGCATTGCTCTGTACTAGCAATGGGTTGAGGGTGTGATTGACTACCAAGTGCTATTTGAACTGGCCCAAGATAGGTTCTAAGTATTTTTTGTGCACTAATCATATTAGTCGCCAATTGACACGTGTAGGTCCCTTTGGTACTAATGATTGTATTTACGAGAGTTTGTTTGTGGTAGTTTGCGGGTTTCATAAACCTATCCTACCGTATCAAGCTAAGCATATCGAAGTTGAGGCGGGTCTGATGAGTTCGTTTGATTTACATTCAATTGCATCAAGCAGAAACGAAGAAATTGAAGATGAAGCTCTTGGATGCGAGTGGAATATGCGAGGATGCAAGCGGGAGAAGACAAGGAAATTTGGCCCAGAATAAGAAATTTTCTCTAGAATCGCAATGCTCTGTAGTGCTGATTTCGCTACATCTACACTCTTAATTTTTCGCTATGTAGTGGCTTCGCTATAAAGCGAAATTTTCACCTATAAAAATGTTACCTTGGGTGTTTTTGTGTACAAAGCGACCTGTATTTGGTTTTCCATCTCTACCCTCACGTAATGATACTATTTAGGATAGATTGGTATTTTCACCTTTTGTAAAGAGGCTATATAAGACATCTTATGAACAATTTGCGACTAACTATTCTAGAGCATTTTCCATTACGGACTGTTTTGGCTTCATTTTCTCTCTTCTCTCTCTTCTTTCTCTCACTTTCTAGGCAGCCAAACACACACCCTTTGAGGATGATAACACCGAGGATGTTTGAATAAAACACCCAAGCCATGAAGAGGAGGGGTTGCTAGGTTGGGCGATGAGGTTTGCGGGTGATCCTGCAGTTTTTCACGAAAGCGATTCTGCGGGTATTTATGTTTCAAACTTTCAAAAAACAGGTTTAAAAGCTATTTGATGTACTTTCTTCGGTCAATATTTGGCAAGCTTTTTAGGGTTCAATGTATTCTTAATGTTAGATACCTGACATCCATTAGTTGGCCTTCATTATGAGCCATTGGGGGTAGGTTAAATGTTAGATTTCAGCTTGTGGGCTTGATTAATGCCGGTAAATGTATAGTTCAAGAAGGAAGGTATTAAGGGTTGGTTTTTAAAGTTAAACAAAGATCCGGTTTTGGAAATGACTATAGGTCATTTACCACATCTTGAAAGAAATAACTTGAGACACCCTTACAACCCTATCATACCAAACTAGTGGCCCAAAACTTCCGAGGTCTTCTCTTTTACATTTTTAATTTAGAATCACCATCGATTAACATAGTGACAACAACCACACTTTTTTATACAAATCAATCAAGCAAAAAAGCCTCACCATTTTGAATCATTATACAAATAATTTGTAAGACAAAAACCCATCCTAGTGTTCGATCCTAGAGCCACTATGCTACAGTAGTTCTATTACGGCAGTAGGAGGAATTTAGGTATAAATTTTGTTGATCGAAACCTATTGCGGCACTAATCAATGCATGTATGAGATGACACTCTACATGCCCCATGTCTGGGGTCCTTACTCAGACCCACTTGCCGATGCACGAAGTGCCGATGGGAAATCATCGCAAGTGGGTCGGAGCTCCCGTCACCACCCATAGTCTATGTGATATTTATTTAATTGTTTCGTGTCTTTTTGGGCAACAGAACTTTCGAGGGTCTCATCGCGGTCTCTTACACCTGGAGCATTTTTACGGCGGGCTTTGACCGGTGGATCTGTGTCGCGGGTTTTTGGGCTTTTCACACTGAGGGGGTATCTATCTACTTGCTCACACCTTGGAACACATTTCATTTGCATTTTCATTTAACATTGTGTGACTCAATTGGACTTCATCCCATTCCCGAGCCCACAAATTAACAAGCGATTGCCAAACCGATTACCATGTAAACACACCCATGTAATGCGGTGTTCTGCTTTACGATGCAATGCAATTTGTGCCCTTTTCGAACCCATGACCAATGCTGTGAAGACCTCTACATGGACATTCTACACCATACACTATGTGTGTGCTATGTTTACTCATGTCTAATGCACTAACATTCCATATATTCAATTCAACATCAGCATACATGTAGTCATGTTAATATTCAATACATTGAATCGGTACATCACGTAAGCATGCACTACATCTTTTCTATCATTCAGTTCATTCATGTCAGCACATCATTCAAGCATGTATTAACATAATTCCAACCATTACTTAGGCAAGTAATGCTATAATTCATATTCCCAGGCTGAGACATAGTGTGTCAATCATACATCCCAATGCATATAATTATTTCCATCTTTATCACACATATGTCACATAATTTCACATATTCAGTATGTCATTGAATTTATGGCAATAACACACATTAGCCATTCTTGGCCATAAATCCAGTCATGCTTGGCCTAAGAAATAATCTGGACTTAGTAAAAAAAGTCCAGTTTTGTAAATACCACACAAAACATCCAACACACAATTCCCTGATCCTTACCATGCGGTCCCGGCGCATTTCGGTTCTGGCTTAGGTTCAGCGAAGTTCAGCAAACGGACTATTCCTCAAGCGTCACGTGACCCGACCAATGTTAATACGATACGGCTGAGCACTTTATCTTATTAAACTCTGGGCTTCGATTAGCTTTAAGCGAGTCTAAGGAAATAAACGAATGTCCGGAGTCCGGACGAAAAAAAGTTATGGTCGTCGAGATTGGCGCGGCCGATTCACAAGAATTGTGTGGAAATTTGAGTAGCCTTGCTTGTTCTTATCCTTGGGATTTTGCTGTCCCAAAACACAATGTTATGTTTCGAACAGTCCCAAAACCCCATGAAACCGGTTTTTGACCATCACACAATCACAAACAAACCACACAACAGAAAAATTTGCCCGGAAAACCGAACTAAACCCGTAGAGTATTACCACGGCCCCTAGGTGTAAAATAACCCGAGTAAGAAAACCTACCTCTCGTAGGATTCAGGAGTTCTTTGCGGTCACCGGGTCTCACTCCCGGCACGATAGTCCTTCCTTTTCCTCTTTCTTTTCCTCTCTTCCCTCCACTTTTTCTTCTTCTCTTTTCTTCTTTCCTTTTCTTTTCATTTCCTCCATTTCTCTTCTCCCTTTCCTCTTTCTCTTTCTCCTTTCCTCCCTTCCTCTTTCCTTCCTCTCCTTCTCCTTCTTGCTCCCCACCCTTTTCGGTGAGCTCCCTGAACTAAGTGGAACCCCTACATTTATAGGATTCAAGGGCGAAGCATGATGCATGCCATGTGTCACACACATGCATGGCTTTACCCATGTGCTACACATATATGCCATGTGTCCTACATGCATGAGCCCTTGCCATTGCATTGTGACACATGGCTTTCCATGTGTCACTCATCAGTTTTCCATGTGTCACCCGTATATTTCCGCCATATTAATGGCCCGCCTGACACCGTTGCCTCGAAAATACGCGAAATTCCGTTATATTGGAATCAACAAAGTCGACTAGGTAGCTAGATTTTGCGAGGCGATTCCAACCGGTGCAATCCGTTTGTCATCGAGATCTAGAAAAATCCCAACTTTCTCAGGACTATTCCGATCAGTACTTGTTTGCCCTTTTTTTTTAAATGTAAATTTAAAATTTTCATGGGTTTTACAAAATTATTTTAACTCAATGCGATGCTTTCACAATGTCATTGAAAAAAAATATAAAAACAACTATATTTGTAAACCGTCATCATCTATAAGATTATACATATATATATATATATATATATATATATATATATATATATATATATATATATATATATATATATATCCTTATTTTCTTAGATAGTAAAATCTAAAACCACATCTTTTAGATCTCACTTTGAGCCTGATACCTCTTGGCATTTGGAGGGTTGTCCATGAGAAATCTTCCCTTACCCTTCTTCTCTTTTCTAGAGGGGGTTTTCTTTTCCAACACGCCTTTTGATGTAAGTTCTATTTGGCATAAGGAGGAAGAAAAACCAGCGTGCTTGGTTCCTAGCGAAGACCTCACTCTCTCTTTCTCTGCACTACGTTTTTGAGAAAAGGTGAGAGCTTTGGGGAAGATTGCTGATGATATGCTCGAATGAAGAGGTGTGAGCTCATGTTGGCAGCTTGTGAAGCGGAATCGACAATCTTTGAAGCTAAATAAAAGGTTGTTTTGTGTACTTGTTGGTTTTTATGAGTCTCATTTTGTTGTTTCTTTTTGTTTCTATGGACATCTATTGTTTGGTTGTTGGAAAAGGGAGGGAACTAGGGATTTTCCTGCAGGTTGGGGTTGAATTGTGTTGAGTGAGATTTCCGATTTTCTTTTTCTTTTTACATTTTGGTAGGTGAAGGGAAAATTGAGGTGCTTTCATGGCGTTTGGCAAGATTGTTTGTTTTTTGTTTCTTTTTGGTGCGGATATTTGTTGAACTATGTGAAAAAATTTGCCCAAGTTTTGTTTCCTATTGTTTTGCAGAAAAAGAAAAGGATTTTTCTATCTTTTTTTAATTGTTTACTGAGAAGATTGAGAATCGTAATAGAAAATTGACTTCTCTAATTATTCAGAAAATTATTTGTTGGAAAAAAAATTTCCTCGAGGAAACCTTGGTGTGAAAGGATTTTTTTTTAAATAATAATGTAGAATAATAATATTAACTATTAGTTTGGAAGCGTAGAAGATACCTTATTTTTTCCTTGGAAAGCGAGCCATATATCTATCCTTGTTTTCATTTGTGAAGTTGATGACAAAAAGGAATTAGATGCTTGTTTTCTTTGCTAAGAAAAATCAAGACCCTTTTCTTTCATTTTAGGTCTAGGAATTTCATACAGCATATCCTAAAATTTTTGTGGCTTTTATTGAAATCTGCCTTTTGTTCAATAGAACTTTTTTGGATTCTCTCTTTCTCTTGTGTGAATCGATGAGAGTATCAATGGTTTCTTTCATTACTTTTGGATTCTTTTCCATGTTATGACCTTGATTCTACATAAGTCGTGGAAAATTTGTTTGGGTTATTCATGAGACTGAGTTCATGGGAGGATGATTTGTTTTGGGCTGGCCAATTTTTCATATTTTTTGATCGAGACGGGTTTGGTTTTTGGGTTAATCAGTTTTGGTGATAAAGTCTTGGTTTTGTTTCTTCAATTTGGAGAATGGGGTTTTGAGTTTGGAAGCATGGGTTTTAGGTGTTTGGAAAGCAACGCCTTTGGGTATGGAAGCAATAAGCATGTCTTTAGCAAACAAGTGGCACATAACTAATCACAATCTATAAAAGGCACCTAGGGAAAAAAAAAGGGAAAAGAATTGATAGGGAGAGAAAAGTGGTTTTGGGGTAAGATTTAAACCTAAGCGCGATGTGTGAGGCGACAGCCACATTAAATATTTTAATAGGGTAATAGATTCGAGAAGGTTAGAAAGCTATTAAACCAAAAAATGGGAAAGAAATGGGGTGGCGACTTTTGGAAAACTGTTGGTGGTTTAGAGTTTGGTTTTTGAAAGTTTGTTATATAGTCTTTTTTAAATATTAAAATAAATTCTAAATATTTATTGAAATTTTATTTTTATGAAATATTTACAAAGATTATAAATTATTTCTTTAATAGTTTTACTATTACAGCTCATTTTGGCCCGTTTTAACCCGTGGCTTGCATAGGGTTGGGTTGGGTTGTCCAAACAGTAGCCCACATATAACCTAGGCAAAATGGTCCGGCTCATATTGGCCTGTGCCTTGATCGGATCGGTCCAAAATGGGTCAGGCTAACCCATTTCCCACCTATAGAATTTGTCGTTGCTCCCGGGTATTCAGGGTCTTAGGGTTTGTTCAAACTTGATAACTCATGCATTTGAGTCTTTTGGGTGCTATGCCCATTTCCTTTTACTATTTGGTCAATGATTCAAACCCAAAGAGTTAATGGGGTGGCATTGAGTGGAACGAGAATGATTAAATTTTTTTTTAATGTCACTTAGAAAAGAAAAGAAAATGAATCAAACTTGGAATAGCAAAGATGAGATTTTGGAAATATGAAATAATAATAACGAATGGACAAATAATTAAACATTTGTAGAGGAATCAAGTAGCAAATGCTGAGGAGAGTGGAAAAAATGATTTTTGGTTGTTGTAATAATTTCAAAAAATAAATCTGTAGAAAGAAATAGAAAAAAAAATAATGATTTAAAGAAAAAATGATAAGAAGAAATAATTGAAATCTTCTTAACTTGAAAGATTAATGAATTTTGGAGAAGTGGCGACTTTAGTAGGGAGCTTGAGAATAATTATGATGGACAACACAAGAGATTACAAACTATGATTAAAACTAGGTTTAATTAGCGCTAATTTAAATTCTTAACATTCTTGTGTCCAATCTAAATGTATGCTTTTATGATTATTAAACAAGTCAAAAGCGGTGGATGCTCATGCATTAATTTATTGAATCCATCTCTTTTTGTTTATTTGTCTATATTTCCCTTATTTTTTGAGATTTTTTTCAGCTTTTTAACTAGATTGTTGTGCACATATTGTAGACATACCATGACTCTAAACCATGCTTCGAACACTAAATCTGAAGTCCCATTCTAGCAGCAGCCAAATGCTCTACTCTCATAGTTTGTGAAACATTGTAACAAAAATTTTTTAACAAAGTTCTTGCCAAAAACTTTACATTTGCTCTCACCACCCTAATGAGTTGGACTCACACTGTGAGATGGACTCATAAGACTCTAAATAGTGCTAATCGTCCCCCATTTTGTGTTCATAAAACATATTGTGACCACATTTACCTAAGGATAAGAACCTAAGTTGGTAGGTCCTTACTGTAGGTTATGGCCGATCATTAAAAAAAGAACACGAGGTAGTTGAGGAAGTGGACAAAGCGAAATCTAGGACCAGAGGAGGACCGTGGGGGAAACATCAAGTTGATATAAACCATTAGATAGCTTACCCTGAACCAGTATGTCCTTGGTGACTTTGTCCTTGCTGCCAGAAGCGATGGGCATCAAATTCCACAAGTACATTGTTATGGGAAGTAAAATGAGAAATGCTGATATGATTTTTCTTAAGATATGGAACTAAAAAAATGTTTTTGAGGTGTAGAGGTCAAGAAGCAATAATGCATGAGTTACCTATGTGAGTAATAGGTAGAGTAGAGCCATTACCCGACAATGAGTTTATTAGGACTAAGGTAGGTTGCTTTAGAGTCTCTAGTAGTAGCATTTGAAGTGTGATGTGAAGACCCACTATCAATGTACCAACGTCATCATGTGCAGTGTTTGGTATAGCAATGTGAGCCTAACCAGAGATGAAAAAGTGATCTTGTGATTATTGAAAGGGCTCCATGAAGGATGACGGAGCAGGTGTATTAGTGTAAGACTGATTGTTGTTGTAGCTACTAGTATAGTATTGACTATTACTATAGCTGACATCAAACCTATGAAAGCACTCGAATGTAGAGTGGACATTTCGCCACAAATCTGACATAACAACCTAATAGAATAGCCTTTAGTACCTTGACCAGAGAAATGTGTCCTACCCTGACGGCTATCACCATGCTATTTAGAGGTTTCATATTTCAAAGAGTATTATTTACCTATAAAATGACTTATAGACTAATTCATGATGCTTCTACAAGTTCATAGAAAAAAAATATATTTTTCCTAAAACCTTCATAAGATTTGTATTGTTTTCCCTAGACAATAAAATCTAAAAAAACCCTATCTTTGACCACTAATACCAATTATTGCAATTTCAAGCAAGTTATTTTTCTACCATCAAAAAGTGGACTCTTTGAGGAGGTATAGTTTTCATTATGAAATTCTATTTTTTCATTGGTAGGAGTGCCCAGCCTAGAAGCAGCCACATTAACCACTATTTGCTAGAATATTAATTGAATCTCTCTTCAGGCTTTACTTTCAAGTTGCTTTGCCGGAGGTCTAGCATCTCTTATGCATTGTGACAATTTTACCAGCTTTCTACTACAAAATGCCTGTGTAAAATACTTAAGTGATGCTGGATTTTTTATTATTGAGTAAGTTCTCTATTCCTTAATTTGTCATGAACCAAATCTTATATATTTTTTATAAGGTTGTATTTTTGCTTTTTCATTACAGAAGAGACATAAGCTTGAACCACTATATGAGGGAAATAAAATTATGAGGAAAATAAAAATATATATTTAAACTTAATAAATTAATACTATATGTTTGTTCAAACTTATCTTATTTTTTTCTATGTATTATATAAGGACTAAGAAATTTGAAAATATATAAAATTTTGACTATGAATAATTTTTATTACATTTGATTTTCTCTTATATTTTCCATGGTAAAACCAAACATGAGCAAATTAATTTCCTTATATTTTTCTTACCACTAATGCTTTATAGGTTCCAAACGAAGCCTTAGACTTTTCAAGTCTATCTCTATCTCTCTCAAATACATTAAAACTTCAATTTTAGAGATGCTAATTGTGGGAGTTCCTTCTTTGTTAGGTTTCATCACTGGTTGTGTGACACCCTATCTCGGGGTCCGGTGACAACCGATCGACCGCGGAGATACGTGGATGTCGAGTAACGACACCACACCATGCCATCCCACTAGGGACCCATGATTTAATGAAAATCGAGCAAAGACTCGCTTTGTGCGGGAGCTCTACCCAAAATACAGCTTGTACAATTACATGGCAACATGGCCCAATATTATAGAAACGACCACCACTTAGGGAGTCCACATGCGGTAAAAATGGCCACACTTGAGACCTGTTATCCATACTCAAACATATAAACACTTGACTATAAAACATAGTCCATAAGAGTTTAAATTACATCACTCTTATACAAATAAATACAACCCATATATGTTACAAAATATATATCAAAGCCACAATCGACTTTCTTCTCAATCGACCTCTAAGGACCGCCATCCCTTGTGCGTCACGCTTTGAAATGGTCCCACGACGGGGTGAGAAAAGCCTAGTTGTGATAATCTCCTACAAGGGCTACTCCCCATCTAAGTGTACATGCAATGGTCGCACAATCAAACACACATCCAAGTGCAACATACACATGTCTACCTGAATGTCTACATGCCATGAATGAGACTCGACTCACCATGCCCGTATGCGAGCCCTCACCATCTCCATTACTTTCGATATGTTATTGGAAGTAATATAATCCCGAAGTCACTCCTTGACTCGTCTCCACATATGCATATGCCAAATGTGATGTCGTCATTGACGTACCAATGACAATAATATCGAGCCCTCACCAGGCTCCATTGCAATGCAGTGCGATGGGCAACAAATCGAAGTCGATCCGACTCCTATCACATAACCTAAAATCTATGTGATAAACATGACCGTGTGTCTTCTTTGGCAATGAACTTTTTGGATCACACTGCGGGTCTCTTACACCCATGTAACAGAACTTTTCGGATCACACCGCAGGTCTCTTACACCCATGTTCTAGGCTTTTCACCTGAGGGGATTAACAATCCACTCTTACCTTGACACATTATTTATATTTATTTTGTGTTTTTAAACCATGAGACATCTATTGGATGTGGGTCAAAGTCTCGACTCACTACCCATTCATCAACAGTGATGATGAATGACCATATCTATGCACACACACCCAATATGTTGATGTCCCTGTGCATATGCAATGCTAATGTCACTACAAATTCTCATGTTACATGTATGATGCACACTACATGGAACATTATAATCAATCATACTTCATATAAACCGTGAGAAAATTTTTTAATTGTTTTTGAGATAAAAGGGGGCAAAACTGTAGTTTATTGGAATAGTCTAGAGAAAAGTTAGGATTTTTCTAGATCTCGGATGGTGAAACGGATCGCACCGTTGAAATAGTCTCACGATATCTAGCTACCCAGTCGAATTTTGTTGAATTCCGAGATAGTCAAAATTTCACGTATTTCGAGGCAACGGGTGTCGAGCGACACATGTCGAGCCATGTGGATGACACATGGAAAACCATGTGGGTGACACATGGCAAGCCATGTGTCACAATGCATGTTTCACAAGCATGCATTGTGACACGTGGCATGCCATGATCAGCATCTGCAACTTCCTTTGAACCTATGGGGGCTTCACATGGGTTAATTCCTTACAAGCAAGGGGCGACAAGCTTCGATTTGTGGGAGGCGACAAGGAAGGAGGGGGAAAGGGGAAAAGAAAGGGAGGAAAGGAAAGAAAAGGGAGGAAAGAAAGGAGAAAGGGAGGAAAATAAAGGAAAGAAAGAAAAGAGAGAAAGAAGAAGAAAGGGGAGGAAAGAGAGGGGAGAAAAGAAAGAGGAAAAGGAAGGGAGGGATGCGTAGTGGCTTGGACCACGATGGAAAGAACCGGAACTACGCTGAGGTGAGTTTCATCCTACTCCACGGTTATTTTACGCCTAGGAATTTCGTGTAATGGCCTACGGGTTTTTTCGGTTTTCCGGGCGAATTTGTATGTTTTGTGGTTTGTTTGTGATTGTGTGATGGTCAAGGAGCCGGTTTCATAGGGTTTTTGGGACTGTCCAAAAATAGAGCATTGTGTTTCGGGATAGAAAAATCGGCGAATAGCAAGCGAGGTGTGCCCAAATTTCCGCGCACCCTTATTGAATCGACGCGTCAACTTTGGGCGACCAGTAACTTTCTGATCCGGGCACTCCGGTGGAAGTGCGTTCTTGGACTCTATGGAAAGCTCGTCGAGTCTAGAATTTAATAAGATACAGTGCTCAGCCAAAATGTAGGCTGAAAATTAGGCTGGGTCACGGACAGTTAGGAATAGTCGTTACGGTTTGAACTTCGGTTTGAACTTGGTTTTAGAAAACTTCGGTTTTGAACCGGTTTGTAGCTAATGTTTGGGACTGCATATGGCCGGATCAAGAGTGCGTGTTGGATGTTTTATTATTAATTTACAAAAACTAGACTTTCACGGACTAAGTCGGATATTTCTTAGGCCAAGCATGGTCAGTTATGGTCGAGGAATGACTAATGTGTGTTATTATATAAATTCAATAACATGCGAATATGTGAAATTATGTGACATATGTGTGGCTTGAAGATGGAAATAATTATGCATTGGGATGTATGATTGACACACTATGTCTCGGCACGGGAATATGGTGCTATAGCATTGCGCCTAAGTAATGGTTGATTGTGTTATCACGTACTTGAATAATGTGTTGACATAAATGGGCGAATGATAGAAAAGATATAGTGCTACTTATGTGATGTATTGATTTGAATGTATGGAGATATTAACATGGCGCATGTATCTTCGATGTTAAAGCGAATATGGAATGTTGTGTGCATTAGGCGTGAGTGTTCATAGCACTCACATAGTGTATGGTGTAGGAGAATGTCTATGTAGGGTCTTCATACATTGGTCATGTGGGTTTGAGTGCGATGGCACAAAATTGCATTGCATTGGTGTGCGATAACACCGCATTACATGGGTGTGTGTACATGGTTTGGCACTGCGTTTGGTGCAGAATCGTGTGAGCTTGGAAATGGGACGAAGTCGGTGGAGTTCCCGCGGTGTTAGCGAAATGGAAAATGAAATGTGTTGGGCGTAGCAAGTAGGGGATGAATACCCCCCTCAGGTGAAAGCACGAAAACCTAGTTAAACGAGCGCGTATCCCACCGTTAGCTTGAAAAAATAGGAGGGTGTAAGGAGCTTGCGGTGAGACCTCGAAAAGTTATGTTGCCCAAAAAGACACGAAACGATTAAATAAATATCACATAGACTATGGGTTGTGAGATGGGAGTCGGGACTGACTCGGTATTGATTTTCGATTGGCACTTGCATTGGGTGGTGGGTCGGAGGTTGACCGGTGCGGGGCATGTAGAGTGTCGTCTCGCCCATGCATATAGATTTTTCCATGATAGGACGGCATGTATGCGCAGTTGATTGTTGGTTTGACGTGAAATGATCATTTGCATGTGCGCGAGTGGGGAATAGCCCTTGTGGGATTTATCATACTGAAGTTTAGCTCACCCGTCGTGGGAACCCCCTTTCGGTGCGGGGCGGTGCGAGGCGGGGCCGGCGCTCCTTAGAGTAGGGATTATGAGCCGGGTTGAATTTGTGGCCTTGATTCTTGTTTTGTGTATATATTAGAGTGAAATGAACAATATGTTTTGTATTAGGAGTAATGTAATATGCTTGGATATAAATGTATGGTCTTGCAGGTATGGGCCAGTATGGATACGAGTGGACCCTATTGGGTCATTTTGCTCACATGCCTGGGTCTCGTGATATGAGACACCGCAGAGGTTTCACGGTTGGCCGGTGGTCAATGGGACCCCCGGGTTTTGGGGTGTCACACTTCATGTCAAGTACCATGCAACATAAAACACCGATTTTCTCCGGCAACGGCGCCAAAAACTTGATAGGAGGATTTTGTGATGTGTCTATAAACTTATGTAAAAAAATATAAAAAGAGCGCCTATTCTGCGTAAGTATACGCTTGTCAAGTAATAAAGTGTACCTGAGTACGGATATCGATCCACAGGGAAAATGGGGATGCTAAGTACCAAAATTATAATACTTCTCTAATATCGAACTAACAATTGTGATAGTAAAACAGAATTTAAACTAAACTAATGAAATTTCAAAATCTTACTAATGAAGTTCACAACTAAGGATACCAGAAGATAATAATTCTAGGGTGCCAGTGCAAGTCGGACAATCCTCTTAGATCTAAAAGTTAAAATTCTACTCTATTGTTTCATGAAAAATGCTCAAGGTGACTCCTTGTCTAATTTAATTACAAGCCTCTCGGGGTCGAATAACCTACCAACTAATACTAGATTAACTTTTGCTTCTCATTTCGACCAAGCATTAGAGATGCTTTAAGATCAAAAGTCTCACACGCCTTCCACAATTACCAGATAATTTCTACACTACCCGAGGCTAATTAGGTTGATTCATCTATGTCTGGTTCTTTACTCCTTCTCGGATCTTGCAAAGAACCACTTTCACCACATTGAGATTGGCAATCAATATGTAAATAGAGCAGTATGAATCGATAGAGGTGCATTCCGCAACAATGAAAACATAACATTAACAAATAGATATAAATCCATGTTCGATATACAACCAAAACCTAGATCTACCGAATTTAAAAAGCATGATAGAGGTTTGATACTTCATAAACTTAGGATAAAACATGAGAAAAGAGGAAGAAGAAACTATAATGATCAAATGATGGCGAGTCTCGGATTTTTCTTCCACAAATCTCATGATCTTCTCCCAAATCTTCAAAAACAGCTCCAAACCTCCTCCTTGATCCCAAAGTGTGGGCAAAGTCCCCTTTTCCGAGCCCTAGCCCCTCCCTTTTTGTCTCCTTAGGGTTTGAGCTTTAAATCCCACAATTATGGGCTCAAAATGGGCTAAAAATTGAGCCAAAATCAACCTTGAACGTCGTGACGTCGTGCAGCAACGTCTGGATGCTACGTTTCTGCAGCTCTATGCAACGTCGCGACGTTGAGAAGCAATCCCCTGTTTTTGTTCCAACTTCATAAGGCCATAACTTTGTCATCCGAACTTCCGTTTGGAGTCTTATCACCAGTTATAAATATCTTGAAGTTTAGAATCTAGATATATCTATAAAATACACTTTTGAAATCCAATATAAAAAGATTTAATGTACAAAAATACTCAAGCGGTCACTTTTTCAGCTCTCTTCTCTTCTTACTTCAACTACGAAGTGCTGTCTTTGTCGATCCAATGGAGTGAATAAGGTCTCTTTGGAAAGAGCAGAAGTCTCCCTATTTATCCATATCAATATTGTAGCAGTGAGGATCATTGTGTGGCGAAAACATCAAAGCTCTGATGGCTTCTTCTTTGCATGTGTTGTTGTTGATTTTGGGCTTTGTCTCTTTGTTTTTGCTCCATATTGGCTCATGGATGACCTAATCACAAAATTGAACATTTATAGCATTAGATCACTTATACATATAATAAAACTACTAAAAATATAAATAAAACATAGGGATAAAATGGTATAAAGAATATACTCATCATGGCATGAGTACGATTGAGTAGAATGTTCCATGTAGTGTGCATCATACATGTGACATGAGAACATGCAATGGCATTAGCATTGCATATGCACAGGGACATCGCATTATGTTGGGTGTGTGTGCATGGGTGTGGTCACTCATCATCATTGTTGATGAATTGGTAGTGAGCTCGTACTTTGGACGACGTCCAATAAATGTCTCACCATTTAAAACATGAAAAGAAATATAAATAATGTGTGTTGGACGAAGCAAGAAGGGAACCATTAACCCCCTCAGGTGAAAAGCCTGGAACATGGGTGTAAAAGACCTGCGGTGTGATCCGAAAAGTTCTGTAGCATGGGTGTAAGAGACTCGCGGTGTGATCCGAAAAGTTATGTTGCCCAAAGAAGACACACGGTCATGTTTATCACATAGACTTTGGGTTGTGTGATAGAAGTCGGGATTGGTTGCCTATTGGAACTTGCATTGGGTAGCCGTGAATGGGTGCTCGATACATGGGTCGTGGTAATACTAGCGGGTTTTCACACTTGCCATATGCATATGTGAGGAGTTGGTGGTATTTCGAGATATGGGCATGATAACATTTCATGCATGACATATGACATTCATGTAGACATTTGACTTGGATGTGTGTTTGTTGTGCGACCATTGCATGTGCACTTAGATGGGGAGTAGCCCTTGTAGGAGTCATTCTTTACTAGGCTTTGCTCACCCCGTCGTGGGACCCTCTTTCAGGTATAAGTCCGGTGCAAGCGTCTAACCCACATATGGGACCACAAGCGGGATGAGAGCCGGATGAAGCTTTGTTTTGTTTTGTTTTTGTCATGTATTATATTCGAGCATAACATGTATACCTTTTTTTTTGTATAAAAGGATTGTTGATTAAATGGTCTATCATATATTTTTGTATATTTGGGAATTAAATAAGCAGGAATGAGTCTCAATATATGAGAAAATGAGTGTGATGTCAGGCACCCGATATCCACGAGGTTTTACGCGAGGTTTCACCGGATTAATCAGCGGACCCGAGATAGGGGTGTCACATTATGAACTTTTTATCATTTTACTTGTAGTTGATGAGTTTAACTTCATATAAGAAAATATAAATTATCGTTAAATTTTTATTTTGTATTTGTGGAGTTAAATTTTATAAATTTGATTTATATATCAATTTAGCATTACAATTGTTTGATTACTTTACTACTCATTTTTATGTAGATTTAGAATCTCCTTTCCCTCATGACAAAAATAGAGATATTTAAATAGTGATTGGAGTTGACTTATTCATGGTACTATCCTTGCCTCTTTTAGATCTATTCCTTGCCTCTTTCTAGTTTATTATCTTAATAAAACTACTTTCGAAATGCAGGAATTTTATTTTGGGAAGCTGAAAAATCACGTTATGGTAGAATCAATAATTGGTGCTTTTTGGATTGATAATAAGTGTATGCAAAGATATCTCCTTTTCATTGGTATTGGAAACTTTATGTCTTTTGATTGGTTGTTGGTTCTTAAGATTTTTGTTTACATTCATGTGCTTTATTATGTATTTTATAAGTAGCAATAGTAGTATTTCCTTTATGCTTCCAATATTAATCCATTTTTTGTATATTTTTATTTGAAATTTCAATTCTATTGAAACCTTCTAGGATTAATTGAATTTCACTTTGTTTAGGCTTTAATACTTTACTTATTTCTAGTTTAGAAAGTTATACCCAAGTATATGGTTATATATCCTATAATTCTTGTTATTGTGAAGCACTTTGTTATTTTTCGGATATTAAGAATGCAATAATGTTGTGTCGACCTTTTTGTTTGTATGTTCTCTTTTTTTCTCTGGTCTAGGTTCCATCGAATGGTTTGTATCTTACAAGTTATCATTGGTGAGTTCTTTTCCGACAAGGTATTATTCACAATTTCAGTTCAATGTTCATTTAATACCTTGAATTACCACACTAGCACTCATCAAATAATAAATCGATGTCTTAGTCTAGTTGGTACTTTACAAGTTTTTGCTTGGTTTCTATATCTAAACTTAGTACACATTTGAACAAAAACGGATGGACTCATGTGGTGATTTTGATGGGCTTAACACTCTCTCATAGAAAGGTCCTCCACTGCCAACAAATTAGAGAACATTTTGTACTCCTACCCATTGAATCTATGAAATTGGTTGGGAATATTTGTTGTAATTTTGGATCAATGTATATATCGATAGCTTTGTAGCCTTATCCATATGACTTTGATATTTTTTTCTCCTCTATATTAATTTCATTTTATGTGTACATTTTCAATAATTATATTGTTATATCAAGATTTATAACAAATGAAATTAATGAAATTAAGATTTTTAATGTGATAAAAATGATGACACTTGTAATGAGTGTCATGATTCTAAAAAACATATAAAAATCAGCCAATGACTTACTCAAATAAGTGTCATAGTAAGTTAAATAGATTGAAATATTATGAGTAGAGAATGGCTAAATGAATGTCATAGTTTTGATTCACAAAGATGGCTAGCTCGAAATAAGTGTCATTATTGGTAATAGCTTATAATGGCGGTCGAACCGTGACACTTTAGGGAAGTGTCATTGTAACTGCTGACCAGGTAAATGTGTCATTGATTAACTTTTTCCTTGTAGTGGAAATAGAGCTATAGGCATGGTTGCTATTGAATGCGGCGGTGACGAGCCTATTGTCGGGGTCGTCTCTGACCACGACAGCATGGTTGCTATTGAAAGCGGAGGTAAAGAGCCTATAGCCGAGGCTGTCTCTGACCACGACTATAATCTATATTTAGTTGTTCATAAAAGATGACCGCGACAATAGATCTTGAACATTTTAGACACATTTGTTTAAAATAGATCCACTTTCTTGCGTTTATAACATTTGGTTATGCCATCTATGGTCACGCCTTGTCGCTATTTAATTTATTTCATTACTATAAAAACAGTTTATGGTATCACTAATTTTGATGTCATTTTTAAAATAATGACACATTTTTACTTAAATTTTATAAAGGTGACACATTGTATAAAAAATATTCATCTATCAATGACATTTTTTTATTTATAGTGTCATTTCTAAGAAGTGACACCATATGAAATAAATTTTTTTGTTATGGTGCTAATTTTTGCATGGTGTCATTTTTTAGAAAGTGTCACTATATGGGAAAAAAATAGATTTTGATTTTAGATTTATGATGCAATTTTTTGAAAGTGACACCATATAAAACAATAAATTTTAAATTTTATAACTCAACAATCATTTTTTATGCATAGTAATTAGGAACTAAAAAGTTCATTGTTTTTGCATACTACTAGTATATAATAATAACATGGCAATTATTTTAAGTGAATCACGTCTTCTTGCAATGAAATCCATTAAGGCATTGTAACTTGGCTCATAGTAATTTTTGTTATTGCCTTTTGCACACCATTGCCCTAATTCCTATTATCGTGATACTGTTATGATTTATTGTATTTTCTTGACCATCTATTTGAATGGTCCAATTTGCTTTCTATTAGTTGACTTTTAGCAATTTCTATTTTTTTTTCTTATTTTTATTACACTCTATCATTTTAAATAGTTCGAGAAAGAAAGAATAATTAATAGGTGAATGATCTTAATTTTTCTATTAAACAAGTGATTGATATGAAAAGAAACCCTTTAATCCTTTTTTGGTTTTTCTCATGGTAAATTATGAAAACCAAACCTTGCTATAAATATAGGGTAAAAAATAGTGCAGAACAAAAATCGCCAATTATGTTTATCTCTACTACCATCTATCCTTGACCCCAAACCTAATTAAGAGAGCGTTCGTGGGTTTGTGTGTGCCCTCCTTGCTTAGACCTCTGTTGGGTGGTGCGTAAGATATTAACTGAAGATGGATCGAGTTTGGGATTAAAATAAAAATCGAATTCACTTAGGGGCGAGGCCAAATTTTGTATTATATATCCCTCGCTATCCTGGATGTAAGTTTACATTTTTACCCTTAATATATATAATTATTTCAACAACATTAAGATTCCAATTTTCTTATAGCATTAGGGTTCCATCTTTTAGCGTTGACACTCATACATGATATTTTTATTAATATAAATAGTGAAGTAGTATTACTAAGTTGAATGAATTTTTGTCTCTTATTTAGGTTCGAAATTGAAGAGGCTTCTTCAAATAATTTTCTCTGTAACCAAACATAACAACACCTAAGATTGCTAATAATTTCGTTGAGAAAGAGAATGCGAGAGCTAAAATGAGGTTAGTGATTTTGAAAAGAGATTGAGGAGACGAGGCTAGAGAGTTCATAGAGGAGATTAGAAGTTTGAGCTTTATGAGAAACATAAGGAACAAGATGTTGGCTTAACCAATAACCACTTGTGGTTTGGCTTGGGTTTTATCCAGCGTTACGAAAATCACGAGAGGTTATTTTCAGAATTGAACCTGAAAGCACCTATATGGGTTAAGATAGGCGGATGGTTTTGAGGTGCTCTACGAAGGAGTGGTAATCAAACTTGATAACATGCCTGATGGGGCCCGGGTTGAAAATTTCACAAATAGGTTTTTAATAGGGTTGAGATTTGTTAATTAAAACCCTAAATCGGGTATGGGATAGGAATGGGTTTGACCCTGACCCGCCCTGCAATTAAAATTTACAAGATTATCTGTAAGCATTATTTAATACCCAAAAGTTCGGGACTATTTATACCCAGATCGGGGTATTTAAACCCCTTAAGAAACCCTAAATCAGAATGCACGTCGTCTCATCTCCTCAATATCTTCTTCCTCTTCGCGTGGGATTCTTCTCACTCTGCCTCATCCTCCTTAGATTATTCTTCCTCTTCGCGTGGGATTTTATCTGCGCATGGGTTGATGCCCTATGTGGATGCACGTAGGCTTAGGTTTCAACGGCGGCGTCTTTACGTTGTGTGGTGGTTGCGGTGGAGTCGATAGAGTGTCAATATCATATTCTTCTTCTTCTTCTTCATCTTCCAACTTAATGGTGGTTGTGGTAGGGCCAGTGACCTTAAGGTTCGAACCCATGGCTTCTTCTTCCCCAATCCATTTTCTTAATTTTTTTTTTCATAAATTTTCAATCGTTAGGGTTTTAGGATTGTAGATTGTTATTCTGTTGATTTCAATTTTGATATCCGTTTTATCTTTGTTAATGAAAGCAATTTTTTATTTTATTTTGTTTTATTATTCTTAACAAGGATTCAGTTGAGGTTTTTAATTTTTGTTAATGAGATAGGAAAGATGCGACTCTACCAGAACCCTAGGGTTTGAGTCGAGGATGGGATACGATTGAACTAATCATGAATGGTAATGGGATAGGGAGTAACCCATAACCATCCCAAAACTTTGCTCCATTGCCATCTCTAAGAGCTTTTTGTAGATCTAAACAACAAAGCCTTCATTTTGAAATCTTAACCCTTAAAACACATATATGGTTGGGATAGGCGGGATGGGATTTTGAGGTTATCTGAGAGCTCTTTTTGTAGATCTAAGCAGCAAGCCTTCGTTTTCAAATATGAACCCACTGAAAATGATATAGCTTATATGGGTTAGTTAGGTAGGATAGGATTTTTAAGGCTATGTTTTAACATGGATGGAAGCCAGGCTTGACCTCCCTTGGGTTTGGGATCAAGATGGGAAATAAGTAAATATTTTGGAACACATAAATGGGATAGGGTGCCCACATCCCAAGCTCTTTTTATTTTCTTTCATAAATCCCAGCCCGATCCACCGTACCACCCCACAGCCACACTACCCCCTTCAAAGGTGGAAAGTTTGACTAGGTGTGGAAGATTTCTTTTAGTATAAGGATATCAATTAGAATGAAAATGATCATCAATAGAATCCTAATTCTCATTTGATGAATAAAAATTACATATTTTTCGATCATTTTAAAGTATAAAGGTAAAAATGAACATTGTTTGAGACATGATAGGAATAAAGTAATGGGGACCACACGTGTTATTTTTGTCTCGTAGGAAATAAGAAGACTTAAGCAAGGGAACTAAAAGAAGATTTTAATAATATTTATTGCATCTATTGAGCTTTTTTGTATGGTTCAAGAAAATTTGATTTATATTATAGTGATAAAAAAATAGTAGTAGTTCTTGATAGAAAAATAGGAAATGACAACTTCATCGAGGGATGTTCAACTTATGAACTTTATCTCATCTGCTTGATTTAAATATATGACTTAAATATTGGTAGAATTTTGGAGCACACAAATGTTATTTACAAGATTTTATTAGAATCCCAAATAGTTTATTACATATCAGTTTGTTTTATTTGTGAGCTCTTGAGCATGTCATATTGGATTGTTCATGCAGTTTGCCAAAAACATAAAGAGTGTCCTTGTTACATGGTTGAATTTTCTATATCACTTGTTATTTATTCCTGTGTTTGAATCCCACATCACACTTTGTTATTTATTTAAATGTTTTGTATAAAATTACTAAAATATCAAGTGACTTGTAAAACCATAAAGGAAGTACAGCTGCATTAGTCACTAAATATCCACAGCAACATTTTAATATTATGTTACTAATGCAAACACATACTGCTCTTTTAATCAATTAACAAGAATTTTGAGAACTTTTTTCTTTGTCGAACATAATTAATGTATATAGCTGCAGCAGTAATCTCCCATGCAATATGCAAATAAGAGACCTTATATATAATCACGATTGATTAAAAATGATACCAATCTAAGTAAAATATATAAAAGGAAACTAATGTTAAAGCTAATTAGAGTATGTAGAGTTATTTCAAGTTGAAATATTTAGAAGTTATAAACACAATTGGTATAAAATATTTTAAATTTCTATATCTTTGGTTATTTATGATTAGGGCAAGAAATTAATTTTCTCATTTAGAATTTTCTTTAAATGCATGGCCTTTTATTATTGTGTGTGTCCTAATAAAAACTTCAAATACTTAACTTTTCTATATTTTAATTTAGGTTTGTTTTTATATGCAAAAAGAAGTTAATGGCATGGCGAGTCGGAAGAAGTGCGTATTTCCATATCAAGTTTTGATTTTTCAATACAACCTTTTCACATGGACCAGTTTTTCATTGTTGTGTAAGATTAATCAAAAACTCAAAGTAATGTCTCAAGCATTGGCTCATAAAACTAAGAATAACTTATATTTAGTATCCTATTGCTTTATAGCACGACTACAGAGTTGTTGGTCTTGTGTCGATTAACTTTAAATAGACAATTGATAAGGGATGTGTTGTCATTTGGTATTCTAAATAGGAAGAACCACTCAAGTGACCACGTGATTAAGAAATCCCAATTAGAGTTTCAAAGGGTATCAAATATGTAAGGAATTGGCTGCATTTCATAAAACTCAAAGTAATGTCTCGAGCAGGTAATTTCATAAAACTAAGAATAACTTATATTTAGTATCCTAACTTTATAGCACGACTCTAAGAGTTGTTGGTCTTATTGTCCGATTAACTTTAAATAGACAATTGATAAGGGATGTGTTGTCATTTGGTATTCCTAAATAGGAAGAACCACTCAAGTGACCCTCTGTGATTAAGAAATCCCAATTAAGTTTCAAGGGTATCAAATATGTGAGTGACACATTTCCTCTTTCCATCTATAAATATATATATATTCTTTTTCTTTAAATTTTCTTTTCTTCCATTTTTCCTTTCATTCCTTTCCTAGCATTTTTGAGGAGCACCAAACATATGCATAGCCTTTGAGTTGCTAAGTTTTCCATTTAATTTTTATTGGAATTGGTATCAAGAGGAGTTAGGGTCAAGTGTATTTCTCAAGGACACACACATGTAGGTTGATCCTCCAGTTTTCTAGAAGCGTGTTCATTTTATTTGTGAATTCTTAAAATCTTAATTTTATTTAATAGCTAATACAAGGATTTGTATAACTTCTTGTGTTAGATATAAGCAGACATTTTTAAAAGAAAGGATGCGGGAGACAAGGCTGCCCTCAAAAAGATATTTGAAGAAAGAACTGCCAAGCTTTGCCGGTAAAGATTGTTGTGGGTTGTCATATGGTTATTTGATGTTTGAGATAGTAAAGGCCGGGATGAACTGCGGCATGATCTTTGCAAAAGATATTTGAAATTCCTACCCTCCTACTAACATTTCTCATGCCACAATCACCTCTCCAACAACGCCAAATCCTTTCATCGTGGCTCTTTAACCGAACCCCACGATTGTATCATTTTATTGCCCGGTGGCGAATGGGACTGCATCTACAATAAACACAATCAAGGACTGTATTGCCTCAACAGTTTTCCCGGGCAGTATGATTTTAACATTGACCAGGCTTTTTTGAACTTGGGAGCTTCGATCAGACCTTTCTTTACTGTTATTGTTTGATAATTTTGGTGAATCATTCTATGGGGTGGCAGGTACTTCTTTACTCTTTTCCATTATCGTCTCGAGTTTTGGTGGCTTCAAATGATGAACTTATGATGGTTAATTTTTCGACTCTTCACACTACCTAAAATTTTTGTAAAGGTAGACGAAACAGGAAATGGTGACTAATAGCTCGAGGACCAAGCACTATTCATAGATGACATGAGTCGTGCTCTAATAAGCAACCCAACCAAATGGGGAGGCTGCAACAACTACATATACGCTCTTGATTATTATCTCTACCCTGGCAATGTTCTTTCCTTAGAGGGAAAAATACATCAGACTCTTAAAGACAAAAAGTATTTTTTACATAAATTTCTTCCTTATTGATTTTCTCTCTGAAAACTAGGCAACTAGTATGAAAAAGTGGATATGAATAGGATATTGTTTGTCTTTTTCTCATAAATTTCTTTCTAGAAACTAATTAATTTTTTTATGAGTATTAAAACTTTTCTTTCTATGATGAATATAGAGCATCTTTTGTTATCCTAATTTTGTTTTTGTTTTTGTTTCTTTTATTCCATTTCTTGTAAAGACTAGTTTGTTTTCAATGGGTGATAACCATCCATAATACTATAATTATGATGTTGGTCCAATCATTTAGTGTTGTAGTGTGTCATGACTAACAAAAAATAGAACTAATAAAACCAAAGCAAGGTTTTAGATTAAAAAAAAAAAATGTCTCTCACTCTCTTTCTCTCTGCGAGTGCGTGCGGCACCTCAGCTGCCTTCTGCTTGATGCCGCGACCGCATTTTGTGAAAAGTGAAAAGCACAAAAAGAAAGCGATGTAAAACCCAGGAAAAATCGATTTTCATAAAAATGGCAAAAGCGAGAAAAATTCTAAGCTATAATACCGGGTTAAAAACACGAAAATTTATTTGATCTCCGTTTATTACATTGAGTGAGTTTCATCTCGTTTCATGGCATATAGTATTCCTTTAGAGTTGCATCATTCTATTGGAATGTTGATAACAAACTACCACTGGCCTTTGACCAACCTACCTTCATGGATGGTATTGGTGTTGCAATTGCTACTATTGCACAAGCGAGTGCAACATCTGCTACATTGCATAGGCTAGTGCAACGACGGGCCAAGGGGGGGTTAAGTAACCTCCAAAGGTTCAAATCACATCATCCTCCAACCTTTAGGAGGAGGGACTTGTGATAATAATCATTGGTTCTGGAAGGTTGATAAGATCTTGGAGGCTATGGAGATCACCTCCAATGCCACTAAGATGAAGCTAGCTACGACATTTCAGCTGGAAGGTGAATCCCAAGTATGATGGGATTGGATCAAAGCCTCAAGAGACTTAGAGGCCATGACATGGGAAGCAACAACGCCAAAAACTTGTTAAACCATGTGTCTTAAATTCATTTACGCTATTGTTAAAATGATGCAATTAAATTGGTTTTGGTCTAATTCACTTGCAAGTGCATAGGTCATACAAGTAATAAAGTGGACTCATAAGAATGCAGTTATCATACACCCATAGATATTGATGAGAAATTCTAAAAATCAACTACCCCTGCTGAAAATCACTATTTGAACCTCTAGTGGAAGTTCACGAGCATAAATTGAATGAAATAATTTTTTATCTAATGTTTCTTAAAATAAAAACTAATCTAATATAATTAGAATCGAGATTTCTCACGGTAGAAATAACACTTGGAATAAATCGGTGTTATGATTTTAGTTTGCAACGAGGATAAAAAACAGATGCGTTGGGATAAAGTGCGGATTTATCGAGAGCAAGGTAGTATAGCTTTGGAATACCTCCACGACACTACACATTTCACTAATTGGCTAACCATATTCCTAAAGCCCGGTCGATGGGTCTAAATAGCTACTTTTAGGACTTGATCCTCTTTTAAGATTTGTTTCCTAAACATTAGTTCACAACCATTTCTTTTAGATTGAACAGCACCCCCATAGGCGAGGGTAACACAAGCCTTCTCCAATATAATTGGTACCTCGGTCTTCAAATCATTAGAATGCTCTATCTCCTTGATTAGAATCTATGCTAACATGGGATCAAGATTATTATGCCAAATTGAGATGAGACCTTTAAACATTAAACACACACACACACACACACACACATATATATATATATATATATATATATATATCAAAGAATGGTTCTTATGCCTCGAGAATACACTTCCGCTGTCACACGGAAGGGAACCTTGAAGTCAAAGGTTAGAACTTCACCAGTGATGTATCAAAGTAATCTTTAGAGTGCATTACTTTAGTGGATGTTATAATTCAATTTACGTAAGTGACCTGCTGTTGCTCTCGGGTCATCCATCATTGTGTCCTATGAGGATCACAAATCGGTACATAGATACGACTCTTTCTAGGTACGAGAACTTTGATATTGAGGCTAGGCTCATTAATAAAGCAATACCCGGTAAATCAACCTATGGATTTTCATACCAGCGGCTTAACATTTAAATATACAAACGAAAATCAAAATAGCATATTCATTCCCGGATAAGACTCATCCATTCATGATTGGATTGCAAATAACAATGACTAGTTGATTAAACAAATTCATTGAAATTGAAATCAAATTGAAATAATTGAAATCCAAAAAAGTATCTAGACTCCACTTGAATTCAGACATAAATGAAACTTGATAGACAATAAATTGCTCGAGATCTCATCTCGAGATCAATACTAATCTAAAAGGAAAATCAATCTAGAAAACAAAAATAAGAAAACAAAAACGAAAATAAAAGTATGTACAAAGGGAGATTTCGACTCCTCCCAAAAGCTCAAAAATTGATGAGAGCGGCCGAAAGCTCCACACTCCTCCCTACGAGCTTCTATTTATAGGCTGATCATTGGGCCACAACGGAGAAAATAACGGACTTCAAAAGGCAAAGTCACACTAAGTGCACTTTTGATGTTGTGGCTGATATAGCAACATTGCTTTTGTGTTAAGATTATGTCCATTCAATGTAGGTGGCTGATATGCGACTGTTAGCATGGTATAGCAATTCTGGTTGCTACTCTCTATCGTATTGCGACTCTAAATGTCGAAATGTTGCTACATTGCTCACGTAGATCCACCGATGTACGACATTTCTTTTGGTGCCTTAGCTCTTCTAGCCTTGCTCTGATGTCGCAACTCTAGACTAATTGATGTCGCGAGATTGAGTTGGTGTCGCGACATTCTTTAGCTAATGTCTTCAGTGTTAAGGCTTTGTTCGGATGTCGCGACATTGTTGGTATGACGTTGCGACATTGCAATTTGTATCTTTACTGTTGAAGTCGTGCTCTTATGTCGTGACATTGTTGTTGTGATGTCGCGACATTGCTCTTTGGGTTTTGTATTCTAATGTGATATCAAAACATTGCTCTTTTCTATTATGTTTACTTCAGTCTATGTCGCGACATTGTTGCTTTTGCTGCACATTGCTGTTTTTGCTGATTTTTGCTTCTTTTCTTTAAATTCATGCAAAACATAAATCCGGTAGAAGACTCCATAATTTTTTTCATTAAATTGGAATTTTAAGCCTTAAATATACATGAAAATGGTCTTAAAAATATATGGGTTTTAGACTCGTCAAACTCCTTTAAACTTGAGTTTTTAACGTCCTCGAGCAAAGAAAGAACTACCTTTGTCTCAAACAATAAAAATTTATTTTTAAGTACATTTTTCTTTGTAATCATCTTTTCAATCATATCAGCAATTTGGCCTTAGTAAAATTTCAGTTGTGATTTCAGTTCTAACTAAACTTCAATTTCTGAATCCTAAAAATTTTCAATTTAAATCCTTCAATAAAACAAATAATTCATAGCCAGTAAATAGTTAAAGTTCTTGACCTAGTGAGTGTGTGTTGGTCTTCTCTTTATGACTAATTTGCAGATTAAGTAGTCTTATGAGACTCATTGTACAAAATGGTAGTCTCTTTAGAGTGACTTAGATCCCATAGGATTATTGGTCATATCATTCTCCACTAATGTAGGCATAACATAACTCTTAAGATCAAATAGGTCTTTTAGGCTTGTAATGTCTTGCTATGGTATTTTGGTAGATAACTAGACATTTATGGTTCAAGTTTACCCAAACTGCATACATCTTCTTAACATAATGCCTTCAACTGTTCATCATTTCTTTTCTATTCAGAACTTTTTCAAAAGCACCTCCAAACTTGTTCTAGTGCATCTTTCTTCATGTTTCCCACTGTGGCTTTTTCTTTTTCCACTTTCAGTTTCAAATTTAGTTTCTCAGTTTAGAAACTATTTTCCTATCATTTTGTTCAAGGTTAGGAATAGTACAATGTTTTTCTTTATTAATCTTTCTACCTCCCTTTAACAAGCTTTTAGGTCGTGGCTCCATACCAGATTGGAATTGAGTCTTAGGTGTAGAACACCCCTAAGGACTTAATTGCTCAAGGGATGAAGGTTACAATGTAAAACTCACTCCTCCTTGAATTTGCACATATTTTTCAAATTCTCAGTTTTTGTTGTGCACTTCTTTTATACATCTTTTCTTAATTGATTTTCCTTCCTGTCCTTGGTACCTCATCCTTCAGCTGCAGTTTCAAATTGTACTCCCACAAACTTGTCCTCTTGATCATTTTTACTGCACTTATTTTGCAATATTGGGTAAACTCAAGGTTCTTTACTACAAGATCATATTTAAGAAAGGGTTAAGGTTTTTCTTTGTGGCTTTGATGATGAAAATGGCATTTAGGCTCAAACAATGTACTAACACGAGGAAATGGACTCGAGAACCCCTCGTGAACTTTAGAACCCAAACAGAATCAATGGCGACACTTGAGGGCTGGCACACTACGTTTTGTTTTATTTAAATTTCAGCTTGCCAACCATTACACCCCTGTTTTTACAAAATCCCAAAATCCAAATTGAATTCACCATTTTGGCCTCCACTGTAACTCTTTTCTCACGAAGAAAATCCATCCCCGTGTTCGACCCTAGACCACTATAGAGTAGCTTTGCTCTGACGTCAGGAACCTAAGGATATCTGAAATTTTGTTGATTCGGTGCACTACTTAGCTCGCCACGAATCAAATGGCGTATTCTTGCAGGGGATGGTGCTAAGTGCATTGACGGTGTGGAACACTTGTGATCCCTCATCATAAGTATTGGTGAATTTCTTTTATGTGCTGTCAGGTTTTTTTCGTTTCGCCCAAAAAAAAAAAAGTTCTTCTGAGGCTGTTTTGTATTGCCCTTTTTTGTTGCGGATTGCATGTCCAATGGGTTTCGAATTGTTTACCAAATGGGAGAGGAGAACAATACAATGATGTCCCGGTGGAGAGAAACCTAGAGCATACATGTCAATGAGGGACTATAGAAACCTTCCATGTAAAATCGTGACCCCCTTGGAGAAATCAAACCCAAATAATAGGTCTATGAGAGACTATGAGATAATGGATGGAATACCACGTCTATAATGTTCCTCGACTTATGCACCTCTTGCTTCTCCATATTATGCCCCCACTTCTCAGCAGCAGCAACCACCGACCTCATCCCCTGTTGAGCAAGCCATCCTGAATTTGTGCAAACTAGTGGATAACTTCATAGAGGACAGGGGCGGTGAATGTCTGACGTCCCATTGAGGCCGGTGGAAGCTGCTGAGCAAGGAATTGGATGGAGTTCGATAAAAATTTTTACATCTGACAATCCATCTCACTTCTCACCAAACGACTTGTTCATCAAGGAGAGAATTTGGAAGAAGAGTGCGATTGACACCACCGGTGGAGGAGCAATGTAGCGGCAAGATGGCGATCTCCCCATTGGCGGCGGGGAGAGCCGACGGAAGGATGCGGAGTGGAAGGGACCCGAGCCTATCCTTGACCAATCCCCATAAATTTGGATCAGTGCCCTTTGCTAACCCCGAAAACAACTTGCTTTGGTCAAATCTTGCCTATCGCACCCTGATCCACTGGCACCGCCACAAAGGCTACCCCATCACTGCAAAACTTCAAGAAATTAGTTGCCCAGCTGTACAAAGCTTTGCCACCACATCAAAAACGTGCAGAAGCCACTCAGTTGCATGGCATGGTGGATGGTTCGGGTCTTGGTTCGGTTGGGCACGAGACCTCGACATTCTAAGATCAGCGGTTCAACTGACCTCAAGGCTTAAAGAATTGGTTTGGGGGGAGCACAGTCTCCCCTACTTTTTGTTTTCATATTTTCTTATTTTATTTTATTTTGATTTCTTTAATTTTTATTCTTAGATTTTCTCTAATTTTTAGTTAATCTTTGTTTTTAGATTAATTTTCATTTTTCTGCATTTTTTTTAAATTTTTCTTGTGTTCATTTTCGCAGGTTTTTGCTTAATTTTAAGAAGCCGTGGAGCAAAATACAGAAATTTGGGGAACTACACTGACTGCGAAATTTCGCGGCCGCCTGACAGCTGCAATGCGGGAGAGGAGCTCGAAGCACACCTTTGTACTTTTGGTTTGGTGCCTTTGTACCTTGTTTGTCTTTTATGATATATATATATATATATATATATATATATATTAAAAAATAAAAAATTTGTCTCTCATATATATATTAAAAAAAATTTTTATATTTAAAAAAAAAACTCGCAAGGTTGCGAATTTTCGCAACCCTCCTCCAATTTCATCATAACTTTCTCATCCGAACTCCGTTTTAGGCGTTTTTTGATGGATTGGAAAGCTTAGAGTGTAGAATCAAATATGTACAGAAGAACACTTTGAAATTATTATTAAAGTGTAATTTTAAAAATTCTCCAACTTATCACTTTTTCTCTACTTCTTCTCCTAACTTGTTTATTTGAAGCTGACGGAATTGAATAAGGTCTCGATGGAAAGCTTGCATAGTCTCCTGTCCAACAACGAGCACATCTCATCAAGGAGGTAGCACTTCCTTCTCCAACTGTCCAATCCGAGCCCATTGCGGACAATGAGACATTTGGTTAGGGGAGGATTAGCGAAGGAAGTGTTTATTCATGTTTTGTTATTATTTTGAGCAGCCTTTGTGATGTTCAATGGCTTGCTGGTTTTCCTTTTTGTGAAGCTGTTATACTATCTGACTTACTTTTCAAAAAATAACCTTTTTTTGTGTGTTTTGCCTAGCCTGTGGTTTGAAAAATTGAAACAACGTCCGGTATTTATGTTAAATTGGTTCCATGCCTGGTTGAGTGGATGATAAGTTGAACTCTTGTTGCTTTCGACCATTTTTCTTCCACCTCTAACTAACCACACACTGTGTACGATGGTTTCAACAATAGGTTGAAAAACTACCTTCCTCCTAAACTTTGCAAAACCTACCCTAGTTTCGTTGATTGCCTTTAATAGGTTAAGGTCCCCCATGAAAAGAAGGCCAATGTGTCTCCCAAAATAAAAGAAGAGAAAAAGAAAAATAAAAGAAAAAGAAAAGACAAAGAAAAAGAAGAAAAATTGCAACGCTTTACCTTGAAACCCGAGCATGGTCCGAGGGGTATATGGAAAAAGCCTTTAAAGCTTGGTGCCCTAAGCCAACTGGTTGGGAGCCACCGACTTAGTGCTCGCTACACGGGTGGATGGGTAGAGTTTAGCAAGTTGTAGGTGCTGGAGTTTCGAAATCATTCGGTCAGGGTGAAACCTGAAGAGTTAGTGGTCGAAAGATCCTTATGACTTGGTGCCCTAAGCCTTAATTGGTTGGAGTCATCGGTAATCCCGTTACATGGACTTTGGTGAGAATTCGATTCTGAGCATTGCACCCCTACAACACAAAAAAAGGATTGTAGAGGCATAAGAGTGGGTTCCCGATCTATTTAGGTTGGTTAGTGTTCTAAGTGTGGCGTAGCTTGGTTGGGCGGGTGCGGTCGGCCGGTTGTGTTGAAGCGATCAAACAAACACTTAGGTTTCGGTGGAAGTCTCTAGTTGATTCACCAAGAAGGAGGCTCTTTTAATAATCAATTTTGTATGGAATTCATTCTCTTGAGATAGTTATTAGGCAAGGGTTTCAGTGATTCTCATCGAGGGTTAGGCATTACTCATTCACAACCTTTTTGAAATATAATAAATTTTTGTGAACATCATTTTGTTATCGTTTTGTATGCTCTCTCTTTCTTTCTTTCTTTCATTGCTAAGGGACTAGCAATGTGTAGGTTAGGGGGTGTGATTAGTGCCCAAAAAGTGCTATTTTGAACCCTGGCATATAGGTTTTGAGTGCTTTTTGTGTACTAATCATTGGTAACCCGATTTTTTATTAAAGGTCCCTACTATTCTACTGATCGCATTTTTGTGGCTAATTTTGTAGTTTTTGCAAGCTATTTTATGCCGCGAAATTGTTGGTCGATCAAGCACGAAGGGTCGAGTCAAACTTCGGCATTGCGGAATCGGAGACTAGAAGGAAAGAAAGAGCGTAAAATACAAAGAAAATGAAGTCTCGGCGTTGGTTCTACTTGACATGTTCATGCCTCCGATAACCGCGTTCATCATACATCCTTTGTTCTTTGCTTTTTGATGCTTTGGAAGCACCTTAGCAGTCTTGGCTCCCGGATTATCATCTCATTGCACCCATGATGCCTATGAGTTTTCCCCTCACACCGCAAGTCGAATCTCACGACATGAGCTGAAGCACAACTCCTTTGCTCCACGACATGAGAAAAATCTCATTCAAAATTTCTAGTGTTTCGAAGACTCAAACTTTCAATAAATTTTCATCGGATAATTTTCTCGGTAACAAACAAGCCTAAAATGGAAGCATGTGACGAAGCGGAAACGGGGTTCGATAGCCATCCTCTCTTTATCGGTAAAAGAAGTGAGAAGAGAGACTTTCCTTAAGTGGCGTCTGACATTAGGTGGTCTAGGTTTGAAATGCAATACGATTGGGAGCGAAGAGAGAAGAGCGTTGGAGTGCGAGAAAGAAAAGCCATGTGAGGGAGAAGGAAGATCGAGAGGAGAAAAGGGAAGGCATGAGGCTTCTTGAGGAAAAAGATGAGAGAGGAGAGATGAAGTTAATGTTTTACGAGAAGTGTGATTGCTGGTGGGGTTGGGATGGGGAAGTCCTCTAGGCTATTGAGGGGAAAAGATCGGATTTGAAGGTGTGTAGTGTGCGCACCGAATCACATATCACTACTGCTTTCACCCCGAAACATGATTGAACTGGATGTTTAAATTACTTGCGGGCATTTTCTAGTTTCATGTTTAGAATAATTTTAAAAGATGATTAATTAAGCCTATTAAGGTGTTGTGTTGTTTGAATTTTTTTTTAAATAAAAAATTATTTTTTAACGAAATTTAGAAGCTCTTTTAAAAATTTATACCCTTAAAAATATAACCTTTTTAAACCCATTTCCAGGAATCATTATTTTATATATATATATATATAAAATGATGGAGCCGAAAAAATATTGATAAGTTAAAATCATCTAAAATTTATGAAGATATTTAAAAAATCTTCAAAAATAATTAAATAAACAATAATATTACATGTTAAATTGTCTTTCAAGTGTAATTAAATTAAGTATGATTAGAATAATCTTCAAATATTTTTATAAGTAGAATTATGTCGTGTCAAGTAGGTAATTTATATGTAAATTTACACCTAGGAACACTTAAGATCGATGCGTGAATTTTATCGTGTAATTTACCTACGGAAGACTATCTGTCGATAAATTCCATCAGTAATCCGTAGGTAATTTATAGGTAAAATTTACCTATGGAACACTTCCATCGGTAAATTGTGAATTTTTTATCGTGATAAATTTCGTCGGTAATCCATAGGTATTTTATAGGTAAAATTTACCTACAGAACTCTTCCGTCGGTAATGTTCCATAGGTATTTCGTTTGTAAATGGTACCTAAAAGTTGGTGCACGAAAATTACCTATGGAACACTTCCATCGGTAATTTCCCGTAGGTATTCTGTCTGTAAATGATACCTAAAAGGTGGCGCCTATATAGCGTGCGAAAATTACCTACGGAACACTTCCATCGGTAATTTTTTATAGGTATTCTGTCGGTAAATGATAGCAAAAATGTGGAAAAAATAATACGCCTTGTTACGTCGATATTCCATTGAAAGTAGTACCAGCACAGATTTAAATAATCAATATTATTTAGCCAGATAGCTGTGGGATTTCTTGTAGTGAAAATATTTTGTTTTATAGGAAAAATTGCATTAATCTTTCTTACCTCAAAGCAACTCAAAAATCTTGAATGATACCACTCCACAATTAAACATAGTTAAGAGTCTACGTCGCCTAAACAAAAAAAAGTGAAAAAAAAACTCATTAATTATCTGAACTATTATTTGTTTTTCTTCAATGTTATTTTAATTTACTTATTTATTATTTTAAACTTACTATTATTATTATTATTTTTTTTTGAATATTTGCTCGATTATTACTCTATTTTCTAAACTAATTTAAATGTAGTTTGATCAGCATCACGATTTTTGCTCCAATATCTCCTTTCTCAAATCATAAGTCGATCTTCACCGTTCATGGTTAGATCAAAGTCTTATATAAAACATATCCAAATTTTAACGCAATCAACGGTTGAATAAGGCGACAAAGGCTGACACTAAACTTAAGCGAAGCGATTTCAAAAGCGTTTGAACACAAATAAGTATATGTGAAACCCCGAGAAAATCTAATTTTTCTGAAAAATGGTAAAATGGTAATTTCAATAAAAAAAATCCATAAATTTTCTAGATCTCGGATGATGAAACGGACTTCACCATTGGAATCGTCTCGTGAAATCTTCCTACCACGTCGAATTTCGATCCGGTCGATCACCGGTCGAGGAAATTTATCACGTTTTTACCCCCGAGGCAATAGGCGTGTCTGCGGAGGACACTTAGCGCATTTTGGTAGCTCGCGCGATGTGTGTCACATGTCAGGTGCAGAATCAGTCAAGTTGAGCTCAAGTGTGGGGCCCATGGATGACATGTGGCACCTCCTAATTGGAGGAAAATCAAAGGTTGGTGGATTAAATGGATAACCAAATCCAATGAGCCAATGGTGGCTTGACAAGTGGAAAGTGAGGGACAAAATGGGAATAAAATGAAAAGAAAAAGGAGATTTCTTCTCCAAAATGGTGATCGACGTGCAGTGGGGGAGAAAATAAGATTTGCAGAGAAGGTGCAGCTTTACTCTCTGAATTTCAGTTTCGGTCGGTTCGCATCAGGCCAAGCAAGGATTGTTCTACGGCAAGAAGGGCTACACGTGGGCACCGGTTTTGGGGAGTTTTGACAACTCCAAGAGGTAGGGGTCTTCTCCTACTCGGTTATTTTCGGTTTTTAAGAGCTTTGTAAATGATTTGGTTGATTTGAGGCCATGAGTGGCCGTTTGATTGGTCCCAAAACTTGGAATATTTTGAACCCGTTTTGGACATTTTAGGGACTGTTTGGGTGGTTTGTGCGAAAATTTATGTAATAAATTATGGTTTGGGTGTTTTTGGGCCAGATATGGCCATGGATTTCGGTTCCACAAAGTGGAACCGATGCTTGGTGAGTGGGCTGCCCACGGACAGCCAGCTACTGACAGGGACTATTAAAAACAGTCCCGGTTTGCTTGGACCACAGACCAAAGTATTGGTCCATGTGTGTTCAAGAGAAAAATATTGCTTTCGGGTGGATGGCTCGAATTGTGTGGAAAAAAGGAAATTGTTAATATATAATTAAATGTGTTAACATGATGATGAATATATAAAAAAATATAATTGTGTGTAAGCCATTGGAAATAAATGTGATTAGCCCATGTGAGCTAATTTTGATGTTATTGATATTAAGAATAAATAACATGTGATTAGTATGTGAATTGAATGACATGATGCATGTGTGTAAATTTATGTTAGTATATGCATGATTTATATATTAACATGAATTGTTTGGAAATGATATAATGCATTTCATATGCACCGAGGCAACCTATAAAATTAGGTGTGAGTGCATTACATGAAATAAAAGAAAAATGGAAAGTGGTTGTGAAAGGAATTTCAAGGGAAGATTTTTCGAATAATTGCCTTGGAGAGTGGTCTAACAGTTCATCTCGGAGGCGACCCGTGGCTTGTTTTTGGAAAAATGATCAGGCAATTCACCTCCAGTAGTCAATATATTCTTAGAAGCTTCGGTATGATGTTTTCAAAACAAAAAGCTTTTGTTTAGCTTGTGTCTTTCTCACACAGCTTAGGCATGGTGAGGGAGTCGTGAGGGCTCAATGGGAAAAGGGGTGAGTTGCATTCTCATCCATATCACATAGCATTCAGTAAGGATCATGTATTTGCTTGAATGTGTTTATGTTGAATCATTGCATGTGCGCACTTAGGTGGGAAGTAACCCATGTAGGAGATTGCTCCACTCTTTTGGGCATTGCTCACTGTCGAGGATCATTATTTCGAATGCGGGAGTGTTCGGGAAGAGCCGGCGCCCATTAGGAGTTGCTTTTGAGAAAGCGGATTGTGGCTTTAATTGTTATTTTGTATGACATGTATTACAACATTGTAAATCTTAATATATGTTGGTATTAAAGTGATGTTATCAACTCTGAGCGCTATGGCAATATAGTTAGGATGTATTTTTGATAAGTATGATGTGAGCCAATGCGGTCATTTTACTCATGTATGAGGTCTCATGACATGAGACATAGGTTTGCGGGTTGACGGGTTGTCAACGAGACACCCGAGATCCGGCGATCTGATGCTCTCATACGAAACCTCTAAACATACGAGTCTAAACCGTTCAAATCATTGATCATTGTCCTATTTCAAATATATCCAAAATTAAAAGCAATCCAAAGGTTGAATAAGGAGAATGAAGGCTTACACTAATCTTACCAAAACTAAAACTAATTTCTGAAACTGTTTGCTTCAAACAAGAATAACTCTCAATTCAAACCTTAAAACATGATCTCCACGGTTTTGATTGTAGATCTTTCTCTTATCTCAAATATCCAAATTCTATAGCAATCTAATGGTTGCATAAGGAGATATCATAAATATCCCAAAACAGTACAAAAATTTTCACTTACCTTTCATCTCTTAAAAATTTTCTTCACTCCTAAACACATCACATGCTTCAAACTAGAGAGAGAAAAAGAAATACTTACTTGGGGTGGATGTTTCTTCAAGCTTGAAATCCCCTTTTGAAACCTAACTCACCTATCCTCTCTTTGAGAAAGTGAAGAGAAGTTAGGATTGTGTAAAGGCTTTGTTGTTTCTTTTTAGCATAACATTGCTATTTTTGTTAAAAGCTCCTTCCAACATTGAAAATTTAGTTTTAGCCCTTCTTATTTAGGAAATTTTGCTTTGTTTTTTGTTTTTTTTTTAATTTATGGGTATTACATCTCCCTCCTTAAAGAAGTTTAGTCCTCCCCAAGCTTGACATACCTTGATTTATAAACAGGTTAGAATACGCTTTTAACTGCGCTTTCTAACTCCCATGTTGCTTCTCATGTTCTTTATGATTACTCCATTGGACTTTTACTAGTTTAACAATTGCTCTACAAAGGATCTTGTCCATAGTATCAACAATCCAACTAGGATATTCACCGTGGCTTCAATTTCTCTCGTTCATGCGAGATTACTTGGGTGAATCGTATCACATGAGGATCAAATCATAAAAATATTTCCTTAGTAATGACACATGAAACACATTATGGATTTTCCTAACTTTGGGGGCAATGTCACTCTGTATGCTAAGGCACCAACCTTCTCAAGCACTTCAAATGGTCCCACATGCTTGGGACTAAGCTTTCCTTTCTTCCCAAATCTCATTACATTTTTCATCGAAGACACCTTTAGGAAGGCATGATCACCCACTTGAAATTCCAATTCTCGCCTCTTGTTTCCTGCATAGCTTTTTTTTTTTTTTTTTTTGACTTTGTGTTGTTTTCAACCTTTCCTATATAGTCGAGATCTTTCACGTAGTTACTTGAACCAAATCGAGACGAATGTTTCATCTGCCCGTCATCCCGACAAATTAGGGGTCTACATTTCTTGCCATAAAGGAGCCTCATATGATTGTCATCTAATACTTGTTTGAAGGGGATTATTGATACAAGGAAATTCCACCAAGGGCATATGATCTTCTCAAGCGCCAAAATCCAGTATACATGCTCACAACATATTCTCGAAAATACGAATTACTCTTTTCATTGACCATAAATGCGTGGTGAATGCAGTACTAAGGATTTAGTTGGGTACCAAGAGCATTTGTAGGCTTTTCAAAATCTGAAGCAAATGGATGCAGTACTCCCTATAGTCTAAAAATCTCTTTAACATACAAGGAGGCTAATTTATCAATGTAAGGTAGTTGAGTGGTAGAGGTGGCCCGACTTTGTAAATCTATTAATAATCACCCACACTGCATCATTACCTCCCATGGATTTAGGCAACCCTGAAACAAAATCCATGGTAATATTTTCCTACTTCCATTCAAGAATACAAAAGGGGTTGCAGTTTTCCCCCAGGTCATTGATGTTGATCAGCTTTCACTTGCTGGCAAGCTAAACATTGTGCTATAAACTCTACACTATCACCGTTTAAATCTAGGCCACCAATACAATTGTTTCATGTCACTATACATCTTCATTCCTCCAAGATGAACTGTAAATCTAGAGTTATAGAATTCTTCTAAGAGTTCTCTTCTCAATCCCCCAACTTGAGGAATACACAGTCTATCCTTGAACTTCAAAGTATCATCATCCATCAACACAAAATCGGAATCAACCACCTTTCTCACCTTATCCATGATGGCTACTTACTCTAGATCATCCTTTTATGAATATTTAATTCTCCAAATTAAGTTTGGTTGCACAGATAAATTAGCCAACAAAATTCTAGGTTCCAAAACTTGAAATTGAGCTTATAGGGCCTTTAGATTAAACAACTGAGTCTTCTTTGATCTCAAAGTTGACACAGATCCATATGACTTTCTGCTCAAGGCATCAACAACTACATTTGCCTTACCAAGATGATATAAAATCCTACAATCATAGTCTTTAAGGAGTTTAATCCATCTTCTATGTCTCATATTTAACTCCTTTTTGGAGAATAAATATTTCAAATTTTTTTGGTCTGTATAAATCTCACATGTCTCACCATACATGTAATGTCTCCAAATCTTAAGGGAAAAAATCACAACTACCAGCTCTAAGTCATGAATGGGGTAATTTTTCTCATATGGTTTCAATTGCCTAGAGGCATATGCCACCACTTTCCCATGTTACATGAGTACACAACCCAAACCTTAATGTGATGCATCACAATAAACAAAAAAATCCTCCCAAACCAAATGGAATAGTCAACATTGGAGCTGATACCAACTTCTTCTTCAATTCTTCAAAACTACTCTGAGATTCCTTGCTCCACACAAACTTGGCATTCTTTTGTGTGAGTCTAGTAAGTGGTAGGGAAATTTTGGAAAACCCTTCAATGAAGCGTCTATGTCTCCCAGCCAGCAAAGCCTAATCTCTGACACTGTAGTAGGCCTCTTCCAACTCAATACTGCTTCTATTTTGCTTGGGTCTACTGAAATTCCATCCTTGGAAACTACATGGCCAAGAAAAGAAATTTGATGAAGCTAGAACTCACATTTATTAACTCGACAAAAGTTGGTAACTCCCTTAGGGTTTGAATAACATGTAAATTTCTCTTGTTCTTCTTTATTCTTTGAATACACTAGAATGTCATCTATGAAGACCACGACAAATTGATCTAGATAAGGTTTAAAAACCCTATTCATTAAATCCATAAAAGCTGCGGGGGCATTAGTCAAACCAAATGGCATCACTAAAATCTCATAATTCCCATATCTAGTACAAAAAGCAATCTTTAACACATCTTAATCCTTCACCTTAACCTGATAATGCCCCGACCTAAGGTCTATCTTAAAGAAAACACAAGACTCTTGTAGCCCGGTAGATAAACGGTCATCAATCACGGGCAATGGATACTTGTTCTTAACTGTCACATTATTTAACTCGCGCTAAATAATACATAATCTTATAGTCCGTCATGTAGCTGCTTAACAATTACCTTAGGGCTCCCCAAGGTGATACACTAAGATTTAATGAAACCTCTATCAGGAGCTGCTTTTGGTGTGTTTTAGCTCCTTGAGCTCCAAAGGAAACCGATCGGTAAGGTGCTTTTGAGATAGGAGTGGATCCCGAACACTAACTTCGATAATTGAATTGACTTCCTTTTAGTGGTAGTCCATGTAATTCTTCAGGAAATACATCGGAAAAATCTTTTACTATAGGAATATCTTCCAACTTCACATTCTTATCATCTCTCACAATATAAGCCAAATATCCCTCACAACCTTTCTTGATTAAGGATTGAGCCTTCATTACTAAAATCAATTGAATAGGAGTATCGCTAGACCTCCTCTCAAAAGAAAATTCAGGTTGTCCAAGAATATGAAAGGTAACCTTCTTAGCAAAGCAATCAACTAAGGCATGGTGAGTTTCTAGCCAATCCATTCCCAATATGATATCAAAATCATGTAATTTAAACAATATCAAGTCCACATGCAGTTCTAGAAGGTGCATTATCCCTTGATGCCTCACTACCGTGAGAAGAAATGGTTTTCCTTGGAGGCATAGCAACCTATCATTTCAAGACATGTTAGAAAGAACAATAGGAAGATATGAAACTAATTCTTAAATGAAACTTATTGTACACTTCAGCTAATAATAATAAAAATTAATTATCATTGACTCGATCTAACTTCGACCCACGTATACTGCAAAGTTCTGAGGACCATATCCTTGTGCTCTGATACCATTTTATAACACCCCAACTCTGAACCAAGGGCATTACTGTTCATTCACATATAGGGCTCTAAAATCCCACCTTTAAACCACACTTTCAAAATTTCTGTTTATGAATCTTGTTTGTCTTGAATATGCTCATAAGAAGAATCAAATTAATTTCATAAATTCAAAATCTCCCAGGCATAAAACCTTCAAAAAGTATAACAAATTTTCATTGAATAAGATCTTCCAACATGATAAAATTTTTCAAAACTAATAATCTTAAAATGTAACATTCTAGCAACATAAAATCGCTTCAATGAAAGTTTGCAAACATTAATTCAAAGCATTAAGTAGTCCTGACAATCTTAAGTCTTTCCGATAAATACCAACTCAAAAATAGTTCTCGACTTCCATCCTGCCTACCCCCGATATCACACGTCGCCAAGGTTTAGGCACACGAAAATGGTCTTAATAAGGAGTGAGCTAAAGCGATAGGAATGTTAATACATTTTCATGGATCAAATATTTTAAATTCACAAAGTGGATATCACATATTTTTCTTTTACTCACATATCATAAATCAGCGAGTACAAATAAATAAGATATAAATATATTTCAAACTGATGTTCATCATATTTTCTGTTTCTCAAACAATTCCATATCATAATCAAATCCACAAATATTTTAAAAGACATATACTCATGGTTCTCAAAAGATTTGTTTTAAATAAAATGTCAACTATTCTAACCCGTTAACAAGGGTCGTTCCAAAATACTTACATTCTTGGTTCTCAAAACATCTTTCTTTCAAATAAAATGGCCAACTATTCTAACCTAGTTAATAAGACCATTTTGTCAACTACTATAACCCATTGACTAGGGTTGGATTTGTCAAGTTTATACCCATTGACCGGGGCCATATTTGTCAAGTTTATACCTATTGACATGGGCCATATTTGCCAAGTTTATACCCATTGATAGAGGTCATATTTGTCAAGTTTATACCCATTGACAGGGGTCGCATTTATCAAGTTTATACTCATTGATAGAGGTCATATTTGTCAAGTTTATACCCATTGACATGGGCCATATGTGTCAAGTTTATACCCATTGACGAGGGCCATGAAAACCAAAGTCAAATATTCTCTTCATGTTTCCAAATTCATAAAAATACAAAAATATATCTCCATAACTTTCAATCCCTACCATGAACACTTTCAAATCCATTTTTCCAAACAAAACTTGTATTGATTCATGCATATAATTATGAAATACAAATTGTCAAAGCACCAATCACATGTATAATAAATCTCTTTTTGTTTTATAGGAGGCTTGCATTAATCTTTCTTACCTCAAGCAACTCAAAAATCTTGAATGCCACTCCATATTAAAGCACGAGTTAAAGAATACATGTCACCTAAACAAATAAAATAGAAAAAAAACCTCATTAATTATCTAAACTATTATTTCTATTTCTTCAATATTATTTTAATTTACTTATTTATTATTTTAAACTTACTATTATTATTATTGTGGCATGATCGGGGTCCCATTGACAACAGATCAACTTCTTGAATATTGTGTCTCATATCATGAGACCCATACATGAGTAAAAATGGCTACTTGGGCCCATACATCACACAAATGTATTTTTACTTTTTATACCAACAAGAATTTAATTGTAAATTGTTTTGATTACAATTATCAAAGCGGAGTCTCTTTCGAAATTTTATAAAATACAAAGATAAGGCCATACTAGGCCATTTCTTCGCCTCTAAGGCCTCGAATCACGTCCCATCCTGGAGTGCGCCTTTTGTTTTGAAATAGTTTTCCCTCGACGGGGTGAGCAATGCCAGTGGTGGAATTATCCTATGAGTTCTTTCACATGCAAGTGCTCATGCAATGGTACATCAAACATTCAACACATGTTAATATATCAGTCATACATACTGTAAAGGTATTCACTAATCCACATGTCATTTATTCATAGCAATAGCATAAGATTAGCTCACATGGGCTAACATACAATCCGGCAATTCATCTTGGAACTACCCACAAAATCACAATCAGCATGTTATTCACTCATGGAAATAATGCAACATCACCTGAAAGCCACACAAGCGGTCAGGTGGAATTTCATCCACAGCAACCATTATAGGGATTTGCCGCTCACGGTCGAATCTTTTGGAATTGAGAAACCACGCGGTAATCAGAGGCGCTATAATCTCGAAGTAGGTAAAATGGTCGTTGGCGAAAGTAAGCAGTAAGGAGAAAACCCACGCCTGGGTTTGTCAGAAACTCCACAAAACCGGTACCCCACGGCGTAGCCCTTCTTGAGTGGGAGCAACTTTGCTTCTTGCCTCGCCGACGCCAGTCCGATCGTCGAGAATTCTAGAGAGAAGGTAGAAACTCTCTTTCCCAAATCGGCTCTTTTACTCTCTGTCAGGTTTGCTGCGTACCACTCACCCAAACTGGTTGGGTCCCAGCAGTCGAAAATTGTCCTCTCTTACTTGCGTGTCGTCATCCCCATTCTTCGTGGGATTCACAGCGCTATCATTATCAATGCTGGTTCGCCGTGGCGTGATCTTGAAGTAATGTCCCTTGTGGCCAGCGGCGGCTTCGTGTTTGGCCAACTTCCTAGCGTGACGTGGCGCTCTTGGCGCTCAAAATGTGCCAGTGTCATGTACCAGGTGCAGCGATGTTTCGTCTCTGAATTAATGAAGTCGACGTGGTAGCTAGATTTCGTGAGAACGATTCAACGGTGAAGTCCGTTTTATCATTCGAATCTGAAAAATTTCGGGTTTTTAGTGAAGTGGATTTTGCCCTTTTTCAAAAAATTAGTTTTGCCGGTGTCATGATTATTATTATTATTATTATTTATTATTATTATTATTATTATTATTATTATTATTATTATTATTATTATCTATGAATAATTTGCCCTCAATTATTACTCTCTTTCCAAACCTAATTTAAATGTGGTTTGGATCAATGTCCTTGTTTTGCTCCGATATCTCCTTCCTCAAAGTCATAAAATTCTGATCTTCACAGTTTCATCAATTTGATCAGTCTTATATAAAATATGTCAAATTTCAGCATAATCAGCGTTTGAATAAGGGAGACAAGACTCTACGCTAAACTTACAAAAATTGAAGCGATTTCAGCTTCTTGTTCCTAAATGAGTATAACTCTCATCGAAATCTCTAAACATGATCCCGAGCAGAAGTTCAAATAGGTTGATCATTTTCCTGTCTCAAATATATCCAAAATTAAAATCAATCCAATGGTTGAATAAGGAGAATGAAAGCTTACACTGGTCTTACCAAAACTAAAACTATTTTCTTCAAACAAAAATAACTCTCAACTCAAACCTTAAAACACGATCTTCACCGTCCTGATTGTAGATCATTCTCTTATCCCAAACATATCGAAATTCTAAAAAGTAATCAGCGGTTTCATAAGGAGATCATAAATATCCCAAGCATTGCAAACCTTTTCACTTACCTTTCTTCTCTCCAAAGATTTTCTTCACTCCCCTAAACACATCACATGCTTCAAACTAGATAGGGGAAAAATACGTATTTACTTGGGGTAGATGTTTGCTAAGCTTGAAATCCCCTTTTGAAACCCCAAAGCTCACCTGTCATCTCATTGAGAGAGAAGTGAAGAAGAGGGTTAGGATTGTATAGAAAACTTTAGTTGTTTCTTTTTAGCAAAACATTTCTATTTTTTGTTAAAAGCTCCTTCTAACTTTGAAAATTTGCATTTTAACCCTTCTTATTTTGGAATTTTTTTTTTTATTAGGGGATATTACAATTATTTTTAATTGTTACATGCCAATATTTACACCCTAGTTAATTAATATCTCTTCAAAAAGTGAGGAGAGTGACACTTTTATTTAAAGTTGTGTAATTAGAGTTATTAATTTTTAAAAAACAAAAAAAAAATTGTCCATCATGCTTAACTCATGTGGTAGAGAGATCAACATTTCAAAAAAAGCAGGGCATAAGAAGGAGAGGGGTTCGAGTTTGAGTCACAAATTGGACGGTTTACTATATAGTAACTAAAGTGTTATCCATATGTCTGACTCAATTGATTAGAGCGTTTAACGTTTAAAGGCCGGACATGAAGAAGGGAGGGGTTCAAGTACTAGTAGGAGCGGCTTACTATATTATATTAAAAGTGATTAGCTTTCAAAAAAACTAAAGTGTTGAGCTGTAAAAAAAAAAAAAAAAAAGATAATAATAAAAATTGATTAATATAGTCAATCGGAATTAAAAGAAAATTGAAAAATTATATAAGATACATAATTTTTTATCTTTTATTAAAATTTAATAAACTAAAAAACAAAGAAAAAGGTGGTATATCTAGAGTTGGTAAACAGGTTAGCCCAATCCATTTCGGGTCAGCCCATTCAGGCCACGGACCAAAACAGGTTGGGCTAATCTAGTCAATTTCTATTCGGACTAGCTTTTGACCAACCCATGTGGGTTGCTGGCCAAAACGAGTCAAAACCTTAAAAAATACTAAAAAAATTAATTTTACAAATTCATCATTATTCAAATAAAAATAAATAATACATAAATATATAATAATAATAATTAATATATAAAAAATGGTTGAGGAGTCTCAACAATATACTAATATTAAACAAACTAAAATAAATAAATAATGCTAGAGCACTCTTATAACCAAAGTAACAAATTAACAAGCTAAATAATTCCAAAACAATAAAGTAACAACTTAATAACATATCTAAAAAAAAAAAAACTTCAAAATATCAAATAAATCTCATATGTCTCTAATCTTCATCCTTATCCTCATTATATCCAATAATAACATGTGATTTCACATTTAAAAAATGTACATCCTCGATAGTGGTTGATTTATCATCATTTATTAATTAAAATTTTAGAACGTTAACAACATAAATTTCATTTATATTTGGAATAAATTTTTTTTTTCCAAAAATGCATCTCAACCGTATAATAATGAAATGCTCTATTTGTTTTGAAAATCTATCTTGGTAGAAGATATAATCATTTCAAGAAAGAAAAAAGTGTATAATTTTTGTTAATTATTTTAAAAACAATAATATTTTGTTATTAACACCAATTTAAATAATAGAATTATTTAAAATATACTGATAATTTGGTTATTAAATTTGTTTAAACTAGTACAAAAAAATAAAAATATTTAAATATTTAAAAATAGGATTAATAAGATAAATAAAAATATATTAATATTAAAACTATCATTTATTTCATTCAAAAGCATTCGTAATTTTTCATACAAGATTTTTTAAATATTAAATTATCATATAAATTATATTGAAAAGATACATTTAAAAATTGAAAATAAAATAGTTAAAACAACAAAGTTTAATATATTAATTATGTATTATAATAATTATTATTTTTAAAACCACCATGCTAAAAAGCACAGCCAAAATATGGAATTTTATAAATGAATCCTTGAAAATCTTAATTATTTAGCTAGTTACTTAAAAAAAATTAAATAAAGATTTCAGACCAATCGGACTAATCGGGCTAACCTAGGCCAAATCCATATGGGCCACGGATCAAGCCAAGTTGTCTCAATTTTGTTCGAACCTTAAATTTTACAACTCAACCCTCAAAAAATTCGGAGCTAAAGTGGGATAAACTATCTGACTCAACCCATATTGCCAGCTCTAGGTCACTATATTTTGCAAGATGCAAGGCTTGAAAGTTGCTACTATGATTTCTTTACTTGTTTAGCTTTGTCACAAATATTACATATATTTTAACAGATAAATTACATATATTCCAAAATATTTAATACCATAAATCAAGATGAATATAATTATGTAGCACGATAAAATAATTAAAAAAAACAAGAAAAAAGACACCTATCCAACCGATTGACTGAATTACCAATGAACCCGAACCAATCTCGAAAAAGAAAAATGGAAAATCAATGAGTGAAGAGCAATAAAAATAGAGTTCTCCTTGACCTCTAAGGTGTGGCTGGGTATAATATATTGTACGTGTTTTCCCTGAGTATCTTTTCCCAGAAAATCTTTGCCGGAAATAGAGACACCAGAGAAGAGACTAGAAAATTCATTGTGTTGAAGCCGGAGATTCTTTGCCACACGGGCATAGATTTTCATTCAGGCAGATATGAATGTTCCTCGAGTGTGACAAAGCCCATCGTCAGCCTTTGCATGCAACCGAACAGGAGAATCTATCCAGGTAAATATATCTTTACGTTGATCTTCCTGAGTTCTCATGTTTTCTTTACTCTTTTACTTTCAGTATAACGATCTTTTATCTTATATAATCTTGAATCTTTTTTGAAATATTTGGTTAAAAGATGTCAATACCCCTAAATTTGTTAATCTAGCCTCCTCAATGTTTTTTCTTGAAAAAATAACCTATTTTGAACAAAATTGTCCTTCTCTATTTCATGTATTTTCATTGTTTCTTAAAAAAAAAAGTTATTTTTAGAAGAAAATATGAAGGGACATTTTTGTCAAAAACTTCTTCAAGGATCATATTTTTAAATTTTGGGTTTCAAACCCTTGGTTTTTAATCCTGTTTTCTTTCGACTTCAGAAGGAGAATTTAAATCAATCAATCCTCATCAGAATTCTCTAAGGAGTTTCTTTCAGTTGGTTGATATTGATCTAGAAGAAAAGGCAGGTGAGGAGAGGCCCACCCAAAATTGACATATACGATCCCATCACATGATTAGCAAGTCTTTGCTATTGTATCGCCATGTTTAGTTAAATAAAATAAAAATGAAAAATGGAAGGAATTAAAAAGCAAAGAAAAAAAGACTTCACCCATGTAAAAAATTTATAATTTTAAAATATATTAGTCTTTAATTGATTTTATTATGAGCTTTTTCTTATCCTACCGCCATATTGGTAGCTTGAAAATCTGTGAAAAAAGAAAATAAGAAAACGGAGAAAGAAATAACCTGCAACAAATATATTTTAGTAAAACCCTAATTCCGAAACATTCTAGACAGGACAAAAACTAAATTTGGCCAACAATAAGATGACTATAATCAGAATACACGAGAGTATAGAATATATAGATAGAAATAGAGAACCTACAAGTTTTTTAAGATGATGAGCATAAAGATTCACTTCTATTATCTTTTCTTTGGCAGATGATGATGATGAATCTTCTTTTCGAGGTAATGTAGTAACTTCTACATCCGTCGGACAAAATCTATACTCTGGTGGTAAAAAATCAAGATCAAAAGGTTTTTCATACCAATATGACTCACCTTGGTGATGCCTACCAAGTAAACAATGTTGAATAATATTGAAAGCCTTGAAAATGAAGAACTTTAGAAATAAAATTTGAAACATTGATCTCAATTTACATTTTCTTCTTTCATATCTAAGATTTTGTACTCATATTGTTGGTTTATATCATATTTAAACCTTCAAGCTAGACCATGAAAATAAAGAATTTTGAAAGAAAGTTTGGAACCTTTTAATCTCAATATACATTTTCGTACTTCATATATAAGATTTTGTATTCCTATTGTCGATTTATATTGTAGTATACTTCAATACATTTACACCTTCAAGTTCATGTTTTTCTACTTCAATATTCTTATAGAAAAACACAAAAATTTGAGTACTTTATAAGTTAATTTTAGCAGCTATGCTTTTGTCATTTTTCCCAGGTTATTTGCAATGGAAAAGATGTGAAAAATAAGTATTTATCACAAGTTGGATTCACAAAATTGCAAAAATTCTTGGAATGAATATATTCTCCGAAAAAAAATGATACCCCACCATCCATGGTGGTGATAAATAGCAAAACTATTAGCGTCACAATAATTTACTTCTAGAAAGTTAGAATTCCTTCAGAGAAAATACTGCCAGATTTAATGTTTTATTTATAATCAGCCCTTTTAACATTTCAAAATTCCTTTTCCTTCCATTAACCAAATTTCCCATAATTATCAAGCCAATGTACTATTTTCAATTTCAATTGGCTTGGGTAGGACATTTCAAATTGTCCTATTTCCATACTGGACATTTTACTATCCTTCCGATGACAGTTTACTTGCCATACCAGAGCAGAGCATATTTACTCTTGAGATCATCTGGACTTTGTTGACTTGTGTATACAATTTTCGACTATAGGATAATAAGTGTAAACAATACCTTTAAACTAGAACGGCCAGTGGTCGAATCATATTGGAACTATACTTAAAAAGGTCATCGATTGACATTCTCAATCCGATCCAATATTTAAAACAATTATACTTATTTACGTGCACAATCTAAGTTACTCCCTTCTAGTTGGAAAATAAGCTTTATTAAAGAAACTCTACTGTTACACCCCTAAAAAAGCTTTAAACAAACTACAAACTAATGACATAATTAGAATTAAATATTTTGAATTTGTTATTGTGATACTATTGTTGGATTTATGCCCTAGGCAATTAGTGACGAATCTCATTAGTGATTATTTAAGGATAAACTCAATAAGGCAAAGTTTGGTTAATTAATAGGTAGGCAAGAAACCCTGTAAGGCGGGGATTGGTTGATTGTCAAACAAGTAACCCTATAAGATTAAGATTTAGAGTCTATAAATAAATCTCTCTCCTTAGGACCTTCACACATTCTCTTGAGAACCTTTACACACATAAGAGGGTGTTCTCTCCCTTGGTCTCTAGCAATTAGGCGTGCCCACACGCAAATCTATTGCGATTAGAATAGCTTGGAGGGTCCCGCGCCAATAGGTTAGTAAACCCTAAACATGATGGTTTTAGTTTATCACACATCTTATTCAATCATTATCAAGCTTCATTGTATATTAGATCCCTCGATTGGTATCGAGCCTTGATTGAATCGGTGTGTGGTAAAGCGGAATATCCTTCTATATTTGACATGTATATTTACGATGTATTAGATATATGGCACATAGGTTCTATGTTTCATGTTAGCATTATATTTTGTAGGAATGAATGTTTTGTTTTGGCCTTAATCATGGTTGAAGTTTGATTGTATTTTTTATGTGGCGGACACTAATCATAGATTAGGCATTCCTCATTGATTTATTTATTGGACAACTTTATGTAAATATGGATTTATTGGATAATTATGCAATAAGTACCCAAAAAGGAATTGTTGCATGTTATTGTTCATCGTTTTTCGTATCAATTGAAGCTCCGGTTTGGCGAAACAACACTAGAATCATGTAAGGGACACAAAGGAGGTTCAGTGGGAGGATGAGAGTGGTTCGAAAAGACGAGCCTACGCACGGGCATGAAAGAGGTCGAATGGAACTCATGCGCGTGGCCGGGCTTTTATGGGGGTAAGTATATCTTTGTATTTAGGGCCAAATTTTTCCTGCTGATCCCTCTCGTTGCCTCTACGTAAAATTTCATTTGCAATCCAAGGTTGTGCGATAGTGGTGAGTGATTTAGTTTATGGTCATCTCACACTTGAGGCGTGGCGACCTCGGATTTGAATGAAATTTGACCGGCAGACCCCTCTTTATGTGGTGTTCTACCTCTATGTAAAATTTCATGATGATTTGAGCTTTTTTCGGCGACTAGCAGCAATTTTGGTTTCTGACTTTTGGCGACGCATAGGGGAGCGTGCGACATCGAATTTGAACAAATTTTGGCCAATTCGTTCCTCATGTGGTGACAACATTTTTACAAAATTTTGTGATGATCCGAGTGAAGGAATCACACAGCGGAAGCCAGGAATCGCACAGTTAAATACAGTGTATGATAGATATCTTTCATCGCCCGTTACTAGCAGTAGTAGTCGCGAGAAAATCTCTTCTAGAATCCACGGGACCTTCAAGCTATTCTCACGTGACAGATACGTGTGGCTTTTGATCGTAAAAGAAACAAAATCGAAAAACACTACGAAACCTTTTCGGTTTTGTTTCTACTCTCTCAGGTGTTTTCATAAACACAGAGGCAATAAATTTCTTAAAACACGGAGGCTGAGACGTGTATTTATAGGCGCTAACCTAGCCCATTAGGGTTTTATAACACCTTGGGCCCTGATAAAATGAACTCCCGTCTTGTATCTTAATAATCGGTTAAATGGGCTCACGACCATCTAATGAGCTGGCTTGGGGATCCTATGGCCCATTATCAGTGAGGCTCTTGATCAATGGTCTAGATTGCTTATGGAGCATAAATCAACAATCTCCCACTTGCTTAGAAGCGATGCAGGACCGTAATCTTATGGGGCTACACTCCTTTAAAAACCGGATGTGAATTCCAAAATTAATAATGTTTATATTAAATGTATTTTCCTTTTGTAAAATATCAATAATTAATTGATAATTTTTTACGTAAATCAGCATTATTTTATTCTCTTGACTTATCGGTTTCTCTACTTGGATCCATACATGGCCGGTGACTTTCAATATCAGAGTACGAAACATGCTCAGAGGATATTTCATACAAATTCATTTTGTATGTTCATAAATATGATAATCAAATACTATAATCCCCCAATTATCAAGATATTGGTGGTTTAAAATAGGCCTCACTTATTGATAACTCAAAGAACCATAGTAACTTAATTTATCTGTTATAATATACTCGGGTTAAGGAAAAATAACATATCTAATATCGCACAATTTAAATCCTTTCACATAAATTTATCTTGATTAAATCTCTTTCGATCACCTACCGAGAATGACCTGTAATTCATTCAATATTTGTAACCAAGGCCGATCATTTCATAAAATATTGCGAGTCTAATCAGGAGATGCCCAACTTTATTTAATAAGCGTGAGACAATTCATTAATTATGAGAACACGTGATCATGTCTTCAATGGGCGATATCCATATGATCATATCTTACATAATTAATACGGACCTTATCAGTAAATATAATGTTAAAAACTTCCAGTACTATTATATGAGAAAATGAAATTACAACGTCTTGCTCTAGAGCACAAATGTAACCAACTCCCACTCGCTACAAGAGTAAGCCTAGGACCCTCTTAAGGCCCATACAATTTACATGCTTCTCGAAACACACGCGTTCGGGGAAGGGCCAGGCAAAGTGCGCTAGGTTCTCCTCGAGATTCTATTTTAGTAACCCTTTGTATCTCCTCTATCAATGAAATGGATCAAGTGGTACTTTCTTAATATGTGTTTACGCTTTTTTGTGAGACCTTGGTTCTTTGGGCGTAACTACGACGGCCGTTATCCTGCAGGTAAGGGTATGGGCGATACGCGGTATCCGCATGAAGATCCCGAATTTCTTAAGCCATCACGACTTCGCTGCGACTTCGGATGCGACCGCATATTCAGCTTCGGTTATTGGAGTCGACAGCACAAGTCACGTTTAACGCTCCTCCCGACAAATGGCTCCCCATTTAGGGTAAACACATATCGATGTTGATTTACTTGAGTCGATATCCTTGGAAATCACGGTCAGGTATAACCAAGTGTTTTAAGACTCCCGGCTGGAATACACCAACATATAATCCCTCGTTCTCTTTAAATACTTAGCAGTATATGTTTCAGCACAGCGTCTGAATGTTCTACTGGGATACGATTGATGCCCAGGCTTACTACTCCCAGCGCATGCTTGGATATACGGCCTGAGCACATAGCATAGCATACATGAGACTACCAACGTAGGAAGCATAAGGTTTTTACTCATGAGTTCTTTCTCTTGGGGAGTTTTTGGTGATTGCTCCTTAGAAAGATGAATTCCACGTAATACGAAAGGGTAGAAGTCCCCTTTTGGAATTTTCCACATGGCAAACTGGTCACTATTTTATCAATGTAGGAGGCTTGGGATAAAGCTAACACCTTATTCTTCGATCTCGTAAAAGTTTGATTCCTAGAATATAGTTAGCTTCACACGAGTCCTTCATATCAAGCGCTTTCGGAGGTAACCCTTTACGTCGATAACACTTTCTGCTTGTTTCCAATTATGAGAATATCCATCTACGTAAGTGATTACCAAAAAAAGACTACCACTATTCTTGATTTTCTTATACACATGGTTCATCGGGACTTTTCTCAAATCCATATAATTTGATAACTTGATCGAGCGATGTTCCATGACTGAATGCTGCTTAAGCCCATAAAAATAGACCTATGCAACTTGCAAACCATGTGTTCTTGACCTAAGGCTATGAACCCTTTCGTTCTTTGCATATAGATATCTTCTTCCGACTCTCCATTTAGAAAACTGTTTTGACATCCACCAAATCTCGTGTCCGAGTTCTTTGCTACGACTAGAATAATCGGACGGTTAAGCATGGCTCTTGGCGAAAAAAAGTTTCATCATAATATATACCCTGCGGGTGTAACCTTTCCACCAATCTAGCTTTGAAGATTTCAACCTTCCATACAGTCCTCTCTTTCTCTTGTAGATCCACTTACACCCAATTGGTTTTACCCCTTTAGGTGCTTCTATAAACAGCTGAGTTGAGCCATAGATTCCATCTCACGGTCCATTGCCTTTTCCACTCTTGCACATCAACATCCTCGATACCCTCTTCGTATGTAGTAGGGTCGTGCTCGGGATTATCCCAAAAGCGACTTGATAAGTCTCTCCCGAACAAGGCATACCTTGCGAGGACTACGTATCAGTCTCCCACTACGGGATTTCTTGCATTGGTTGTTGTACGTGTACGAAGGATCAGTTTTGCGGTTCAGGTGGATTACCAATCTCTTCAACATGCTTGTTCTTGAGTTTCTTGAATTTGGTCTGAGTTGTTTCTGTGTTTGTTCACCTTCAGGTACATTTTTGTACATTTCCCTCTTTGAACATCAACGAGGAAAGCAGGTGAAAAAATAGGAGTTTGTGGAGGATCTCGGGCGAGTCGACTCTCTTGAGAACCACTTTACTCTTATGTTTAAAATTGTTCATATAATCCTCTTCTAAGAAAGTGGCATGAAAGTACTCACTATCACTTAACCTTTGGATTATAGAATATTCCACCTCTCGTTCCCTTAGGGTAGCCAATAAACATACACATTTTTACGTTAGAGATTCGACTTTTTTGTTGTTTTGTGCAGAACGTGTCTTTGGAGCACCACTAAATCTAATATGATTCAGGCGAAACTACGCCCTTTCCATGAATACACGTGGGTGTCTTTGAAACGGATTTAGGAATGGAACTAAATTTAGTATGTATCATTTGTTTCTAAAGCATATCCCGAGCGATTCGGGTAATGATGAATAACTAAGCATCGACCTCACCATATCTAAGGGTTATTTCTCCTTTCGAGACTCCATTTCTTGAGCGTTCTAAGGAGATGATAGTGAATGTATCCCCTCTTGAGCCAAGTAAGACTTGAACTCTCCGGATAAGTATTCAGCCTCGGTCGGGCTAGGAAACGCGATATGGACGCAATTGCTTTTACGCCTCAGCCTTATACTCTCGAAATTTATCAAAGGCTTCGGACTTATGGCGATTAGGTAAACATAATATATCTTGAGTAGTCATCGATGAAATGTGATGGCTGCTCATACCATACCTCGAACGAGCGCTCATTGGTCCACGCCGCATCGGTGTGTACCAATTCCAAGCGTATAGTGGCCACGATTTCCTTTGGCCTTGAAGGGCCTCTTTGTCATTACCTTCTAAGCATGATTCACATATACTGGTATAGGTTCAAGATCAAGAGATTTAAAATTTCAACTTTTAACCAAACCATGAATTCTACTAGAATTAATATGACCGAATCGTAAATGCCACATATGGGTTTCATTTGAAACCTTCCTTTTCTAAGATAAAGGAAATTGCTCATCATCAGTATTTTCAATAGCATTAATACTATAGGACATAGGAGTTAAAATATAAGCCATTTATCAATAATCAGGAACAAATAAAGCGTTATTACTCTTTATTGAGCGAGGAATTAAAGCACCTTGTTAAACCATGTTCAACTAAACAACTAACGAAACCAAATTCCTCTTAAAATCGAACAAATAAATGATCGATAAATATAAAGTCTTATTATTAAAACATAACTCCACCTAGTCACACTCTTTGCCATTACGAGGAGACATATTCCCAGTTTCCCAACTAAGCTTCTTTGTGCTTTAAGGTGAAGATTTGCTTTGTTTGAACCAAGCAAAGTAACAAGCATGGTTAGTGGCTCTGAATCAATGATCCATTTATCATTATAATTCTCCACTAAACAAGCCTCCATGACATTTATACTACCCATATAGTTTTGGGCAATCCTTCTTCCGGTGACAGCTACGTCGCGCGAAGCACTTGCCTTTCGGCTTCTTCATTGCAGTTGGTTTGAAAAATGGACCTTTTTCCTTCTGCTTTTTGTTCTTCTTTCCGCCCTTAGGTTTCCCTTTAGGTTTTGAAGAACTTTCAGCATGATAAGCACTTCCTTGCTTCACGAGAGACCTTCGGCACTCTCGGCTTCGTGTAAGTTCAATAGGAGTAGCTTAGTTTGTTCATATTATAATTTCAATTTGGCTTGACCAAAGCTATTGGTAGAATTCTAGGATCAAGTCAATCTTCATCTCTTGATCGACTTAGCCCTATCACCTCCCTTGATGCGATGTGCCCCATCATTTTTAGACAATGGTCCCGCACATTTCCTCAGTCATCTGAGTGTTCATTAGTGCCCATGAATTTGCTTGTCTATGAATGCTTTACTTTTAGCAAACATCCATCTAGAGTGAGATTATTTCTAATACACTCTCGGATCATTAATTTGCTTTCGCGGATGTTCTGGTGGCAAGAATATATAGCATTGTGTCGTATTTGCCCGTTGCTTAATCTGCAAGGCTAGCTGAAAGTTTCCTCGAAGCATTAACGAGTGGGCTCTGGGGTTTCGGAGTTGTTGTAATGAATTTTATTCTCTCAAAATCAAGAGCAGAAAAAGATTGGGTTTTCCATAGGTCGGTAGTTATTTCCATCCAATGGTTTTGACTCAAATTGTAGAGGATTAAATGATGTCATTTTCTGAAATTTAAAAAAAAAACACATATATTAACACGTAATCCACACAACAAACATACAAATATGTAGATCCCTTAAACTACTTATTATTAATGTTTATTGCAACAATAATTTAGTTTCCATTACAAATATACGTTGGGCAAGACATTTGTAATAAACTAAACTTTGAACATGGTAAGAGGCGAAATTCTGCGTTGTAGTTATAAACGTGTAATTCGAATAGCGTTCATATAATAAATTATATTTATTATAAATAACCGTTCTTATAATAAATTCTATTTATTATAATTTACCCACTAATAAATTATATTTATTATAAATAACCGTTCATATAATAAATTATATTTATTATAAATAACCGTTCTTATAATAAATTCTATTTATTACTCTTTTCCATCCATCAATGGGCCTTTAATAACATTGGCCAACCTCGTTGGGAGGTTATTAATATTAATTGAATGTAATAGCAGTTAATTTTTAATTTCAAAATTATCTTCAATAACTAAGAATTGTCGACGTTGGGCGTCTGATCTTATTAAAATTTTGAAATTATTTTTAGATCCCAATCAATAAATCGGCCATGCTTATCAGTTGAGGTATCACATAACCATTTATTATTGGACCCATAATGGAGCCGGGTTTCAAATTAATTAAAGTAATTTTTAACCTTCACCCGTTCAATATTTTTATTAAACTAATTAATTAGGGTTTTCCATAATAATATTATCTAGATAACAAATATTATTATGCACATGTATGTATCAAATGATACGAATTATATGGCACCACCTATTCTAAATGGCATGTTGGCGCATCACATGTTATATCCATATAATTTAAGCAATTATAAATATAGAATAATTAATAGGCCATAATCCATGGTTTCCTAGAAAAAGAAAGATTACAAGCTGATAGGGCGAAATGACTTGATATCTGGCAGGCCCTTCTTTGCTTTTCTTGGTCTTGTAAGTCCATGGGATGTGGGCCAAGTTAGGAAATTGGCTTTAGGGTTTGGCCAAAAAGCACAAAACCCTAACTTGTCCCCTAATCCGAGCACCAAGCAGTAGGCCGCCACCTGAAGCTGGGATTGCCACGAACAACAGCCCATTGTGAGAAACCACACTACCAAAAATCAGCCCATTCTGACAACGCAGCGCCCCTTTTACATTTTTTTTATAATAAATCCGAATTTACATATAAAAAAAATGCAGGAAAAATAAATAAATAAATAAATCAAGGAGGAAACCTAATCTTATGATTAGCCTCCTTGTTACATCCCAAAAAAATACAAGCAAAAACTATCATGGATTAAGGCCAAAACCAAATCATTCATTCATAATACAAAAAATTATAAATAACATAAATAATAGAAGTCTAGGTGCCATATAATCTAATGTACATCATATATACATGAGAAATACAAAATTATGGATTCAATCTATCACACAGATTCAACGGATAACGTGCCAATTGAAGGAATCACGGCGGAAGCCGAGAATCGCACGGGTTAAATAGTTATGATGGGCTATCTTTTCATCACCCATTACTAACACGCCAGTAGTGCGAGAAATCTCTTGTAGAATCCACGAGGACCTTCAAGCTATTCTCTACGTGACGGTCTGCGTGTGAAGGCAGCTTGATCATAAAAGAAACAAGATGCAGAAAACACTACGAAACCTTTTACAGGTTTGTTTCTCTCTCAAGGTGTTTTCATAACTAATAAATTTCTGACGCAGAGGCTACGGCGGAAGCGTCATGTTGCCAATTAAACTCTTATTGGGTTTTATAACACCTTGGGCTTTTATAACACAGATTTGATAAAAGTAGGCTCAATCTTTGTATCTTAATAATGGAGTTAATTAAACAAATCATCTAATGAGCTAGCTTGGGGATCCTATGGCCCATTATCAATTAAGGCTCTTGATCAACTGTCTAGATTGCTTCTGGAGCATAAATCCAACACCGAGTTGTTTATAGAGTTTGACAATGATTTTAGTGCTCAGCTTATGAAGAGGATCGACTAGTTAGGGTTTATGTTTGAGGGGCTTAAAAGCACTAGAAACGATTCTTGGCCCATATTGATTCGTACCCACGATGTAGGCTGAGCTAAAATCAACAAAATTTACTCTCCCACACCTAAGTTCCTACTCTCTTGCCGTGGTCGAAGCCTCTTTGCGAGTATAGTGATCTCAAAGGGTTGAACACGGGATGGGTTTTCATCCTAAGAATAATCTTGCATGAGTGCGAGGTAAAGGCACCTGTTTGGACTTTTTTAGTTGCTTCAAAAAACAGGTGGAAGTAGGTTAGCGAGAAGTATGGCGGAAATGAAGTGTGAAAGAATTTAACTTTGAAGATGTAGGTCACTAACTTGGTAGGGTTCAGAGGCAAACAGTGTCCTCGGGTTTATCTCGCGTTATGACCGTGACCTATAGTCACATATGGATCTATGTTTAACTAGCAAACCTACCCTAACAACAACTCCTATTTGAGTCCTGGGTAGCATGCAGTATGGTCCTTTTTCGAGTTGAAACCACAGCATTGAATATCCATTTGAGGCTCGTAAGACCATCTAATGAACCCACAGTCATGCGATAAGTATGCTGTGTATCCTACTTTTATGGAGGAAGTCTTGGCTAAATCAACAACATTCAAAGCTATTCAACCCTAATTTGAAGATAGGGACCATAAATACGATTACACATGACTTTGGAGTACAAAGAGGACAACATGCATATGCCCCACTTTGCAAGCTAGCTTCATCTCTTAGAAAAAGAAAAAGGAAACGCATGGCATCTGAGTTATCAAATCTCATGAGGGTGTTTAGAATGCTGTTAAGTAAGAAAGGGAAGAGAGGAAAGAATAAACCTAACTAAAATAGAGGACTTTATTTGCAAAAATGAAACTGAGACTAGCTTATCTCTCCCAGGTGTTTGCCTTCAAAATTCTCTCTCTCTCTTTATTACAAAAAGAGAGGGGTTTATATGAGCCACCTCAATACATGAAAATACCAAAAGCACCTGGAATTTGGCTAAGTTAAGGACAAGAGAAGTAATACACCAAATTTGAAGTCGGTCCAGCGTAAATAAAAACATGACGAGGCGGTGAATTTAAGCTAGGGTACGAAGAATTTCGCTGGGTAATGCAGGCATAGCGAAAATAAAGAAAATTCGCTAAAGGCGCGGCAATTTGGCTAGCTTAAGCGAAATTTTAGATGATAGCGAAATCATGAAATTTCGCTAGAGCGGTGCCTGCGAAAACCTGAGTGTCTAGCGAAAATCCTGATTTCTTCGAACGCGAAATTTTAAGCTAAACTGCGAAATTTTTGCAATCCAGCCGAATTTTCCCGCGGGCGCGAGTCTTTGGTTTCTGCTGATTTTTCCTTTGCTTTGCCTCTGTCTTCTCTTGCATCAATTTTCTTCACTTGCGCCCGATTTTCGTGATTCTTGGGCTGGTTGATGTACGACACTTGAGTTGAACTTCATGATTCATCATACATCCCGATATTGAACCTACAAAGTGCGCAAAACACCTTAAAACAGCCAAAAAATACTCTCTAAATGGCGCCAGTATACAAGAAGACTTGAACACTTCAATTGGTATAAATGACGCAGTGTCGCAAAAGAAAACGCAAAACCTATCTAATATAGGGTTCAAAATTGCACTTTTTGGGCATTAATCAATAATTCAAAGAATTTCAAGACCTGATGGAATTCTTGGCCATATATCATGTTGGACTTCTTGGCCTTATTGAACTTGTAATTTTCTTTTTCTAGGAAACCATGGATTAAGGGTTCATTATGTATTCTTTGCTTACAATTGTTTTACATAGATATAACATGTGATGTATGCTTGTCATGCCATTAAGAATAGGTGGTGTCATATAATTTCATCATTTGATATATACATGTGTATACCATGATATTTTTTATTTAGATAATATTGTTATGGAAAATCTAGTTGAATTAATGTAAAATATTGAATGGGTGTACGTTAAAATTAATTTGAAACCTATGGATTCCATTAAGGATCCAATAATAAAATGATTATTTGATGCCCTAACGGATAAACATGATTGGATTTTATGAGATTGGATCTAAATAATTTCAAATTTTTAATGAGATTGTACAGCTAGCATTCGTGATACCGGATATTAAAGATAATTTTAAAATTAAATTAATACTCATCACATTCAATTTTAGTAACATTAATGTCTAGATAATATTCTTATGGAAAACTGATAAATTAATGTAAGAAATATTGAATGAGTGGAAATTAAAATTAATTTGATTAATTTGAAACCTAAAACTACATTAAGGGGTCAAATAATAAATGATTGTTTGAAGTGCTCAGCGGATAAACATGATCAGATTTTATTGGATTGAATCTAAAATAATTTCAAAATTTTAATGAGGTTGTATGGCCCAACGTCGACAACACTTGAATATTAAAGATAATTTTGAAATTAAATTAATGGTTATCACATTCAATTTTAGTAACATTAATGTCTAGATAATATTATTATGAAAAACCTAATAAATTAATGTAAAATATTGACTGGGTGAAGGTCGTCAAAATTAATTTAAGTAATTTGAAACCTACAAGCTCCACTAAGGGTCCAATAATAAAATGGTTATGTGATGCCCCAACGGATAAATATGACCGAATTTTATTGGATGGGATCTAAAATAATTTCAAATTTTTTATGAGGTTGTACAACCCAACTTCGACAACACTCGGATATTAAAGATAATTTTGGAATTAAATTAATGGTTATTACAATTTGTTTAATGTTTGAATTATCCTCCCCAACGAGCTGCATTAGTGTTATTGAAAGCCTAAAGTTTATTGAAACAAAGTTTTGATTGCTACAGGTCTGTGTTCTCTAAGAAAGTTTCGGATCCAATTTCCCATGAATAGTGACTTGTTAGAACATGCCTAGGAATGTCTTGTATAAGGATGATAAGAGCCTAAGGTAATGAGTTTTTCAAAGGGACCATTGTGACCCCACGACTTACCTGGAGACTTTCTTGGTGTATTAACATAGAAACTCACTATTGTCATGGGTTACTATTCGAGTTTCAGGAGCTCTTTGTGGGACAATGTTAGCATCTGTGTTTAAAATATTAGTTTGTTATAAATAACACCTAATGTGAAAGTATTTATAATGAAACTGGATATTGTTGCAATAAATAAACGACCTACTCGTTGGTATATTTGTTGATTGCATATTTTTGTTTATGTTAGAAAATGACATCCTTTAACTCTCTAGTTACAATTTTGAGTCAAAAACCATTGGATGGAAGTAATTACGACCTATGAAAAAACAATCTTTACATTGTCTTGGGTTTTTTAGAGAATCAAATTTATTACAACGCTAAGCCACAAGACCTCTTGTAATCACTTGAAGGCGAGAGACAATTTTATAGATTAACATGCAAATCGATATCTATTTATTTATATTCTTACCTTAGCGTTTAGAACATCAGCGGAAATGCGTCAATCAGTGATATGGGTATATGTCATACATGGTTCCAAACTCTGAATGGATCTTGCTGAAATTTTGTAATCTTGCTAGACAAGCAGCCATAAGAGTACTAATGAACACTCATATGATTGGAGAAATAACTGGAAGACCACCTATCTCAGAATGTTCTAAATTTTCAGTCTCCGCTGCGAGTAATGGGTAGTCATTGTGAGACTTGTTTGGTGGAGAATTACAATGATATTGATTATTGATTTGAGCCACTAACCATGTTTGCTACTCCTTGGAGTGGTTCAAACAAAGTGAACCCTCGATAAAAAGGACAAGAAGCTTGGGGAGTGAGAAATGGGGAATATGTTTGTATTAGTAGATGATGAATTATCTTTTAAAACTTTTGCATTTGTCAAGCCAGTTTATTTGTCTAGATTTTAAGAGGAATTTGGTTTTACTATTTAGTTGTTTAGTTGAATGTGGTTTAACAATGCAAGTTAATTCATAGTTTTGGTAAAGTAATAATACTTTGCTCCTCTGGTTATTGATGAATAGATTTTTTGTTTTTTAACTCTTTTGTCCTACTCAGCGCATTAATGTCATTGAATATCACGACAATCACCTTATGTAAGTAAGGGTTTTAAATATAATCATGGCGCACTAGTTGGTCATTAATCCTTTTTCTTCACGGTTTGGTTAAAAGTTGAATTTTAAATTCCTTGATCTTTAAACCTATACCAATGTAGTGAATCATGTTTGAAGATTAATAAACCCAACCGACCATGAGCCCAGAAAATCATGCTACTAAGCAGTTGGGATGGGCACACACTGATGTGTGTGGACCAATGAGCATTAATCAAGCCGGAGAAAATGTACGATGTTTGTGCATGCTGCTGGTGACTGCTCAAGATATGGATGTGTTTACCTATTGCCTGCTTTCTGAAGCTTTTGAAAAATTTCAAGACTATAAGGCTAAGGAAGAAAAGAAATTAGGCGTCCATATCGAGCAGCTTCGGTCTGACCAAGGCATTGAACCTATATGGAGAGTTCAAGTCTTACTTGGCTAAGATGGGATAATTCTTAATTATCTAATAAAAACCCTAGAAAAATGAATGCTTTGAAATGAGAAACATAACTACTTTTAGATATATGATGAAGAGTTAATTATCTTACTCATCAATACTTAGGTTGTTTGAAGGATATGTGTGAAACAACTATTCACATACTAAACTTGGTTCATCAATCGATTTCAAAGACACCCATGAGTTATAGGAAAGGCGCAACCAATTTATATATTCAGTTTGGGTGTCTAGAACATGTCTTAGCATGAAATCACAAAGGTGGAATGTTCATTATATAAATGTGATATTTATTACTTCCTCACAAGGAGCAGAGGTGATATTTTTATAATCCAAAGGAAAAGAAAGATAATAGTGACACTCACGCCACTTTCTTAGAAGAGGATTATATGAACAATTTTAAACCTAAGGTAAAAGTGGTTCTGAAAGAGTTCCTGGTTGAGATTCACAAGAAACTCCTAATTTTTCACCCCTCTTTCCTATTGATGTTCAAAGGGGGGAATATGAACAACATGTATCCGAAGGTGAACAAACAAAGGAAACAGCTCAAGATCAAATTCAAGAAACTTAAGAACAAGAAAAAAAATGAAGAGATTGGAAATACTAAATATAAAAGCAGAATGATCATTGTGCATACCTTACAGCAATGACGATGTCATAATAAACTTGTAGTAGGAAGATAATATATAAACCTACAAGGCATGCCTTGTTAGGAATTATGTATTAAGTCACCACATACGAAGAAGCATTGGAGGAAGTTGATGAGCAAGAGTGGAAAAGGCCAATGGACCATGAGTTAGAATCTATGGGTTCAAACTCAGTATGGACTCTTGTAGAAGCTCTTAGAAGGTGCTTAAAAACTCATTGGAAACAAGATTGATCTATAAGAAAAACCTTTAGTAAACCATGTGAGAATAATGATGTGCAAGAGTGAAAAATAATGGACCGTGAAGTCTCGAATCTATGGGTTCAAACTCAGTATGGTCTTTTGTAGAAGATCCTAGAGGGGTATAATAGGCGCGATACGTGTATGAAAATATAAATTGTCTATGTGCGCAAGTGCACGCGTTGTGTCAAGAAATAAAGTGATGAGTAAGTATGGGACCCACACAAGTTTGTTATTAATTACCAACTCTAATCTAACCAGACTCCTATTTGGATGATGGGAAAATCTGGAAAAGACTCGAATTAACTAAACAAGTATGCAAGAGCCTAACTACAATGACTTAATAAAGACCTAAAACGACTTAGGGCATAGATTTGACCAATTCAGGCCTATGCAAACCTCCTAATCAATCAATTATTATCATTTCATTATGGTGATGGTGATTTCACTAATACATATGCGAATCTATCTCGATAACTCACAATCTACCCCTAAGATCGGGTATTTTACATCTCTACTCAGCCCCAGATTTCCAAAGGCGCATTAAAGCTAAGAAATTCCAATACCACACCTAATCCCACTTATATCCTTATTTCATGATAATTAAATGGTGATTCATTCATATTATAATCAATTCTCACTTTATATATCTTGAAATAAACATCATCATGCAAGTATTGGTAAATTTTCTGGCATTAAAATCATTTGAACTACTCAACACATATATGAAAATAAGCATAAATCAACTAAAATTAAGAAGAGTCATATAAACAAGTCTTGATTACATCAGAGCCCTAAGAAAACTAGCTAAAACAACTAGAAAAGAATTAAACTATCAAGAAAAGAAATACAAAAGTGGGAAGAAATTAAATAGATTTGGAAGTGAAAGCCTCATTCTATTTTCCTCAAATGTCTTCTTCTTCAAGTTTCCTCCTCTTCCAAAGTAAAAAGAACAAAAATTAGAAACCGTAAATGATTCAAGCTTAGGATGAAAACCTAGAATAGATTGTTTTCCACCGTCGAACCTAAAAAAGTCTAAAAAACAAGTATTTATGATGTGGACATAGAAAAATGAGCAACAGGAAGTGCCAAATCTTTCTTGTGATACTGCGGCATGAATAGTGATACAGCACAGAAACATTTGCTGGATGTAATTTATTCTCTGCTTCATTGTCGTGCCATATAGCTCAATGTCACAGCATGTATTGTTAATCTACACTTTGCCTTTTCTTTGCTATGAACTTCCTGAGGCGATAACTTTCTCGTTCGGACTCCAAATTGGGTGTTCTTAGACTCATTGTAAAGCTCGTGAACTCTAGAACACATTGCTGGGCAAAGTAGAGCCATTTGATTCCACCATTAACACGGAAAAATCAAAAGATCATATATTTGTTGTGTGTGGTGGCTTCTTGGCCTTCTTTGGTTCCATTTAAGCTATTTTTTTGTTCATTTTTCTCCAAAGTTAACCTAATCACAAAAATGAGGCATTAGAACATATTTATATCCCTTAAAAACTACTAAAAAATAAGTAAAACATGGAGATAAAATGAGTATATACGATACTCATCAAGGTAAAACCCATTGGAAGCAAGTTGATCAACAAGAAAAAGAGCCTAGGTAAACCATGTGTGCATAAAAGATTCAAGGTACAACGTAGTAGTCATTCACTTATTCTTTCATTGAATATCATCCTATTAATTGGAGACAATGCTGAGTGTTGTCAGATGTAAGAGGTTGCCTGAAATAGCATCTTGATATGAGGAGACTTAGTAAAGCTAACCATATTTCTAGGAATCAAACTTTTGTAAGGACCATAATAATAAGGTGTTAGCTGTCTGACCAACTTCCTAGTGTCTAGTTTTGGCATGGAGAATTCCAAGGGGATTTCATACCAATTAGACATAAATTCATCTTTCGAAGGGATAATTACATAAAAACTCTGAAAGAAAGAACGATGGTGAGAAACCCATGCTTGGCTGGTAGTCTCATTTGCTCCCACATTATGCCAAAGGTAGAGAGATTTTTTTATGTAATAAAGGTCCTTAAGTGGAAATACAAATTAGATCATTAGAACACTAGATTCTGGAAAACATATACTCAAGTATCTAAAGAACAAAGGGTTATATGTTAATTAATATTCAAGTGAAGTCTTGGAACACTTGGTTGTCTGACCTTTCCAGGGGATATTGACTCTAGTAAAATTGCATATGAGGAGAACCTAGCAGACCTTTTTACTCAGACTCTTTTCGAGCGTGTGTTTGAGAAGCATGTAAATTGTATGGGTCATAGGAGTGTCTCATGCTTACTTTAGCATAATTGGGAGTTGGCTACATTTATGCTTTAGGAGCAAGACTAAATGTAATTTCATTTTTTTTATGGTATGAATTTCTTAAATTCTTGCATAAATTGTTTCCATATATAGTTATAGACTAGAGTATGCGGTAGATGATCATTTGAATCTTGTAACACCCAGAAATACCCTAATTAGTTTTCGAGCTTGTTTAAGTATATTATAAATAAATGAATTTTCGTAAATAAAATGAGATACGGGAATTAATAGAGACAAGGGTAAAGTGGTCATTTTACCACTTGAGGATAAAGGCATAAAGAAACAATGGTTATATGAATTATGGAATTTGAGGAAAGATTAGGGCTAAATTAGAGAGATATGGCATAAGTTGATTTGCAAAAGAAGAATTTAGGACCTAAATGCAAAAATGAAAACTTAAAACCAAAAATAGGTTTTATTTGAGGTGAAACTATCACGCCGAATTCGGTCCAACCGATTATGTTTGATCGAATCGGATTAGCGAGATAAATCTTTGGGACTCATACCTGATTTATTTTATTTTTTATAACGAATAATATCATATACATATCAAAAGAACTATCAGCACCGGGTGGTGTCCATCAAAATCTATACACATCTTTGGAGTCCCATTTATGTCTAGCGTACTTTTACGTTTACAGATTAGAGCACAGAACATCTTGTGATGAACCCCTACTAGTGTCTTATTATTTATGTGTCTGGAAGATCACGGACGTCCTCCTCTTTACCTACACGGATTAAAAACCGGCTTTGCGCTTAGTGAAGTATATCTTATAACTATCACAGTACACATTACGTTTGCCTCTTTGAATCGATAAACGCATAACGATATGATTATCAGAGTCTTCAGCGAATTCATATAACAAATTTATGTATAATTTCAATGTATTTCTAAAACTTATAACATTCGGATCTCGTCTGATCTTGAACCGCTACTTAGAGCACTTATACTTACTCAGATCTTACACTGATGGCAGACTTATTCTTATTGCGATCTCCCTTAGGTCACATACTTATACTTATCTCCCATAGGACACATACTTATACTTATCTCATGGGATGCAGCACTTATGTAATTCCGTGGGACACATACTTATTGATTCCTTGTATGTAGTGCGAACTTATACATATGCTTAGGCCGGGACTTATCACGTACTCATACTTCTATCTATCTTATACTTGTTCAGATCTCCCGTAGGAGTTACAGAGCTTATGCTTATACAGAGGTACCCTTAGGTACTACAAGGCTTATACTTATACCATAGGGCTTATACTTATACTACGGAGATTACACTTGTTTGGAAGTGCAGTGTAGGTACTGCGGAACCTATGCTATCTGAGTACTCGTAGGTACTTCATAATTTAATCAGATACAGAGGTACCGGTCGATACTATAGAACTTATTCTTGTATTTCGTATCTTACACTTGTACTAAAGGGAATACCCTTGTTTTACGGATCTTATATTTGTATTACATAACTTATTCTTGTATTTCGAATCTTATACTTGTATTTCAGATCTTATTCGTGTATTACGGAACTTATACTTGTCTTACGGAACTTATACTTGTATTTCGAAGCACATACTTGTATTTCAGATCTTATACGTGTATTATGGAACTTATACTTGTCTTATGGAACTTATACTTGTATTTCGAAGCACATACTTGTATTTCAGATCTTACACTTGTATTTAAGATCTTATACGTGTATTACGGAACTTATACTTGTCTTACAAAACTTATACTTGTGTTACAGAGCTTATTCTTATATTTCAGATCTTATACTTGTATTATGGAACTTATACTGGTCTTACGGAACTTATACTTTGTGTTCTGAGGCTTATTCTTATATTTCGCCTCGCGCCTTACTTGTATTCGGAACTTATACTTGTGTTACAGTGAGCTTATTCTTATCTTGAGATCTTATACTTGTATTACCAGACTTATCACGGTCATCTGGAACTTATCTTTGGTCTTACGGAACTTATACTTGTGTTAAAGCTTCTGTGTTCGGATAGGGTAAAAATGAGTACTACAAAACACATTTACTTGTACAAAGTGCGTAGGTACCTCTGAGAGGCAGGATAAAAGTACGTAGGTACTACGGAAACAGATCTTCAGAACACCGTAGGTACATTCAGATCTTTACCATATTAATTCAACTACTCTTATTCTTTGTTGAGTCTTATCATATAATTGTTTGATTACTAGACCAGGTAATACGGAATGACTAGGACACGACCGATAAAAGTACAGAAAGTCTGATCTGATCTTGAAAGTCTGAATGCTAAGCAGAGTGAAACAGCGGCGGGAGAGTGTGAAGTACTAATTGAAATGAGTATAATGTTAGCAGCTTTGATCAGAGATTAATGGTACCTATTGGATCTTTGAAATCTTGGTGTGTGTGTTGCTTAAGCACGGTCGAGAGAATTAACAAATCGCACTAATCGAGAGTACAAAAAAGTACTAATGTGCAGATATAGATCGGAGAGTGTGTCTAGCACTATTAGAGTCTTAAAATGTAATGTGCTGGAGAAGCAGTGGTTAGAGGTGTGGTGCTTTAATCGGAGAATGCGGTACTATACGTGCTGCACACGTAACGGAGGTGTCATGTCATTCAGTAACGCTAGTCTTAACAGGATTTGTTTTACAATTCTATGTGTTCGATAACTTATCACCATAATAGGGCATTTCTTAGCCCACACTATGTTCATGACATATTGTTTCAATATTTCATGTTCACGTTTCTTTTCGTTTTCTTATTTCATATCTTTATGTTTTATGATTACATCATACATAATGCATTTTCTATATTTTCTTGTTTCATGCCTATTACATATGGTTTGTATACTTACATACAGTATGATTGTATGTATCCATCATTCATGTATTCTTATCCCCTCTATGAATCCTGTTTACTTAGAAATTGAGTCATTCCAATTGGATCATCCAAACTAAAGTGGCATTTCATACTTCCAAACTAGTCAATTTACGAATATTACACTTTAGACAGTTTGTAATACTCATTTTCCAGTGTCTTAACTCAATTTTTGACATTGGTTCTTTGTAATAATTTAAATCTAAGGTGCTATAGGTTCTCCTCCAGCTGGAATCACCCAAATCATGGAGCTTGGAACTCAGGATATGTCCTAAACACCCGAGACTACTCTATGGTCCAAAAAGTAGACAGTGAACGACATGGCCCTCTTTTGAGTGAACTTTTTAGACTTGAAACTTTGGAAGAAGAAAGAAGAAGAAAAAAAGAAGAAAAGAAAGAAAACTTGAAAAATTGGAAGGATGAGGTGAAGGTGCTATTACGGATGTTTAAGTTCTCGCAAGTCTATTTTAACCATAGCACTAATCATAAATCGGATAAGAAATGTGTAGTTTATGGCCAAAATACGGACAGTTAAGCAGAGCAATCGGTGCCGAGTGCGGCTCTGTCGATGCCAGGGTACAGCCCCCTCGGGGAAATTTGCCGAGGAAATGTGTGTTTTTCTTCCATGCTTTTCCTGTTTTTCCACCCAAACTAACTCAATAATCATTACACACTTCAAAATCCTCAAATCATCTTTAATCTCAATTTTACTCAGCAAATGCTTTCATTACATATCTTTCCTCAAATCTTTAATGAATTTCTCACAACAACAACTCTAATATGGGTCATAACCCTTTGAAGCTAAACACAAAGATTTGTTAGGGTTGTTCTAATCCTAACTCAGTACTTGCAATTTATATAATAAAGCTGAATCCAGCTCGAAGGAGGATTGTATTTCTTGTACCATTTGGGGTTTTACCCGCCTTACTCTCAAGAATTTTTGGATTAGGATGAAATCCTATCAAAACCCTAGGTTTGAAAACCATAGACATCCTTACCATGGTCCAAATACACATAATCTCGCACAATTGTAATTTCAGCCCAAAAATCCAAATATCCGTACCTTTTGCTTGACTCTCTTGTTCTCTTCCTGCCCTCCTTCTTCTTATTCTCCCTTCTCCGGCCTCTCTCTACACGTTTCCTCTCTTTGGAGACCCAAATATGAGATATTTTGAATTCCTTAAGGCCATGTTTGGCGAATCAATAACCATTTTTAGGTTTAGTTTCATTTTACATTTAGGTCCATAAGTTCTTCTCTTTTTGCAAATCAACTTATGCCATATTCTAATTTAGCCCCTAATCTTTCCTCAAATTCCATAATTGCATATAACCTTATTGTTTTATGCCTTTTATGTCCTCAAGTGGTAAATGACCACTTTACCCTTGTCTCTAATATTAATTCCAGGTATCTCGTTTTATTTACGAAAAATTCCATTTAGCTTATAATATACCTGGCATTCGCTATTTAGGGTATATTGGGGTCTGAATGTGCTAGAACATGGTCATAAGTTCTCATAATTAATGAATTGTCTCACAGTTGATAAATAAAGTTGGGCATTTATTTTAGATTGTAATATTTTATGAAATAATTTGTCTTGGTTATTGTAGAATATTGGAGTGAGCTATGTTATACTCACTTTGAGAGGGTCAAGAGAGATTTAATTAAATGTAATATTTTGTAAAAGAGATTCAAATCTCAATCAATATTAGTTATACTATTTTCTTAATCCCAAGTATGTTATAAACAAGTGGTTAAATAATTATCATTCTTTGAGTCATCAATAAATTGGAATATCTTTTAGGGCCAATGCCTTGATGATTTAGGAATAATGATCATTTGACCGTAAATTTATGAGATATAAAATGAGAATTGTATGAAATATCTTGCTTAATATGTTTTAGTACTGGGATCTTTACAAAGACAAGATCCAATGCATTGGATCCCGTGAGGCCCGATAAGTTAAGAGAATAAATAATTATTCGATTAACAAAAACCCTTGTCGATTAATTATCAATATTTTACAAAGGAAAAATACATTTAATATGTACGTTATTAATCTTGGACTTCACATTTGGGCTTTTAGTGGAATAGCATTGAATAAGATCACGGTCCTAGACTTGTACGTAGAATTGTTAGATTATACTCTAGAAATATCTAGTCATTGATGAAAGAGCCAAAATTAATAATGGGCGTTGGATCCCAGGCTAGCTAATTGTGTATTATAAATTAATTGCTTAAGAAACGATAAAATCTAGTAAGGCAGAGTTTGGATTTACTTGATAGGCAAGAAGCTTCGTGACCATAAGGAATTGGTTGGCAATAAGCAAATAAGCCAATAAGGTTGGGATTTTGAGTCTATAAAATGGGCCATCTCACATAGAACTTCACACATTCGCTCGAGGACAGCACACATCGATTATTTCTGCTCCTCTAGTCTCGACAATTAAGCGCAGCCCGCTCAAATCACATGAGACCAGCCTTGATAAGGTTGGGATTTGGAGGTGCCTTGAGAGGTTGCTCAAATCTCAGGATGATGACTTTACTTTATCCCGCATCTTATTCGATCATCATCCAGCTTCCACGTACATTGATCCCTTGACTAAAGACTAGACTAGGTTAACCAATTGTAGTTCAAAACGTCTTTAGTCGATTGTAAGGCTTCGGGAAAATCCAATTTTCTTAAAAGTGTAAAACGGTAATTTCGGTTGGAAACCAAAAATTTTCCGGATCTTAGATGATGAAACAGACTTCACCGTTAAATTCGTCTGGCAAAATCTAGTTACCCTATCGAATTTCGTCGAATTCCAAGACAATCGAAATTTCACGTTCTTCGAGATACCGGGTGTTGGGTGACATATGGAAGGACCATGTGTGCCCCAAATCGAGTGTCCGATCGACTACGATCAACCTGCGAAATTCTATACATCTCGTATCCTGAGACGCATGCTGAGTAAAATAGCCCACATAGGGCCAGCCATCCATCTCATAAGACGAAAATAATCAACTATATTCTCATAGTTTCCATGGCCTACAAAAAAAAATTATACATATTTACAAAATATTTACTTAAAGCCACATTTCGGCTTTCTTCTCAAAAACTACCTCCTCTGAGTGTCGTATCCACTGGATAGTCTTGTACTGAAAGGGTCCCAGCAGATTGAGCAAAGCCGATGAAAATTCTCCCCTCTGAGGTTACTCCCCACACAAATGCATATGCAATGGCATATATAAACAATCAATCATTCCATACAATTATTCTCTATATGAAATGTCTATAACATGTGAGATGCAACCCTCATGCTCCGACCAGTCGACCCAGGCTCCCTCACACTTGGAATGCCAAGCGTGACTAAAACTGTCACACACCTTAATTAAACCATTGGACACCCTCGATTTTATTTATCAAAACCTGATTTTGATTCTTTTCCTTTATTTTTGTGGGCAGTTTCAGGAGTTTACCGCCGTAGGGCCAGCATACGCCTTTTCAACATTTTCCACGCGAACTTGCATGTCGGGATTCATGTCTAGTGAATAACGTGGGACTTTCACCACTGGGGATCTACTGACTTACTCCATACGAAACATGTAATTTATCGGCTGATCATTTACACACTCGTGAATCTACGGACTTTGTCCCATTTTCCCGAGCTCGACCCACTCCTAACAACGATGAATAAACCTTACCCTGCACCCACACGAGCGGCGCGATGTGACCCGTGCATATGAAATACATGATGTCGTAAAAACGCCATGTTACATGCATGAATAGACACTACATGAAACATTTACACACCATGAGGACATTATAATTTATATATAATCTACCTCCACTTACAAAACATATTAGCCCTTCAAAGCATGCATCGATATCACAATTACGCATGTCATTAATGACAACAACACCTGAAGTAGGTCACGACTTGGGACCATTCAACGAAGTACCTCGAGCCCTTTGCAAACATGAACCATATTGGTTCCAATCGGCCCCAATCATCTCATCAAACAAATCATGACATCTAGAAACTTCCGGTTATAGTAAAACCACTAACTCCCACGGTCATGCAACCGGTCGTAGAAATCCTTTTATAGTCAGGAGCTTGGAACTAATTCACATGGCCTCTCATGGCCTCCCGTATAAGCAACCTACCGTTATAAAGCGCTGTTTAAAAGTAAACCAAGTAAGGAAGAATATCCTACCTTTTTGGAGTTTGTCGAGAACTCGACTTTTGGCGGATCACAGTAGATCCCCTTTGCGTGGGCTTCTAGTGCTTTCGAACTTTGAGCGTCGGCCGCCCGAGAGCAGGAAAATCTTCATACACCGCTTCCTCCTCCTTTTTCTTCCTTTTCTCTCTAAGAAACGTTTTCCTCTTTTCCCTCTTTTCCTTTCTTTCTCCTTCCTTTTTGCTTTTCTTTCCTTTTTCTCTTTTCTCATCTCATTTCCCTTTCATTTCTCCTCATTTTCTCTCCCTTTTTGGAGAAAGCACTCATTCGGTCAAAGGAGGCAATTTCCTCCTCCTTTCCTCTACCCATTTGTGTGGCCAACACTTTTCCATTTTTCTTTTTCTTATTTCTTAAATCATTTTATGCCATCCACCATGGCTTCGCGTGAGCCATGAATTCAATTCCCACACATGGCTAATTGTGAGCCATGGAATCCATGCCCTCCATGTGGCTCAATGTGAGCCATTCCTTTCAATGCCAAGTGTCACTTTCTTATGGTGCCATGTGGCATCTCCTTATCATGCCATGTGTCATCCGACACCCCACGCCTCGAAAAACGGCCCATCCGGCCGCGAGAATTCCGCGAAAATTCGGCGTGGTTACTAAATTTCTTGAGGCGATTTCAGCGAAGACGATCCGTTCGTCATCAGAGATCAAGTCCGGATTTCGCAAGATTATTTCCTTTATAAAAAATGGATTTTAAAGTTTCTATATGAATCCAACTTAGAGATGACACATGGCATAATAGCCATGTGTGGGTAACAAGTACATTGCACTTAAATGAATGGTTCATTTAGAGCCATGTGTCAAATGGAAAAATATAAAAATAAGTCAATGGGAATATAAAAGAAAAAAAATAGAAAATTAAAATAATAAGTAGAGCAAATAGAAAAAATCTTGGTGGGATAGAACTTATGCGAAAAAAAAAAAGAAGAAAAAAAAATGAAAATGAAAAAAAGAAATAAAGAAAAAAGGAAAATTAAGAAAAGGAGGATCTCAGAAGATAATAAAAGTTTGGTAGATTAGAAAGGGACCAAAGGAAAGAAAAGATGAGGAAAAAAAGGAGAAAAACGGCAGAAGAGTGAAAAAAGAAAAAAAAAAGAGCTTGGTTTCTCTACAGATCTCTGAAATCGGTAGTGATTTGATAGAGACAGAGTGGTAAATTAGATCCGCATAGCGAGTTGCAACGTGATCTAAAAATCAAGGTTTACGTCAAACTAAAGTGATGAATTTCCTGGGTTGTTTTTATTTTCAAAGCCACTTTCGCCTTCCGGTTTTCTTCAGGTCGTCTTGGCCATAGGATTCGATCCAGGAATTTTGAGACTAAATGCTCCGAATTTTGAACTTGGTTCCCAGATAATAGTTTGAGCTGTGTGAGATTTATTTTGATCTTGGGACTGATGTCACTGTTTGTTGTGTTTGGTATCACGATGGGATTCGGTGATGAATGGAATAAAAAAGCGGCTCGCGTCGTCTTGAGGGGCCAGGGGCACCTATTTACTATAGGATTTGATATTGGGGCCATTTTGTGTGTTGTTTCTTGATTGAATAACATGTTGTGTGTGAGAAGATCTTGTTGATATATGCTCTTTTGATGGATGTTAATTATATGTAGAAAATATAATTATCCATGTTTTGGTAATGTTGCATATAGCTCTCATTATGCATGTAACAAGATATGGCATGAAATGGCACACTTGCATTTCATATGCACAGGACATTGCGTCAGTGATTATTATTATTACATGAAGTGATTATTCTTTGCATTCTTGAGGAATATGTAGTGGATTCCAAAATAGGCCAGCGTCATTGAGACTCACGGGTTTACTCTGTTAAATAATAATATAAGTGTGTTAGGTGAAGCAAGATGGGGTAGATTCCTCCTCCCCACCCCCTCAAGGGTGAAAGACCCAAATTTTATTTTTAGTTAGACATATGTATCTAGAGATGAAAGTTCGCAAAAGTGTCGGGCGTGCTACCCATAAAAACACACGGGACTTGGTAATAACAAGTAAATATCGGAGTTTGTCCAATGGAATTTGACTTATAGAAAAAAATCTTTTTTTTTGAAAAAAAAAAGTCATTAGGTGAAACACTAATGACGGGTTTTCACACTTGGCATTGCATGTGTGAGAGTGATCGAGGACTCGGGTTCTGAGCGTCTGAGTCATCTTCATACCTGTATGAAAAAAAAGTTTGCATATGGGATTGCATTTTTAAATTAATGGAATGTGCCATGATGTATGTTATTATCGTGCATGTGCATTTAGGTGAGGAGTAGCCCTTGGCAGGAGAATTTTCTCAGGCCTTCTCTTAACTCCTCTAGAGAATCTTCCAGGAGTATTAGAATTACCAGTAGAGAAACAAGTCTAAGAGATTAATTGTGGCAGGCCCAGGTCAGTGCCATTCATGTGCTTTATAGATCTGGATTGTATCTGAGTTTTGTCAAATGTAAATAATAGGTTTTGTAATAAAACTTAGTTTTTTGACTTGTTAATGTAGATGTTAATAATTCCCTCGTTATTGCTTGTAAAGTGTCTAAGCGGCATTAAACAAGTGCATTTGGGAGAAATTTTTGAAGTGTAGAAAAAAGACGGGTGAACTGGTTCCATTTATTGCTCGGGTCCGACAAAAGAAATTCACAGATCGGCGGAGAGTTATGCGAGCGTTGTAATGCGGTGACGAGAATTCTTAAATATTCGCGACAAGGTTCTAGTCGATGGCACACCGCCATGATTATCTTGTGAACTTCGACACCGACGGGTGCGAACGTGCGTCGCGGCGTCGGCCGGGATGGTGTGTTCGAAACTCTATTGCGATAGAATTTTAGAACATGGAATTTTTCCATGTGCGGGCGTTTTAGATTGTGTCAGCGACAAGGGGCGGCGGGAACAAGTTAGGTCGAGGCGAGCACGAAGGGACTGGGCTGCGGCCATGACTCGCCGGCAGCACATGACGCAATGACTGCGGCGTCTGACAGGAGTTAGCACATGAAAGACCCGCGGCATCGCCGCGGCGGAAGATTACGTCATGGCGAGCGTTCGATGGCTAGAAAAACAAATTTTGACCCTTGGAAATAGGGGCGTCACAGCTTGGTATCCGACCTTAGGTATACAAATACCTAGGGCCCGATGGGCACGAGTTTAGATCATCGTCATTGTGCATTTGATGAACTCATTGCTCATCATGATATCACGCATAATACTATGATTGGCATAATTGTATAAGCATATACTTAGTAATCGTATATGAAATAAGTATGATGTAGCATGTTAGTTGTAGCATATGCACTACTAATTGAGTAAAAGAAAAACTTCAATTTTCTATTTGACTTATGCAGATGGCAAGTCGAGGAAGAGGACGCCTGAATTACGGCCATGGGCACTCCTTTGTGTTTGATCGGCGAGCCTTTGTTGAGCCATAGGTACTCTGTTCTTTACCATTCACGCCGGCTGTCTACTTCATAAAGTCAGGGGCTTAAGTAAACACTCCAGTTACCGCTATCATCTGCAGGCACATTCTGGGAGGGATTAAGTGTGTAGCTTACTGTTAGTTAGAGCGTATTAAGAGGATTTTTAGAGGCTATGAGATTACCTCAGTGCTGCGAGATCGGACAGCCACATTTCGACTAGAGGGTGAATCCCAGTCTGGGTGATTGAGTCAAAGTCAACTGACTGGGATCGAAGGCGGTGACATAGGGAAGTTAAAGAGCTCTTCATGGATAAGTTTTTCCCTACATCAATTAGACATGCAAAAGCTCGGGATTTCCTTGAGTTGAAGCAAGGAAGTATGATATTATCGCTGACTCGTGCCAGTTCACCAATTAGCGTTTGGAGATGACTATGGCCCTGAATATGGCGGCGAGAAGTTGAATCGCCTAAGTTTATCCGTCAGGGAAGATTGGCAAGTTTCTCCTACAGGCCTGGACTCTATGGTCAGGGATGGCAGCTATGGCCATAGAGAGAGAGATAGGGATTATGACATCAGACATTATATTGGCAGAGGAGGGTCAACCTTCTTCTAGTTCAGAAGAGAAGCAGAAGACTTCTATTCCATGAGGATTTTAGGGATGGGGCCGCAGCTATCAAGGCGAGGCAGACAGAGCTTCGATCAGGTGGGGACCGGCGACATGTTTGTTCTACAGCCCCAGACATGAGGCGAGTTACCTAGAGCAGAGATCCCAGGGTTTAGGAAAGTGTAGTCCCGGTCGTCGGTGGGACAGGGTGGCTGCAGTTTCTTTGCCCCCTCCCAATCGTTTCAGACCCGAGAGGACAGTGTCGATCTCAGGAGTGCGTTCAGGCTCTGTCTGCTGTAATAGACGGAAGAGGTCGAGGGTATGGGTCGAGAGCGGGCAGGCACACTAGCCAAGGCTGCGGGGACTGAGCGTGTTTACTCCATCCACACCGCAGTTGAGCTAGTTGATCGGTGATTCTCGGGGTATGCTTCTGTGTATCCGCTGCCGACCGAAGATACTTCTTCCAGTTCTAGATTTTGCTCCATTTCTTTTATTCTTTGCATCATCTTTTTCAGTTACCCGGGCTTAGAGGTGGAGACCTAAGAAGAGAGCGTTGCGTTTGAGGTTCTCCCACAGGGACTGGGTGAGGTGATTCATCTCTCGAGATTGTGAATTAGAGATCTCAGGATTCTGCTCATGGTGGACAGCCGAGTTGATGGGCCATCTCGAGTTTGATATCATTCTTGGCATGCTAGTTGGTTGATGGCACAAGTCGTCATTGATTGTGATATTAGGAGGATTCTTGCCTACACACGAGAAGCTATTCGTGTGACTTTTCGGGGAAAACGCGATGCTTCCCCAGGCTAGTACCGACTTCCGGTGGAGTGGAGCTGATTGATGAGTTAGCTAACCAGCCTGAGGATGAAACAATTTGGGTCTACCTCGCCGGTGTTTGCAGAGTAACGAGGGGATGTCTGGGATGTTGTCAGTCCTCCGCTGAAGGATGGCAAAACACAATCATTGAGTTACCACAGTGCGTTACCATTCTATGACTCCTCATGGGATGTACCAGATTGAGTTGTAGGAACTCGAGGTCCAGCTAGGTGTTAGGCGAGGTTTATTAAGTGACACTTCACCATGTTTCAGGTTACATTTACTAGAAAGAGGACAAGGAACTTTTATTGTGCATTGATTATCGATAGTTGAACAGGGTTACGGTCAAGAATCGGTATCCATTACCGAGAATTGATGACTTGTTTGATCAGCTGAAAAGGGCGCAAGTCTACTGCAAGATAGACCTTCATATCGGTTATCATCAGATAAGGGTTAGGGAGTCTAATATCCACTAAGATGTCTTTAGAGATCCTGATATGGGCATTCCCCGGAGTTCTGAGTGATGCCTTTCGGGTTGATGAATGCCCCAACGGCATTCATGGATCTCATGCTGGGGTATCGACTCACCAGATCAGCTATTTGTAGTCTTTGTTATTGTCTTGTCTCCCGATTTGAGGAGGAGAATGAGGATCCATTTGAGGATTGGTCTTCTCCATTTCAGGACCAGTTTGTATGCGGGATTCGGTAAGTGCAAGTTGCGAACTGCGGGGTGAAGTCTTGGTTGCCGATGTCGACTTTAGGTGTGTGTCGATAGACCACACGAGAAGATAGAACTATTATGAGTTGGAAAAATAGAAGTGGGTCTTGAGAGATCTGATTTCTGCAAGTTGGCCGGGGATAATACAGGAGGTTCATTAAGGATTTCTCTGGCTGCGACGCATCCTATATTGAAGCTGATGCGGTTAAATTTGAGTGGAATAGCCTGTGGCTGAGCTATTCCCGATTTAAAAATGATGCTTGCCCCAGCTCTATTACGATAGTCCCAAAGCGGGGACAAAGGGTACCTGTCTTGTAATGCCTCTATTAATGGAGCCCGGGATATGTCTTGCGTCAGGGAGGTTGCAGCTTATGGTTCGGACAAGCCCAAGAATCATGAGCAGAATTACCCTACACATGACCTGGAGTTAGCCGCCATAGTCTTTGCCTTAAAAAGATTTGAAGCTCATATGCTAGACCGTTTGAAACATTTTCAGACCTGAAGAGTCTAAGTACATTTTTACCTAGCGGGACTCAACATGAAGGCAGCGGATGGATGGGTATTTAGAAGATTATGACTTCACTTTTCATTACAATCTGGTAAGGAAAATACATAGTTTGATCCGCGCGCCCAGTCAGGAAGTCACGGGGAGTCTTGGCTGGTGCGGCTTCCAGGAATAGCGGATGCTCGAGACTATGGATAGTTTGAGGCTGGTACAATGGTGAGCTCGGGGGTGTTGGGAGTTGGTGGCTCACAATCCTAATGAGTAAAAGGTGCGGAGTCTCGGGTAGAGACCGAATATCATCCATTAAGGGCCAAGATCCTGGATTAGAGTATATGGGTGACTAAGGCTTGGCCATCCACACAGATGGTAGTCTTCGGTTTAGGGGATAGGTCATGGTTTCGAGTTGTGGATCGAGAGATGAGATCCTCGGGAGTTCATTTGCTCTCGATTTGCCTAGCCATCTAGGTAGCACGAAGATGTCTGTGATCTTAGAGTGGCACCGATTATTGCAGAGCGGGATGAAGCAGCCATTGGAATTTTGTTCGGCGGGTGTCTCATATGGAGATAAAGTGACACTCCAGAAGCCCCGAGTAGGCTACTCCCGACCATTAGAGGTAGTTAGGGTGGAAGTGGGAGCCGTCACGATGGACATTGTGACCCGCACCCACGGACAGTGGGCGTGATCGCGTGTGGTGATTGTGGGCCGGCTCACTAAGTCGGCACATTTCTAGCGGTCACGAGGATGGCCTTCTGCCCGAAGGCCAGTTGTATCTTCGAAGATTGTCAGGTTACATGGGTACCGGTCTCTATCGTAGCTCGGACGGGATCTCGGTTCTTTTGTTTTAGAAGAGTTTCCAAAAGGCTATAGGGAGACAATTGACGATGAGCACTTCATTTCATCTGCAGACAGATGGTCAATTGGAGGAGACCATATAGGTTTTAGAGGACCTTCTTGAGCTTATGTGTGGATCTTAAGAATTGGCCAGGAAGAAACACCACCACTCCAATTAGAATTCACTTTCTATAGGATTGTCGGGCAGTATCTGATGTATACTATGAGCCTTTATATGGGAGGACCATATGGAGTCTGCATGAGCGCACAGGAGATGGATCCCACTTGTGCCATGTTTGAGTATAAGTGATACATGGCCCCACTTAATGAATGGCTCCATTTAGAGCCATGTGTCAAATAGATCAAGAAATAAATTAGATAGATATCAAAAAAAATGAAAATTAAAAGAAATGAGAGTGGGGCAAGAAAAAAAATGCGGTGGGATAGAACCAAAATAGAAGAAAGAAAAGAAAAGAAAATGAGAAAGAAAAGAAAATAGAAAAGAAAAGAAGTAGAGAAAAAGGAATTAAAAGAAAGGATGGAGCAAACGAGAGTTCATAGATAAAATGAAAAAAATATGTGGAAGAAAAAAGGAGAAAGCGAGCATAAGAAGAGAGAAAAGAAAAAAAAAGGGCTTTCGTTTCTATCTAAGATCTACGGAAATTGAGACGTCGATTTCGTCGGAGTAAGAGGTAAAGTCGGTCCACGCAATGAGGGTTATGCATGGGTACCAAAATCTAGGAGTTTAGGTCCAGACTCAGAGGTAGGAATTTTCCCCTACTGGTGCTTTACTTCAAGTCGACTGTGCCTGCCTAGGTTTCTGAGGCCCCAGCTGGTGCCAGTTGATCCAAGATTTTGGGAATGAATATTGAAAATTTTGGGGCGGTTAGAACAGTTTCGAGGTGTGTTGAATTTGTTTGATCCAGGAAGGCCAGGTGTCTTCAGGTTTTGTTATGTGTTTTTGTAGCTACCCCCAAGCCCGGCTCAACCCGGTTGGGGGATCTAAACCGAAACCCCGGGGACACCCGACCGAAGCCTTTTATCAAATCCATTTATCAAATACAATTCATTAATATAAACTTTTTCATTCTCAAATCTTTGCAGAAGCGATTTCCATTTAGGTTAAGCCCATAAACATTTACAATTTCAATGCAATTCCTTTACAAAATATACATTTAACCAAAAATGGAATTTTATGTCGTTTACAACATAATATCCAAAATCATAATCAAATATAAGTACAAAAATAATTTCAGAGTTTAACTCCTTTTGTTTACAAAACAATGCTCCCATATTGAAATGGTGAGGATCATGTAGCGGAGCATACTCGTGTCTTTGATGACTGCGAGCTCCTCGACCTTGGGTCCACTTTTGATCATTGTCTATCAATCGGTACATACTAGTTCATAATGCGGCTAACATTTCATGCTTAGTGGTTCTATCTGGGTTCTCTATTCCATTTCAATTCGGTACCAAATCATCATTTATCGAAAATAATGCCTTTATCTGATATCTATATATAATGAAAAAGATACTTATACAAATACACTAAATCATTTTTCGCGTTTTGGTTTGCGATTTCACATATTGCTCGTCAGCATTCGGCAAATTAGGTTGGTAAATCACATCTTTGTTATCATTCAGTAGCAATGTGATTTCACATTCAATATTGAAATCTCACATAAGTTGGTGAATCATGTCCTGTTTGTCATTTAGTATAATCGTGATTTACGCGTTCGATATTACGATACAATGCGACTATAAAAGTCGAATTCAAAATGGTGATTTGGTGAATCCTATCCACGTTTGTCATTCAGTAACAATGTGATTTCACATTTAACAAATACGGTTACCTTCATGATGGTCCGGTTGGTGAATCTCGTCATCATTTGGTGGATTCAATAATACATTTCAAATCAATTTATTCTCATGCGGTAAAATTCGCCTCGTTCAAATCATTTTTATCGAATCTTCAGCAACATTCTAATTCTAATAATTCGTCAATACTCGCGTATGTTCACAAATAGAGCTTGAAATGGGAATTAGTCATAGAGGAAACGAATGAAGAATAAAACAAAGAAACCGTAGAACAAACCAAATTGCGATCCTTTTCTCTTTCGATGCAGTCCTAGGTCAGTTGTAAATCATCACCCATACAAATGTCACGAATAACCGCCTCGTGATGTGATCGTTTTCATAGTTTCATTCTTATTTGTACCCCAGCTCTTAATAATTTATTAGGGTCACTAAACAATGATTGTACATCTGGGACTTAAAGTGCATAACATGCAAAAATAGGGTTGCGAGGAAGCATCGATGCGAGATACCCGCGAACGGGTGCAAAAGCGAAATTGCCTGATGATCTGGTCCTCTCCTCCCCTCTCTGCATATGAAAATTTTCATCTCCTCATTGCCGGTACCATAGCAGTTTTCCCAAAAAATAGTAGGATTTTCCATTCTCCCATTTTCTTCAACATATTCTCCAATTCATCCCATATCAATCCACCATGGAATCCACCCAAACAACTCCAAAAGTGGTTTACAATCAATAAGAACCACATATTATCTCCAAATATAAACACCCAATCAAAATAACGAAAGATGAAGCTAGGGTTTTGTTTTCTACCCCACATAACCTCTTAAATCCATTTCAGTTGCTTGATCCCGAGCCGAAGTGGGAAGAACCCACCTAAACTTGATGTTTAAAGCCACTATCCTTCTCCCCATTTTCTCCTCTCTTCTTTCAAAAAGCGGACTTGCTCAGATGAGCTCCAGATCACACGGATCTTTGTAACTCATTTAAATTAATAAAGGCCATGTTTGGCCTTCCACCCTATTCTCATTTTCTCATTTTTTGTCTTAAAGTCACTTAATTTTCATAAGGCCTTGTTTGTACAAAACAAAATGCATTCTTTTGACTCAGTTCTCTAATTGCTCTATAAGCCCATATTTAATTTATTTAAAACTTTTTATTCTATAATTTGCCAAACCCTTATTTTGGTGTAAAACCTTAGGTCCTCATTTTACAAATTTCAAATTTTGCCCTTTACACTTGGGTAAATTTTAGGTCTGACAATTCTCATTTAGCGCCTGTATTTTTGCATTTTGGCTCTTAGCCATATAATCATTTATTCAATATTCATTTAGCGATTCGAAAATACCCCAGTTGAAATATTCACCACCGGAATACTCATAAGTTTCTTCTACTTGTTCTAGGGTATTTTTGGGGCGTTGATTTTGGTATCCACCAGGTGATTCGGTGACGAATGGAACCAAAAATGGTTCCATTCTTTGTGAAAGGGCCCAGGAGGTGCCCTGTTTTATAGGTCGAATTAGGCCATTTGTATGTTCTTCAGTTGGAATACTTATATTTGTTATTGAAAAGATTAACTGTTGACCTCTCTCCTGGTGGATATAAATTATATGTATAAGAATAAGTATCATCTTAAGTAATGTTGCATGTACTTGCATTATGCATGTAACATGATATATGAAATAGCATACTGCATTTCATATACACGGACGTGAGGTCAGTCGGGTTTGTATTATTTGACTGCATGGTATTGGTTATTCCGCGATTCTTGGTGAATATGTGGTGACCGGAGAATGGACGGCGTGAAGTGAACTCTTTGGTTTCTGTCCGCTCAATAATATACATGTTGGGGTGGCAATGATTACCGAGATTAAAGACCCAAATTTTTATTCTTGGTTGTTTGTAATCAGAATCAGCTTTCAAGTGTTGGAAGGCGTCATGAAACTGCGGTGAGACAGAAAATTCTATGCAAAACACACGGGACGGTAAAGCAAGTGAATATCGAGTTTGTCGATGGATTTTGACTTATAATAAGCTTCTTGTTTTTGCAGGTTATTAAGGTGAAACACCATAAGGGCTTTCACACTTGGCATTGCATGTGTGAGGTGTCGTCGGGATTTCGAGTTCACGGGCATCTGAAGTCTCATCTCATACATGACATGAAAAAATAAAGTTTCATGTAGGATTGCATTTTGTATGGAGTAATGGTATGATGTATGTGTGTCATTACATGTGCGACTTCGGTAGGAGTATATGCAAAAATTTTCCCACTGGCATTACTCCACCCCGTCCTCAAAAATCTTTTAATCCCGAAAATTGCAGGTCGAAACAAATCTGACGATTAGTTGAAAAGGTCGGTCGATTAGCTCATTCCTTTGCCAGTCTGGATTGAATCTCAGTTTGTTTATATAACCATCACTCCAGTTTTAGTAATAAAACTTATGTTGGCTGCAATATGAGTATTATCTTCCCGAATTTTCGCTTTTGTAAAATGAGTACAAAAGGCAACAATATTGAAATTCTTGCGTTGGGAAAGAAGTGGAAGTGAAAAAAAAAAAAAAAAGGTGGGCTATTGCCCATTTCGAGTACGTGGTCACGACGAAATTATTGGTCCGCGATAGAGCTTGTGTTGAGCACGTGTGTGACAGGGTACGTGTCGCGACCGCGATTCTCGGCAGCGCGCAAAGCGAGTATCTTGATCATTACGACTCGGCAGAAGCGTAGCGGCGGCCATGCATGTAGTAGAGATGCTGCGCCCAACCGCGGCGCCGCAGCGAGATAAAACTCTATCGCAATAGCGGAAATTTTTAGAACATGTTTGCATGTTTGGCCTTTGTGGGTGTGTCGCGTAGCCGCCCTGCAGCGGAGTGAAGTCAAAGCGCGCGCAGAAGGACACAGGCGCCCGAAACCGCCGATGCCTGAAGCGACTTCGCCGCAGCCGCGGCGGCGTGCTCGCGACAAAGGTCTTAGCGCCACGACATAGTCGCGCGTACCGCAACAAAAATTATGTTGTGAGGTTCTCTTTCTGGCAAATTATCCGATGCTTCGAAATTATTTTGACCGGAAATAAAAGAACGTCCCAGCATTGTATTTAATTTCAAAGTGACTTGTCACCTTTAAGAAATGGAAGTTAAAATCACTGATGGTCAGCAAGTGGATTTAAAGTGGTAGGTGGAAAAAATGAAAGTATGATTTGTCTAACCATTAAAGGTTATGTTTGATTTATCATTGGAAATATGATAGAAAATACAATGGAAAGAAAAGAAGAAAAGTAGAAAAGAAAAAAAAATGAAAATAATAAGGTTAGTTCACATAATTTTATTTTAACTTCAAACTAATTTTATTCTTTTTAACTTATCAATATAAAATTAATAATTTAATAATAATAAGTTATCAAGTAATTATTTATATTAGATTTTCAATTTTTCATTAGACAATCAAATATAAGAAAATCATTTTCCTTTATTTTTTTTAATTTCTTAATAGTTTCCAAGAACCAGACATAGCCGCCCAAGGGTTTCTAGCATGCTTGAATGCTCAAACGAAGGCTTGAGCAAACTTAAATCATGATAAAATAGCATAACAGGCTTAGGCACTCTCATATTTGTTCCAAAGCTATTTTTCTAAAGAGGTTTTCCTCTAGCTAGTTCTACTTTATGATTTTATTAAGACTTCCTACTCTAGTTCACCCTAGAATTATGTCCCTACGAAAAGGAAAATATTATCTTAAATTGTCATTATTACATCTACCAATTTCCAAAACTACCAAAAAATATTTCTAGAAGATTCTTAAATGTTCCTTCAATGGATAGACAACATTAGTATGGTTGCATGCTTCGGAAGGACTAGGTGAAGATCACTAAGCAGAACAAGGGTGCCATGTTGAGAACATGAAGAACATTGAAACCTGGAATGTACAGGAGAAAAGAAATGCTAACTAAAAATGAATTTTTATAAGTTTTAGTTTTACGTAAAAAATACAAAGAAAATAAAATATAATCAAAATTACTCAAAATTTTATTTATATTTTTTAAAAACTTCTAAGCTCTTATATAACAGAGATAAAAGCAGTTTAAATAAATATATATAATTAATTTATTATATTTAAACCTACTTTTTATGTTCCTCTAAATTTTCTTTCTTTCTATTTTTATTATCTATTTTCTTTCTTTAGTACTTTTCAGGTTCCAAACGAGTCTATTGTAGGAAAAAGGTGGTGTCTAGAATTTGGATAATTTTCACTACAGTTGACTATATGGATTTTCCTTGTCGAAAAGTTCCCAGGGGTTTCATAATATCATGAATCTCACCGTATTAGTTTTCTCATCTAGTTTTTAAGATCATATCTAATTATTCTGAGAATTAACTCAATCCAACCAGGAAAATTTAAAAAAAAATTGTCTTAATCTTGGTTGAACTACTTATTCATGCCCTATAAGGGCTGCAAAATTTTTTTGCAAAATAACCATCTCGATATAATAAGTCAATGATAATAACCTATAATGAATCTCATCCACAGTATTAAGTTCATTATTTCCTTTTTTTTTCTAAATCATATCAATGAAACACATGCTTCATGTCTTCTGCCTTTATGTGACCCTCGATTTGGTACACTGTTCAAGGTATTTCCACTAATTGTTCAAGGCATATAAACTATAAACTAAGTGTATAACCAATGTACAAGCTTACTCTTCTTCAAGGGTTTCAATTGATTTATACTTCAAAATAAAGGGACATCACCTAAATATTACTTGATCTCTACCACTCTTCCTATGTTTCTTGATCTCATTTTTATAATTTTATAAGCTATTTTTCATTTATAATTTATAGAAAAAATAGATTTTGGTTCATTTCTTTTTTAACTATAAAATAATGTGTTTTATGCTCACATTTGATGTGGACCTGTGAGATTTGTTACAGAAATGTACAAGGTGTTACATTGATTATTGCAGATTATTTGAACTAGTGACACAAGGACACTGGATTACTCTTCTTCAAGGATTTCAATTAGTTTTTAAAAATAAAAATAGTGTATTTCCTTGAAAAAGCTGGATCTTAACCGCCCTCATCTTTTTTGATGTCACACTCATCTTTATACATTTTTAACCTTACAATACATTTATAAGCTAGCTAATAATAATTCGTAATAAATTTTTGTTCATTTTTCCTTTTTTGTGACAATCATAATACCATATACCTATGAACCTATGAGATTTGTTATAATGTAAAAGGTATTTACACTAATTGTACAAGGTGTGACGCCCCAAAACCCGGGGGTCCGTTGACAACCCGTCAACCCGCGGAATACTCGTGAATGTCGAGTAACCCGACACCACTCATGAAAATCGGGCGGGAGTCTCCGCACAACCAGGGAGCTCTGAAATCTGCTTCTGATATAGTTTCTGATGACTGCCCAGTGTAGAAGTAAAATAATGGCCGCCAGATTTGCATCAATACTCATAATCCATCTTATTGCATACAATAGTTTCAGAGTTAATAATTACTCTTACCAAACATCATCAAAGTTTACAAATTTTAATACATAACTCTAACGAATACTGACCACAATCTAGCTTTCTTCACAAAAAATGCGGCCTCTGTGGCGGAGTCTCGTCTGCACTCATATCACTTTAAATAGGTGATCCTGTAAAGTATGGCAAATAGTGATAATTTCACACGGGTTACTCCCACCCTGAGTGCACATACTTGGCAAACAATCACATTCAAGCAATTTCCTTGAACCTGCTCGAATGTCTACATGCACTGATCCATATCTAGTCTCATGAGCTCCCTCCCTGCTCTCTAAATGAATCTGAGTAAAATATCCGATTTTCAAAACAAAATATTTTTATTCTCAAACTCTCACAGAATTTCGTTAAAAATATTGGACTACTAGCCAGTCGAGATTGGTTTGGAGAACTTCGAAAGCAGTCGCCAGTCTCATCGAAGTGATGCGATTCGAAATAAGTCTCCGACCCCATTCTAGGAAAATCTTGTGAATTGCTTTCACAAACTTTATCGTTTTGTTTCATTTCCATATCATGCTCACATCTATCTTCTAGGTTACCTAGATTGCATATGGGATATGATGCTAAATCCCATACATTCATATAATATATTCCACATATATATATTAACATAATTAAATCACATAAAATCATGTTGTGAAATTAACATCAGTGCACAATTAAATACATTAAACAATTCTTAAGCTAAACAATTCATTTTGAATCCTTAACATCACCAAAATTCACCAAAAATATTCATGAATGGTGGAAACATAGGTTCTTGTTCACGGGCACTAAAATGGAATTTTCTCCGCTCGGTTAAGCTTTTGAGACCTAATTCTGGCTCAAAATAAGCCACCAAAACATTTCTAACCATTTACCGACTCTTGAAGAATAGCAAGTGAGAAGAAGGTCCCCTCATGAGTTCTTTTAGACTCACCGAATCGTGATCACGCGCCAGCCCTAGCCTTAGAACAGCTTTCCTTCTTGCTCGTAGCAGAAGCGGTTCGATTCAACCGAAAATCTAAAGAGAATGTGCTATCTCTCTCTCTAGAAAAATCAAAAACCAGTTATTGCATCGCCATTTTCCCATTCATGTTTTAGTGCTCTATTTGCAAGATATTCATTCATTATTTTGTCTTATTCATTAACAATTCCATTAATTCCACTTGTGTCCTTTTCCTTGATTTTTGACACTTGGCACTATCTAGGCCGTCCATTTCCATTCTTTCTCTACTCATACAACATATGTCACATGAGTACATGTAGTGATCAACACCACATCACATGTTGGTTTCGCGTCGGTGCCTAACGATCTGGTCAAAGCCTCTCGAAATTGTGGGATGAGCGTATTAGCTAAGATTTAGTAAATGATTCGAATGGTGAAATCGTTTCATCATAAAGAATCTAGAAAAATTCCAGTTTTTGTTATGATTTTGCCTTTTTCCAAGAATTGGAATTTTCGGATCTACATTTCTCCCCCTCCTTAAAAGGAATTTCGTCAGAAATTACGGACCAATCTAAACAACTCACATGCATATGCAACGTGCACTCTACCATGCATGAAGCTAGTCATTGGGGATTAAACCATACCTTCATCCCTAAACGAAGGGATAATTAGCCCGCATCGTGTCCCTCTCACTCCACGTTGGCTATACACTCGTTACTACCGCACCCTCGGCTGTATCATGGTCTTGTGTAAAACCTCTTTCAGCCTCAATAATAACCTTGATATCTCGAAGGTCCCCGCCGGTGTCAACCTCAATCTTCCCAATCACTACATAAGTTGGATGGAATTATCTTGGGCTTGTGGAAACATGAAATGCCGTGGACACGACATTGAAATACTTAAGTGGACACAAGAGAGGCGTGTTGGGCGATGAAGGCCAGCCAGGTGCCGGCTGTGCCTGCTCTCGGGTGTCTCGAAGGAGGGTCCAGTAGACCTAGCGATGGCTTTCCTGCATCGAACCTAACCACTCCTCTCTTGGGCATCACCTTCAAAGGACGTGATCTCGACCTTGATTCTAAGAGGTCGGCGTCATTATGCTCGGCTATAAGCTCTTCTCACCGGCTCACGAGCCATGAGAAGATGTTGTCGTATCAAGCGCACCTTCTCGGAGGTGTCTCCAATTAGATCAGGACTATTGATGAGGCTATCTCCTACCTCAGTCCAACATATCGATGATCTACATGACCTCCCATACAATGCCTCATATGGTGCCATCTGTATACTCACCTGATAACTGTTGTTGTAGGCGAATTCCACTAAGGGCAAATGCTCTTCCCAGCTACCCTTATGATCCAAGACGCATGCTCGTAGCATGTCCTCCTTTCTCTTTATATAATCCACCACCGACATGTAACCTTACACAACCCACGCTTGGTGTCCTGCGCGCTAACCTTCCCAAGATCTGATATGACTTGACTCAATGGACCGTCAATGCAGTCCGTATGTGAATGACATCCATATCTAGGAGCGCCAGGCTCTCGCACACCCAATGCAATTTCCAATGGGTATCCAAATCTCGAGTCACTCCCGACTCCTATCACTCAACTCTAAGTCTACGTGATAACTTGACCGTGTGTTTTCTCTCTCGGGCAACATAACTTTTCGACCTACACTGCGAGCCTCTTACATTCACACAGAAATTTTGAATATCTCCACGGGTCTCTTACACTCATAAATTCGAGACAAATTCCACTGGTCCTCTACCACAAGAAAGTCGAATAACTTCGGGTCTCACCACCACACGGAAATTTAGGATAGCTCAGGTTCTTTTATACCCACCACGAAATTTGGGATCTCTCGGTCTCTTACCCACATAGAAGTCGGGACTAGCTCCGGGTCTCTTACACCCACGCATAAATTCCCGGATTTCTCCGGGTCTCTTACCCACCACAGTCGGGATAACTCCCCGGGTCTCTTACACCCACACAGAAATTTTGGACATCTCCCCGAGTCTCTTACATCCACACAGGACCTTTCGGATATTACCGCGGGTCTCCTTCACCCTAACTCCAGGCTTCTCACCTTAGGGGATTAATGGCCCTCTTCTTGCTTTGCCCAACACACTTTAATTACTCTTCATTTCCTGATTCGAACTATGAGTCTTCATTAGACGTAGTCCCAAAGACAAACTTAACCCACACTCACCAAGAGTGGTGAATGTCATACCGTGCACCACACCCGACTCGGCGCGATGTTACCGTGCACATGAGCGATGATGCCATGCGTGGTGATCGGGGGTCCACCATGAGTAGAATCTTTGAGATCTCTAACTCCACGATCAGACCTATCATGTCAACTCTCACCCCACGTCCTAGGGAAGAACATCTACACCTGGCTTCTCTAAAGGCCTCAACCTCTAAGCCCAAACCTATCACATAAGATGCATTAATGAACATGATGAATCCAATTTAAACGCTACTCTAGTCAACAAATGCAAGGGTAGAAACGTACCCTACATATCGAAGCTAATCCCCGAGCCTTTCGATCTGTTGTACCATGAGACCTACGCCTCTAAAGGCAATCTCGTCTCATATGCCCAAGTTGTCAGCAGAAATAACATATAAATGCGCGCCTGCTGACTAAAGTCTGGCTGTGAGTCATGCGACCTCATTACCTCTGGCCCACCTCTAGCCCACTGTCGCTAGGAATTAACAACATGCTTGCAAAGCTGGCTGGTTCCTCGACATTACTAGGGTGTGGAGGAATGAAGCCTTATACTCTCTATTCTACGGCTAACTAGGACTACGACGTCCTAAAATCCTAGGATCCACGTCTGCGGAAATCTTGTCTCATTACGAGGAATTTGTCGGCGATAACATATCATGCATACTGGCGACTAAATGTAACCCTAATACAGTCTTGAGGCTTCGTGTGAATGGAGAGTCATACGCCTCTTCCCGAACTAGAAGGATGATCCTCCCTCTTGCTACCAACACCCGCATCCCGAGGTGCTCAGGAGCATCCCTCGATCTCTCTCTGTGGTCGAAGTCATCCCGACCATGGAGTCCATGTCTGTAGGCGAAGTCCTACATCCACACTTGAATGGACAACCAGCCCATTCTCAATCTCTGACCTTGGCCATGTCAAAATTGTACGTAGTCATTAGAAAAACGGGCTAGCTTCATGAATCTAGCCATATACTCCATCACGGTCATTAGTCCCACAGCCCGACTCTAGAAACTCTTGAGCCTTAGCATATCTCCACAGTGTCAAGCCACTTACCCAAGAATAGCTCTTGGAACTCTGCCCATGTCATTGCCTCTAGGTCTCTAAAAGTCTTTGCCCAATTCCACCATACTTGGGCCTTGCCCTCTGTTTGGGCATAACTAGTCTAATGCAGTGATATCGGAGGTAATCTCCATAGCCTCCTAACACCTTCTCATTTGCATGAACCAATGGTCTACCACCCTTCGGATCTCCTTCCACAGTGAATGTCGGATGGTATGCCTAAACCTCTAGAGGTTACTCGGACCTCCCTGGCTACCTACTGCACTAGCTTGTGCAACGACAGCAGCCGCAATCCCTACAGCCTCAACAAAAGCCTGCTGATCAAAAGCCGGTGGCTGGTCAAACGCCGGTGGTGCCTGACTAGTACCTCATGGATGACCTCTACGCCCTCGCCCTCGACTAGCCATCTACACAGTTCAAATGGAAAGTTAAACTTCAATGCAGTATCTCCAAAGCTCAAACACAGCCCCGAGACACTATTCTTATATAGAAATATTTTATATACTAAGTCCCTGCATTCATAGGCAATGCAAGACAATTAATTCAATATACCAAATCATATTCAACATCAAAAATTTTATTTTATTTTATTTTATTTTTTTAAAATATTTTGTGAACAGTTTTCATGAACATTGTTCATGAACGATCATCCCCAAATGGTGACTTCGAAGCGATTACAAATTCAAAAACTAGGTGAAGTGCACGGTGTGCATATTGTGGACCACTGGTACGCGAGCATGGTGCTCGGAGTTCTTGTGCTTGATGCGCTCGGTCGTGCGCACACTACATCGCATTGGGCGGTCATCGTGGTCGTGCCCGTAGATGTCGCGGGCCTAGGATGCCTTATCTTGGCCACGTAATCGAGGCGACCACTGCGGCGTATCGGAGCTACCGCTGCCTCTGATATCGCGACCTTGGTTTGTGTTGTATGCTTGACCGACTATAAACCGCCTCGACCCCACAGAATGTCAGTTGTATCGTGACACGGTCTCTGACACATCAAGCCTTCTCTGTCACGATACAATTTGTGTGTCGTGGCCTCCTCAGTCGAGTCTGTTTATCCGCGATACCACATTGATTGTATCGTGACACACTCCGACCTAAGCTGTCTCACTTTGTCACGATACAATTCGATTGTATGGCGAGCGTACTGCTCGACTCCTTGCGCCCGAGCTATGTCACGATACAATTTCCATTGTATCGTGACCTAGTCCCCCAACCAAACTGCTCATCCTAGGCTTCTTGCTGTGTTACCCTATGTCACGATACAAACATTGTATTGTGACTCAAACTAGGAAAATGGGCAGTAGCCCATTCCAGTTTCCAAAATCGTTTTTTTTTTTTTCTCATTTTCCAGTACACCAAATAAATTTATTTTATCCATTTTTTTTCTTCAGTTTTACTCACTGTAAAACCTAAAAAAAAAAATATCTCCACATCATTTTTTTTTCATTTAATTCTGGACTATTTTGTCCAAAATTTCTCAACCTCCTGTTCTCACACTAACTCTAGTGTTCAACATCTTCTCCTATGCTACTTGCCAAGCATACAAATCATACACATAACACATAACAATCCATGTTATACACACCGTACCACATCGAACACAATGCATGCGGTGTTTCCTAGTACACAATCAGTGATTTCCTAGGTAATCACATACCTAAACTCTAACATCGAGCTATACCAAGTTGTGATGTTCTTATACCTCAATGACCATGGCCTAAGCGAGTCCCTCAATCACTGGGTTTTTCATTTACCTATGCTCTACACCCTTTTAGGAGCTCGAGGTAATCGTTTGCAACTGCTTTGATACTGGTTTGTAAGTGGTGTCGAATAGAATATGGATACAGGCAGGAGCTCCTAGGTAATCGTTTACCCCTAAGCTTTGGCTCAATTCTTGGCCCAAAACCCGGGGGTCCGTTGACAACGATCGGCCGCGGATTACTCGTGAATGTCGGGTAACCTGACACCACCTACAAAAATCGGGCAGAGTCTCCTTTGTAATGGGAGCTCTACCCAAAGTACAAAACCTGTCCCAACAAGTTTACAATGACCACACATGGTCCATAGGCGAGTAAAATAATGGTCACTTGGGCCCCTGCATCAATACTCACAAAATACACCAATTATATACAATAGTTTCAAGAGTTAATAAATTACTCTTACCAAACATACATCAAAGGTTTAAAATTTTTAATGTAATGTTATACAAAATGAATACCCAAAGCCACAATCGGCTTTCTTCACAAAATCTGACCTCTAGGCGCAGATCTCGTGCACACTCCCTATACTTGAAATGGTGATCCCTCGTGGAGTGAGCAAAGCCCGAGTAGTGATAATTTCCTACCTGGGTTACTCCCCCTAAGTGCACATGCATGGCAAACAATCACATTCAAGCAATTTCGTGAACCTATTCGAATGTCTACATGCCCAATCCCATGTCTCGAGTCCTCATCAACTCTCTCACATATCTCAAGCCGAATGCGAGTAAAATATCCAGTTTTCAAAACAAAAGCTTTTTGTTCTCGAAAACTCACTACCGAATTTCGGTAAAAATATTGAACTACCCTCCGAGTCGAATTGGTTGGAGAACTTCCCGAAACAGTCATAGTCCTCATCCGAAGTGATCTGTTGGACCGTCTCTCAACCCCATTCTCCGAAAATTTTCCTTAAAATTCCTTTCACAAACTTTTTCGTTTTTGTTTCATTTCATGTCAAGCACTCACACCTAATATTCTAGGTTGCCCCAATGCATATGGAATGCATGATGCTAATCCCAACACATTCATGCTAATATATTCACATGCATATATATTAACATAATTAAATCACATAAATCATGTTATGCAAATTCACCATCAATTACACCAAAATTAGCTCACATAGGCTAATTAACAAACACAAGCAATTCATTTTGAATCACTTAACATCATAAAAATTCACACAAAAATATTCATGTCACTATTCATGTGATTAGTAAAACCTTCGGGTTACTGTTCACGAGCACACAAATAGGAATTTTCTCCACTCGGTTCAAAGCTTTTAAGATCGAATTTATGGTTAAAACAAGCCTCAAAACATTCCTAACCATTTACACGGCTCTTAGCCGAAGAATAACGCAAGTAGGAAAAGATCCCTACCTCTTGGGTTATTTAGGGAACTCTACCGTCCCGGTGTCAGCGCGTAGCGCTTTGCGCTTAGAACAACTTTCCTTCTTGTAGTCGGCGAAGCGGTCAGATTGGTAGAAAATCTAGAGGAAGAATGTGCTCTCTCTAGAAAAATCAAAAGCCATTCTTCTTGTCGCCGTTTTCCCGATACTGCGGCGTTTGTTTTCCATTTGCAAGAAGATAATTGTTCATTATTTTGTCTTATTCATTAACAATTCCATTAATTCCACTTGTGTCCTTTTCCTTGATTTTTGACACTTTGCACTATCTAGGCTGTCCATTTTCTTTATCTCTCTACTCATACAACATATGTCACATGAGTACATGTAGTAGGTGACTTTTTTCACATCACATGTTGTTTTACGGCTCCCGATACCCGATGCCTCGAAAAACGTGCAAATTCCGACTATCTTGGAATTCGACGAAATTCGACGTGGTAGCTAGATTTCGCGAGATGATTCCAACGGTGAAATCCATTTTTTCATCCGAGATCTAGAAAATTTTCGAATTTTTACCGAAATTACTATTTTGCCATTTTTCCAAAAATTGGAATTTTCTCGGGTCTTACACAAAGTATATTAATTAAATATACAATGGGTGTACAAGCTTACCACTTTTCAAGGATTTCAATTTATTTTTTTACAGCAAATTTTAATTGATTTTTTTTACAACAAATTTTAATTGCTTTTTAAATGCTCAAACAATTATTTTATTAACGCAAAGATGGAGAACATTTAATTTTATGTTATTTCCTATTCAAAATACATTTTTATTTATAATATTTATAATTTTAATATTGTAATTTTATTTTTTGTATTTTAAAATTTTAATAAACCTAATAATTCTTAAAAGGTTAATAGAAGATATTATCACTATTATTTTAAATTTTATTAAGTTTAAATATTACTTTTTAAATTAAATATTAAAATGATTATTAGTAATTTTTGTTAAATAGTTAAAAAAATTATATTATTTTATCTTTATTCAAAAATATTTTAACTTGTGTATAGTACTCTTATTTCTATTTTTAAATTTTAGGTTTAAAGTTGTCTTCTAAAACAAGTTCTAAAAATTTATAATATTAAAATATAAAAGGAGATTATAGTATGAAGATGTAAATATTATAAAATAAAAATTATTATAAATAAGGGATATATATATATATATATATATATATATATATATATATATAAAATATATTAACATTAATTATTTATGTAGCAGATAAAAATATGTATATATATATATATATATATATATATATATATATATATATATATATATATATTAAAAGTAAATATAAAAACAATAATCTATAAAGAAAATATAAAATAGGGAATAATATTAAAATCATAAAATTTAATTTATTTAAAAGATGGAAAATAGAGGATGCATTTATTTGAAAAGACAAAAAGTCCACACTGTGCGGTAGGGTGAGCAAAACCTAAGAAACCGAACCGATCAAGAAACTAACAAATCGAACTCGAAAAAATAGTGCTAATTAAACTAATCTAAGCTCGTTTGTTTTTTGTTTTTTTTATACAATTTTTATTTTTATTTGCGCTGTTACAAAATACAAAAACCACGGTTTCACTAATCAACCGAAAATTTTTAAAATATTATACTAAATTTATAAAATATAATGTATATAATATATATTATGAAAATAAATTTATATATAAGTCAACATTGTCTTATATAATTTAAATTCCAATACCACACACACACACACACACACACACACACACACACACACACACACACACACACACACATATAGAGATATATATATATATATATATATATAATCTTACAAAGGTATTGATATTTTTGTTAACAAATCGCTCTCTTGTCAGAGAAACCCGGGAATGCATAAAACTAGCTTGTTTTGACATGCCAAGCAACATATACATAATGCCGGCAAAATAATGGTTATTCAAGAAAAACCAAAATAAATTAAATTAATAAGAAAGGAGGGAATATAAATACAGAACAACTGTTCAGAAATTCACAATTTTTAAGACAAATTCGCCTTCCTCCGTCTGCGCTTTGAGATTCCTGCTACGTCCGTCTCCCAGGATAAAACGGGTGTCGAATGGTCGACAAAAGCACTTTGCCACCACTCCGGCGAACTGATGATGTGTTTGCTCTATCACCGACAAAAGGACGAAAGGAAGGAAAACTCAAGACTCGATGATCTCTTTTTTGACTGTGTTCTTCCTGAAATACCCCGACAACCTTTATATAGAGGAGAGACTTGACCTTTTGGAATGCCAAACCTTTTGGCTTCCCAAACGTTTAATTCGAAATAAATTATTCATCAATATTAATCTCATTCATCGAAAGTGTCATTAAATTCTTATAATCGAAATCCAAATAATTATTTCTTATAACTTAAATCTAAATAATTATTTCTTATAACTGAAATCCAAATAATTATTTTTATAACTGAAACTAAAGAATTAAGAATGTAGAATTATCCAAGAATGTCATCCATTTCATTCACTATATTCAACAATTCCCCACATGAATGAAATTGATGACTAAAGACGACCACTAAGACAGATATAGAAGCAACGGTCAAAACTTCTGTATTGTAGAGAGGTAGGTGTTACCCTTTGAACCTTCCCTCAGAAAATATGTTTACTCTACTAGCTAAACAAGACACTGATATCCTAAATCATTCACATTCACAGACGCCTATGACATATCTCACACAAGAATCTTCCAAACACATTTCGCTTCTCACTTTTATGTCCATTTTTGGCCATGGACATGCCCCTGCCTCGCAAGATTTATTAAGACCAGTCTCATCTAATTCCCTCTCCTGCGGTGCCCCACTTCACTCTTACATAGGTGATCTCTCTCAGAATTAAGAGGCTCATGTTACTCTTTCGCCAATGCTAGAGATCATTAAAAAGCATAGCTTAACCTTCTTATGAGCATCACTTTTACCATAGGAATGGACACGATATCCCCACAAAGGATTGCATCACAAAGCCTACACCTATGTCTTTTGAAACTTAGATTTCGGATTCCCTACCGCCAGTTGGGTATCCATACGGTATCGACTTATTCTTTTACGGCTTTAGTCCCATTCCCTTCGATGACTTTTCAACCAAACTCTCCTGCTTAACCTTTCGTTAGCGGATCCGCAAATGTTAGTCCTTAGATTTTACATAATCTACGCAGATAATCCCGCCTGAGAGTTGTTGTTTAGTCGGTACAGTCTACGACTGATATGTCTAGACTTACCATTATACATACTGTTTTGTGCTCTACCAATAGCAGATTGACTGTCACAATGTATGCATATTGGAGGCACCGGCTTTGGCCATCTTGGAATGTCCTCTAGGAAGTGGCGTAGCCATTCTGCCTCTTCCCCACATTTGTCTAGTGCTATAAACTCATATTCCATTGTGGATCCGCACAATCAGTCTGCTTTCGGCGATTTCCATGATACTCATTGCAATTCCCAATGTAAACACATAACTACTGGGTAAATCGAGTCGGTTAATGTCCGTGATTGAATCAAAGATCATTTTCCAAATATTTCAGAAAATGTCAATTCCTAATAATTCAACACAATCCTTAATTATAGCCTAAAGGTTTAGGGTTCCATAGCAATTAGATCTACACAAGGTCTCAAGTTCGATAATTGTCCTTGTAATCGTTGCAACAAGGATTTTTCTACAAATCAGCTAATCCCTTGTATTTTCAACAAAGATTTTCCATAATTAGCCGACTCTTGTATGTACCAACAAGGATTTTTCCGTACCAACAACCACTAGTTTGTTCGTCAGAGAAATGTTTAGCTTTCAATCAATCGAGGTTTTTTCTAAATCCTCATTCTAACAAATTTTTTTCTTTTTTATATATTTTTTAATTTGGAAAAAATTGTTATGGGTTTTCGTACACTTTTCCTTTCAAATAACCTTCCTCCAATTGCTCCTTTCCTTTCCTATCGATCACTTTTCCTTTATATCCAATCTTTTTTTTTTTTTTTTTCCAAAAGATAAACTCAATTTTGTGTACAAAGGATAAACTTACCGAAAGTTTAAATTAGAATTTGTTTTAATTAAAAAAACTTCCTTTCCCTTTTTCTTGTCAGAAGAGCCCCAACCAAAACAATCACAGCTTGTTGGTTTTGTTTTTCCCCCTAAACAACAAACCGTATGTTTGTTGGTTTTCAAAAGGTTTTCCACTACTTTTCCTTATTAAAGAAACAAAAGAATTGTTTCAACAATAAAGGCACAACCTTAAAAACTTGGTTCTGGTTTTTTTTTTTTTTCCCACACATGTAACAAACCAAATCGCTTTGTCACCTAAACTCAGTTCATTGTCATCCAATAAATCGACGGTGGTGATGAGACCTACCACATCACTATTCAGTGCATATAATCCTCACTGCACTCTCTCAATTCCCGCTATCAGGATTCGAACCCTGGCCGTACAAGATCCCGGTTAAGAAGGGCTTTTTCCCACACAGGTAACAAACCAAATCGTTTGTTTACCAAACCAAAGGAGTTTTCCTTTTTTTTTTCTTTTTTTTTTTCATGTCCACAACCAAACCATAAACACTTCAGAGTCTGAATTTGTCTTGAAGACACAGAATGAACTGTCTCCTGCCTGAGAAACCTGGAAACGGTATAAACCAAGAGTTTGATATGCCAAGCAAATATACACATAATGCTGCAAAATAATGGTTATTCAAGAAAAACCAAAATAAATTAAATTAATAAAGAAGGAGGGAATATAACAAGTTGGAATATCCAGTCTTGTGAAATTCAATTTCCCTAAGACAAATTCGCCTTCTCCTACGTGCTTGAGATTCCCAAGGCGTCCCTGGTCTCCCAGATAAACGGCAGGCGAATGGTCGACAAAAGCACTTTGCCACTACCCGCGAACTCCGATGATGCTTGCTCGATACCGACAAAAGGACGAAAAGAAGGAAAACTCAAGACTCGATGATCTCTTTTGACCGTGGTTCTTCCCGAAATAATTCTCTCGACACAACCTTTATATAGAGGAGAGATTCTGACCTTTGAATGCCAAACCCGCTTCCCAAACGCTTAGAATTCGAATAAATTATTCATTTAATGTCATTAATTTTATTCATTGAGTGTCATTAAATTCTTTTAATCGAATCCAAAGAATTAAGAACAGAGAATTATCCAGTGAATGTCATCCATTTCATTCACTATATCCAACAATTTTATCAATATAATTTTACTTTAATATTCATAGTTTCTTAAATTTTGTTGATGAATTATTATAATAATTTTTTTGGTTGGCGGGTTCCATTAATATTTTGATATAATGTTTGCTTTTGAAACTGGAGGAAGACATTATGCATCAGATTTCATGGTTATATACTTATTTTAGTAGTATATAACAATGTATAATATAAGACACTTTGACCTATCTAATTCACAAACCAAAGCATATGGGTTGTAATTATTTTGATGTAGTTTCTTTTTTATTAGTTGTTAAACATGTGGTTGATTAAAAACGAATTAAATTTTCTAATCACATGCATTTAGTATTATTTGATTTAAGAGAATGAAACTATAACATGGATTTGTAAATGAATTGATAACAATTTATTCATTTTTCTATTGCCTTTTGATTGTATTTATAGTAATTATTGGAATTTGAACTTTAATATACAATTATGGAATTATAAATTTGTTTTTAATTCTGGTTAACCAAAAACCGATATATGGTTAACCAAAAAATGGTTAACTTGAGATTCGGTTAACCATTTTTATGGTTAGGTTTTTTGTTTATATAAATAACAAACCGAAAACTCTATGATCAACTACTTTTAGTGGCAGCCAGCTTAGTTAATCGAACCACGCTCACCCCTAAAGGTACTGAGGCTGAGTGGGGGTTGAGGTTTGTGAAGAATGGTGAACATGTCGTTCAACAAACATGAGATCCTGGCTGAATTTGCATAGTTTGGATGAACTCTTTGATAAAATAGTGGGTTCATCTAACTTTGTTATAATGCACAAAAAAATATTAAAAATAATTAAAAATAATTAGTTGAGCTACTAAGTTGACAGACTATAGTTAAGGAGCAAAAACGCATTTTCACTGTTTGTAAAATTTTGGTACCAAAAGATAGTTTTGAAGATTAAATACAAAATTTTAAAATATTGATTGTTGAATCTCAAATAGAAAATTGCTGTCAAAAAAAGAAGTAGAAAATCTTGTATGTTTACCATTTGATTTTTAGTTTATTAAAAAATTTATAAAGATTGTAATAATTTTTACTATAAATATTTTAAAATAAAATAAATTGAAGGGTTTTACATATATATAGTGTGCATGGTAGATGCTTTCAACAAAGTTTACTTCCCGTTACAATGAAAATGAATTTTTTTAAAAAGATATTAGCTATTTATAAATCATTTTTTCACATGATTGGATTTATTAAGCAAAGAGGTTTATCAAAGACTAAAACCACTTTGAACTTAGAGTTTTAAGTTCCGAAAAATGGGAAGAGAACAAGATTTTTAGTTAATTAAAATATTATAATTACTTCTTACAAACTGTCCAAAAATGATAATTATTTATATTCTTAGACATACCTTACAATTATCCATAAATTTAAAAATAAAAATAAAAATGAGATTTAAAAAAAAAGAAAGAAAGAAAGATATTACAATTATCCTTATGATGAAGTTTTGTGAAAATCTGTTTATTTATTTATTTTTAAATAGAAATAAGAAAGAAAAGATATAAGATAAGACATTCAAAATTTAAATCTTAGCAGCCTATATTAATCAACTATATGCCAATCACAATAACTAACAGTAATAACGTGACATAATAGGGTGAGACTCCTCCTTCACCTGGAATCCTAGTTATATGATATTTGTATTTTCAGATCTATAATAAGAAGAGAAAACTCAGGTGATCAGTCTTAAAGTAACACCCAAGAAATTAAAGAGAAAAATCGAACTGGTCAAGATCATTCTCTCAATTTCAAAGAAGATGAATGCTTCAGAGGGAAAGACAGAAGTAGTGCAGAATATTAATGGTAGCCACAGATGGAGTATCATGTTTTGATTCAGATAATTTACTACTTGGCTATTAAGTAGGATTTAGGATGTTTGTTTTTTGACTTTTGAGCTTAGTTATTCAGAAGGTTTGTTTTTAAAAATTTTCACCACTTATTGCTGAAATTTTTAAAAAAAAATTTTGAATAAAAAAAAAGAAAATATTTGGTTTTTTCTATTCAGAAAAAGTATCTTTCACCAAAACAAGAAAAACTCTACCATTGCCCAACAAGGAGAAAAGGCTAAGAATACTCACTCGCACACAACGGGCTGGGAGGCTGCTTATTTTTTTCAATTTTCAAACTGTCTTTAAAAATTCAAACGATGTGGGCAGAGCGAGTCATGGGATTTTAGAAAATTCTCAAACCCGCATCATTTACATTTTATTTTTATTTTTATTTCATAAAAAGTAAAAATATTATGAATTTTTATAAATTGTTTATTAAAACATTCTAATATATTATTTATATTAAAGTATAAAATAAATATTTAATAAAAATATTTTTTAAAATATAATCGTAATGGGCGGGTAGGAAATAACAATACCCGACTCACTCGTGCATTTGAGAAATAAACTCAACCTCAAAAAACTCGATTATATTAAACTAAACCAAATTCCAGGCTCATGAGGTGGGAACTCGAAATAACCCATCCCGTTATCATCCCTATTCAGTCATTCAAATGTTAAAACAACGACTTAATACTTACTACTATTAAGACTATTCAAAGATTGTAGCTCAAAAAAATTATATTCAACACAAGAAAAAACAAATACCACCTTAGTCGAATTGATATAGAACTACTTGTTTACTTGACTAAAAAGATTCATTACCAATCGCTCCCACCAAACAATATAACACAAGTCAATCCTTATGCTCATCATCCTGAGCAACTTGCAGGTACATTTGTTCTTGTAATTTAATTGTAATGATGATCGTATTTTTGGTCAAGAATTTGAAATGGTATGTGAGTTTTGAACTAATTATTGTTTCTGGCGTTTCCTGTATAAAAATGTTCACATCTAGTGGGAATATTATATTAGAGTATATTATTTAAGGTTTCCTTTTATTGACTTTATGCTATTGCTTTTTTGTCCTTTTATTGGTATATGTTTACATCTCAACTCTCTGTCATTAAAATAAGTCTTCTCATAATATGGTATCAAAGCACCAAACTTAACTCTCAAAAAAATAAACCAGCGTTTCTCATCATGATCCGATAACCCGTTTATGCGCTTAATGGCCAACTAGTTCTTCACCACCGCTGCGGGTGCCTCCTCATCGCCCAATAGTCAGGAACGGACTACTACACTTCGACTTTAATCGTTCTCAATGTCAATGTCAGTAATCGCTAAAAACTCACAACCACAAAATTATTCCCGCATGGTGTTCCACCACGCCTCCTATTCGGGTATTATCTTACTGCTTCGCTGATGGCTCAAAGCCATGTCCTCCAGCACTAATAACTCCTCGCCCACGTCGGCCTCCCTTCCTAAATCTCGACCATATTCTTCGGCCTCGTAATTGCCTGCTTCCTCAATGCAACTGGTCCCAGACCGCCACTCTAGTGCGCTTTTATTCCCACCACCACATCCGTGCTACATGGACTACCTCGGAAAGATGATAAGCCTCCTCCTTCGTGCGAATCGACCATGACCCACACTGAATCTCGCAATCCTCAAAGAAGGTAATCTGATCAGTTACTATTATAAGTATATGCAAGATGTCGTTCTCACAATATTAACTCTCTTGCCCTTATGAATGTTCCTCTAGCTTGACTTTGATGAGCTCTCCATCCTTGTCTTGAACAGCCTTGGCCCGGCCTACTCAAACATATCTCATGCCCTACAAGCTCAGGCAACTCTAGATACTTTTGAGGAATTGTTTAAGCCACTACTTAGTTACGAGGCCCAAATGAAAATTTTGGTTCCTTCGCACCGCTCGCCTACTTCGCCACGCCTTGGTTACTTTGTCTCGGCTCCTTCATCACATCGGGTTGCCAAAAAACCTGGGGTGGATGCAGGCACCACGGCCACCTCAACAAGCCTCGGCCCACTCGACCCCCTTCCCTCCATTGTCTTCGCTAACCACTTCATCGACCTAGCTCTGCCATAGTCGCTACCTCAAAGCATGTCAAATTTGTTATATATTCGGCACTCTACTTGAAGGTTGCGGTTATTTATCCACTTCTAAGACTTGCAACTCTTCCTGATTTGCTTTCATTGAGCTCATTAATATCTAATCTTCATTATAGTCCATTACCCAACCCTCGATACCTCGATTGTCATTAACTCGAATGGCTAATATGGGATCATGGTGGATTCGGCATTTTGTCTTTATGAGCTGGGATAATTCGCTGGATCGGTTTTACGATGGTATAAGCTTCATCTATAGCCAAATAATCATTCCTTCCACCTTTACCCCTCTCCCACTTTACTTATATACCAAATATGCCAAGATAGCCTAAAGAATGTTTAAACCCTCTATTCTTTGATTCCTGAATCTGTGTGTCGATGAACCCTATTAATACTCTATTTTTTACTTTCTTTCAAGTGTAGGATCAGCTTTACACTTGGGCCACTTCCAGTTCCTACAATTAACGAGATTTGCATTTATTTATCAATAAGTCACTCCCTCCTCTCGCCTTCACCCTAGCTTTATTCCTCTTCAGTCTCGGTCCCCTGCTTTAATTGTCTCCAATGTGGCATAGTCGTCTAAGCCATCCGTCTTTACATATTTTTCACAAATTTCTTAGTGTTCTAAATATTTCCTTTCCCAAGAACCATTTATTCCCATTTTCTTGTACCTCTTGCAATATTAATAAAAGCCACAAGTTACCTTTTTCAAAATCAAGCATTACCTCTTCCTCTCTTCTTGATGTCATTTTTTCTGATGTTTAGACCTCACTCGTTTCATCTTCTGATGATTTTAACTACTATGTTATTTTTGTTGACTACTACACCAAGTATATCCGGGTTTTACCAAGTACAAAAAGAGAATGTTCATTCCACTTTTGTTGCCTTCAAGAAACTTGTTGAAAACTATTTCGCCACCGCCATTAAAACACTTTACATAGACAATGGGGGCGAATTTTTAGCCCTTCAGTCCTTTCTTGCGACCCATGGTATAACTCATCTCACTACACCTCCCCACACTCCTGAACATAATGGGTATTCTGAACGTTGACATCGACATCTTTTCGAAATGGGTCTCACTCTAATGCATCAAGCATCCATCCCTCTCACCTTCTAGCCGTATGCATCTGCTACGGTTGTCTATTTAATAAATAGAATGCCTAAAGTTGGTCATTCCATTGGGTCCTCCTTTGAAAATTTATTCAACAAAGCTCCCGAATCTGGCCCAAAGTCCATGTCTTCGAACAAGCTTGCTTTCCTGTTATATCCTGCTCTTCCCACAAACCCATCCCAATCCGCCTCCTTGTGTCTTTCTCAATTACTCTCACTCAAAGTGCCTTTCTCCTGCTTTGACCCTACCCTCTCAAAATATTTGTGTTCAACATGTCAAGTCTCTGTGGAAATGTATTCCTCATTCCGTCTCTACCTCCCCACACCTCAGACAAACACAACTCGTGACTCCCCTTGTGCAAAGACAACCTGCTCCCCTCCCCTCCCCTATCTCTCCTACCCATACCACCAAGATCACCTGAACTTCTTCCTTCATCACCAACACCCCAACCGTCCTCCCGCCAAGTTGTCTCTCCCTTACTCATATCGCTGATATCACCCAAATGACTCACTTCATCACAAACACCTCACCCATCCTCCCGTCGAGCTGCCTCTCCCTACCCATACCATCAAGTTCACCCAAAATGCTCCCTTCATCACAAACACCCTACTCGTCCTCCCGTCGACCTGCATCCTTGAATCTGCCTACACCATTCCAATGCACTCAATCGTAAGTGGGGAATTCGCCAACTTGATGTCAACAATGCCTTTCTCAATGGGCATCTTAAGGAAGAGGTCTATACGGCACAACCATACATGGGACACGCCCATTATCCACATCATGTTTGTCATTTACACAAGACTATTTATAGGCTCAAAGTCAAGCTTTTACAGTTTAAAATAAAGGTTCACACCTTCCTGCCTGCCAGGGCTTTCATTATATCCCATGCGTACTGGGCCCTCTTGTTTGCTCCCACAGTAAAGTGTTCATCTATTTCCTGGTTTATGTTAACAATTTGATTATTACAGTCAATGACCCCTCTCTTGTTGACAATATTTATCCGGTTAATCTTCAGACTAAATTCTCCACAAAGGATCTTGGGGGTCTATCTTTCTTCTATGGAGTTGAGGTTTTGGCTACTTCGGTGGGTCTTCTACTATCTCAACAAAAGTATGTCATTGATCTTCTGTGAACATGCAATGGCTAAGCAAAAGTATACAAATCATAAATTATTCCGTGTGGCTGCTCCAATTCGCGTCTCTCCTATTCGGGTATGATTTACTTGGCTTAGTCGATGGCTCAAAGCTATGTCCTTCGACACTGATAACTCTACCCGATGCCGCATCACCTTCCCCAAATCTGAACCATATTCTCTAGCTCAAATTGGAGCAATTTCTTTTCAATGCAATTTTTGCTCAGAATCACACTCTAGGTGTAGCTTTATCTTTACTACCATCTCATCTCTGATGTCATATTTCCTAAATGACGATGCCTCCTTCGTGCGTGAGGGATCAGCGACTCATAGCTAGAATCTTGCTAGTCCTCAACAAGGTAATCGGACTATTACCGAGTATATTCAAGATGTCAAACACAATATTGACTCTCTTGCCCTTATGAATGTCTCGTTTGACTTTGATGAACTCTCCATCCGTGTCTTACACGGCCTTAGCCTAGCCTACTCAAAACATAACTATACTACAAGCAAATTTCAAGCAACTCTCACATTTCGAATCACTGAGCAATTACTTAGTTACGAGGCCCAAATGAAAATTTTTGTTCCTTCTGCAACACCCACCTCCACTCTAGCCACTACCTTGGTTACTTCGCCTGGCCCTTCATCACATCGTCAACCAAACAATTATGGCATCCAGCTCCACCAACCCAGCTCGGGCATAATTGCTACCTCGAGCGTTGTCAAATTTGTGGTATATCCAAGCACTCTACTCGATAGTACAATTATCTATCCACCTCAGCACTTACAACTCTTCCACCAGCCCCTCCCCGAGCTCTGTGCCTGACCTTCACTGTGTAGGGTTTTGAGGGTGGCATCTCATGTCAAAAGTAGCGGTAAACAAAAAAATCTCAACAAAACCCTCCCACGAATCCCTTGGGGCAACAAATCCAGTTCAACACCATAAAGAAGGGGCAGGATTACCTTGTGCCTGGGCTTTTAAAAAACCAATCTACTAGTCAAGCAACGAAGACTCTGGGCTTAATCAAGTCCTAGGTTCGCCTCTAACGGTATCAACACAAAGAGTGGAGCAGATAACCTCTAAGGCTACAGCCTTGGAAGAAGTCCCGATGCTAGCCAAGTCTTGATCCGAAGAGGAAGCCAAAACCCGATCTCACAAAGAGGAGTTCTTAAGAACACCCTCTCAAACTCTCTTGAACACTTTCAAGAAAGAAGTGAACAAAATGGCTTTTTCTTAGGGTTTTCAATAAAGTTCATTTTATAGGAAAACCCTATCTTATGAAATGTCTAAAGTGCCCCTCACTTTAAGGGATGATAGGCTACACACATCCCTATGCACTATGATGTGTTCCTTCACAGGCCTTAAGCCAAAGAACAAGTCCAAGCCTGCTATCTCTCTTAGTGAGGGTCTTATAACCCGAGATTCCACTAATCCCGTGACATTACATTCTCGAGATTGATCTCCCTCATATTGGATCACATCCAAAACCGTTTCATATAAGATCTACACTCTTCTATTGAATCAAGCAAGTCATGAGTGGTATCTAGCAACACATCATGACCCCCAATTGACCAAGAGAGTCAGTGGTCTGACTACAAACCCTTCCATAGACAAATACCACGCAATTCATCCTTTCACTAATCTATACCCCACTCGGTTCAAAGCATAGACAAAGTTTAACTCCTACTAGATTGGTTATGCCATATCTAGTCTAAGTGATATCATATCTTGTCCTCGAACTCATTAGTCATCATTTATGCACTTGAAGACACTCTTCATGGCATTTCCACTCCAACCAGAGATTTCCGAGTAATGATCTTGACATAAGGCCAAAAGTATACTCTCCCTCTATTTGGGAGTGGCGAATCCTTTGTTGGCTACTCAATTACCTTCGAACACCTCAAACTATACCTGACTTTCATCCAAAGAGCGACCTCAAAGAGACAACGTGGATTGAGGTCAAAGCACAGAATCAACAAACAAGATATCCTTGAGTACCTTAAGTCTAAGGATACTTGCACCATTTCTATGATGAGATAATCATCTACATTTTAATAAATAGTCCATATGATTGTCTCATAGCAGGTCTCCAATGTACTTAGTTACTCTTAGAAAGCATCCACATGTCAACTCTAATCATCTCATGATCACAGTTTATAAGATCCACAACTTGATCCAATCAAGGAATATGACGTAGATGCGGTCCGGTCCTATCATCACGTCTAGTCTCGCTGGATCCTACAATTCAAGGATGATTTAGACACTAACATACTGCACATGATAGAATATTATTATCATGATCCCATCACATTCTCTCATGTTATGTTATTATCATGGACTTCGCATCTGATTAAAAGATCTATATCATTTCAACGTATGAATATCAAATTAATGAAGAATCCTTACATATTAAACAATATGTAATGCATACAAAAAGCGCTAAGGGTGATTGCCTTTATAGGACTTCTCAAACAAACTCCCACTTGTGTTAAAGCCAATTGCCTTTGTATCTCATACCTTAGGTAAGTAGATGTGAATCACACTTTTATGGGGAAGTGGCTTAGCCAAGAGATCAAACATATTCTGATAAGTGGGCATATCTCTATCTTTACATCATGATCACCAAAGATTTCTCAAATCAAATGGTATCACCCTAAGTACTCGGCTTGCACTCCTTGACAGACCCTTGTTTCCTTTTTCTTTATATTAATAACTCCATTGTCATCCTAATAATGGCAGATCTGATCAACAATGTTAAAGATCACCCTAGTTCATAAATGAACTAACTTGTCCAAACCGCTTCCTAAGTCAGCTTTCTGTATAAATCGATGTACTGATCCAAGATAATCCATACCATCTCCTACTGAACTTCTTCCAACCGACTATGTTACACCATTCAATGTGAAACATTTAGCCCGATTTGAGATTTGGATTCATCTCTATCATATCAACAATTTGCATCTTACCATAAGATCCCTATCTCCATTAATCAAGAATACATCCTAAGCTCTTCTCAAGTACTTGAGGATATTCTTGACAACCACCTAATGACCCTACCTGGGTCCAACTGGTATCTTCTCGTGACTCTCAAAGCATATGATACGTCGGGTCTAGTACATTACATAACGTACATGATTGATCCTATCGTCGAAGCATATGGGGTCATACTCATGTTTGTCCTCTCATCCTATGTTTTTAGACACATGAACTTTGAGAGGGTGATCCCACTAAACGTTAAGACGTATCCTCTCTTGGACAGCTCCATGCTAAACTTCTTGAGCATCTAAGCTATGTATGTAGACTATGATAGACTGAGCAACCTTCTCGATTTATCTCTATAGATCTATATCCCCAATATGTAGGTCGCTTCTCCAAGGTCTTTTATGGAGAATGTTTCTAGATAACCAATATATATTTACAGATTGTATCTTTGAGACGTCGTTTCCAATAATTGATATGTCATCCACGTATACTACTAGGAATACGACTTCACTCCCATTATCCTTATTGTACTCATAAGGCTCATTCTCATTTTGTGAGAATTCAAACTCTTTATCGCTCTCATTAAATTGATATCTAACTCCTCGCTGACAAGTTACTCAATCCATAAGCCGATCTCTGAAGTTTGCATACTTTATTACCATTTCTAGGTGTGAAGTGACCTCCACGCGTGTTATACATATCCTTATTTAGGTTTCCTTTATGAAAATCACTTTCACATCCATTTGCCATATCTCATAATCATAATGAGTATCAATGGCAAGGAGTATCCTTATGGATTTAAGCATGGCTACTGGGCTTAAAGTTCCATCATAGTCAATTCCTTGTCTTTGACGATAACCTTTAGCTACAAGCCTAGCCTTATAGGTAATCACATTATCTTCCATGCCAGTCTTCTTCTTGAAGATGCACTTGCACCATATGGGTTTCATCCCTGTGGGTGGTTCAACCAAAGTCCATACTTGGTTGATTCACATGGAATCCATCTCTGAGTTCATGGCTTCAAGCCATTTCTCAGACTCTAAACTATTCATATATTCATTGTAGGTAGTAGGTCTGTCAACTCTCGTGGAAACATTATCATTCCTACTATTCATCTATGAGAAATCTTTATTTTTCGGGAACAAAGACGCATCCTTACTCAGGCTACAATGTGCTGTTTTAGAAGGATTACCTACTACTTCATCAATATGAATAATGTACCTTTAGATTAAGCCGCTTGATCTGCGGTCTGTTTGAGTAATTTGAACTTCACCAAGTTCACCCTTGCCCCCACCGTCTTCTCTTAAAAGAAACTCTTTCTCTAAGAAGACTGTATACTTTGAAACAAACAACTTTTGCTCCAAAGTTTTGTACAACTGATATCCAAAATTTCCTTAGGATATCCTACAAATAGACACCTGTCAGATTCAGCCTCTAGCTTTTCTGACAAAGTTCATGATTCGTGACCTAGTAGGGTATTAATCAACAAAATTTATAACCTAATACCTCATACTAGCGTAGCATAGCTACTATAGTATAGTGGTTCTAGGATCGTCCATAGAGATGGGTTTTCTTTGTGAAAATGACTAAAAATAAAGCTTATACTAGTGATTTCATTTTGGATATTTAGGTTATGATAAAGGATTAGTACTCAAAAAGTGCTATTTTAAACCCTATTTATTTCTGTGCTTTTTGAGTACTTTTATGTACTTAATCAAAGCCAGTAATTAACCCAATTTAGCACATTAAGGTCCTCATTTCATCGATCGCATTTTGTATAAATTTTGCAGTTTTGCAAGCTATTTATGCCAAAATTGTTGAGCCGATCCAAGCATGAAGAATCTGAAATAGACTTAGCATTGCAGATCGTAGACGAGAAAGGAAAGAGGGAGTAGAAAAGGCAGAGAAAATTTGAGTCAGTAGAAATCTTTACGCGCACTGCTTCATGCTTTGCGGACGCCAGGCCTGCTTGGCAATTTTTTGCCTCTTGCCATTCTATCCCTTGTAATAGCTTATGAATTGGGTTGTTTTTGTAATTTCCCCTTGTTCTGAGCATATATAAGCCTCAGTCTGTATCAACTTTCAATCAATCAATAAAAAGTGACGGGAAGCTTTCAGCTTTCCCCTTTCCCGCTCCAGTTTCTCTCATTTTCTCTCCCTTTCTTGGTTGCCAAACACCCTCCAAGGATGACAACTTGGAGGATGAGCGGCTAAAACCCTTCCTCCTTGAAGCAGAAGGCTGCTAGGTGCAGGATCTGGAGGCTACTAGAGGTCCCCTATTTTTCACACAGGTAGTCACTGCCGTCTGTGTTCTCCTTTTAACATTAGGTTTTCATCCCTTTTTAGTCTCCTTGAATGGTTATTACTTGGTAATCTTTTGGGCTCATTGGATGCTTAATGTTAGATCCATTGCGAGGTGAGTAAAGGTGATTTCATGCGAATGACCGAGAGCACCGATGGTCAATGGATGCCGTTTTTCAAAGGATAATTATTATGGGTTAGGGTTTAAAAGCCAATGAAGATCCTGGCTCGGGAAATGACTATTATATGTCATCCCTCCCTAACGCGAGGAAAGGACCCCGAATCCTCGCCTGTCTCTAGGAATCCAACCCCAGTGGCCTAACACTTCAAGGGGTTCTATTTTACTTTTTTTTTCTTATTTTATTTTCAGCCTGCAAACAACCAACCCTCATTGTTTTTACCAAACCTGAAAATCCAAACCAAATTCACCATTTTGGACTTCACTGCAAATCATTTGTACAAAGAAAACCCATCCCTGTGTTCGACCCTAGAGCCACTATACTGCAGTAGCTTTGCTACGGCAATAGGATTTAGGATATAAATTTTGTTGATTCCGATACACCTATTGTGGCACAAATCAATAAAAAGAGTGGATTTTACAGAGAAAAATAAATAAATAAAGCATAAAGTAAAATTAGGATAAAATGTAAAAATGAGAAAAGCCTTGGAGTTCAAGGTCACTAGGTTTTAGGTTCCTTAGGCAAATGAGGGGTTTTCCTGGGTCTTTTCCTCGCATTGGGGAGGATAACATATAGTTATCTCCGAATCCGCCTCGGGTTTATATATAATAACCGACCCTAAATAAATATCCTTGAAAAATTGGTATTTGCTTCCCATTAATGGTCTCGGACAGTGAAGAACATCTCTTAATCACTCCACAATGGTCCATAAATGATAACCGACAAACATCACTAGATCTAGCGATAAAGTATCCAATGAGCCCCGAAGCTACTCAAATACTAACCATTCAAGGTGACTCGGCGGATCGAACTCTAGGTTCGGGCGAAATAAAACATCACTCAATCACCTCCAATAACCCATAAATGATAATCAATTAATGTCAATGGATCTAGCAATAAGCATCCATTTAACCCTAAAGCTTATTTAGCCACTGATCATCCAAGGTAACCCGGGCGGATTAAACCAACATTTGAAAAGAAACCATTAATGGTGGAAAATACTCGTTAAAACATGGAAAACCCCACCTTTCATCCGTACCTTCACCTAGCATCCTTCACCATGGAACGAGGGCTTAGCCGTCCTTCTCGAGGTTGTTTGGCTATCGAGAAAAAGAATTAGAAAATGACTAAAAATGGAAGCTTACGCCACAAGCTTTACTGCATGTCAAGTTAATGTCTACAAAGTCTTGTTTAGGGTGTTTCATACCACCAAACCCATTACAAATTACCAAAATATACAACTCATAACACTATTACAAGAGGATAAACTGGGAAAAAATAAAAAATTAAAGAGTCAAAGATTGCAGGAAAGTTCACAGTAAATTTCGCAGGGTTTGGGAAATTTCACAGTCCTACGAAATTTTGCAAGCCGACTTTCGCAGGTTTTTGCTTTCTCGCTCTCGCTCTTCTGTGCTCAACCGCACTTGGATTCTTCATCCCTTTGAGTTGAATCCCTGTCTTAAAGATATATAACCTCCAAAAACAACAAAACTTCCCATAAACACTGATTAGCAACCTTGCTAGGTACTTAATGTGCCAATTAGGCCAATTAGGCCAATTACTACACAAAAAGTGCTCCAAACATAGAGTGTTTAGAAACTTGGAAAAATTCATTTTTCTCAAAAGGGTAAACGGTAATTTCGTTGAAAACTGAATTTTCTTAGTCTTGGATGATTTAAACATGCTTCACTATTATCTGCCCCACGAAATCTACACTATCGACTCGCGAATTTCGGGAGCATAAATAAATTTCCACGCTTTTCAGTGGCATCGGTGTCGGTGACACATGGAAGATATGTAGTGCACTTGTGTGAATGGCTCACATTGAGCCAAGTGTCAAGTGGAAGAAATAATGGGAAAGATAAAACAAGAAAAAAAAAGAAAAAAAAGGAAAAAAAAAAGGAAAACAAAAGAAAAGTTAAATAAAAAGGAAAAACAAACGGCAGGCAGTGTGGGGCGTGGGAGTTAGAGCGAGATGGGAGAAAAAGGCAAAGTCGGTCCACGCATCGAGAGCTACGTGTGGGTACCAAAATCTAGGAGTTCTGTTAAACTCCATGAGGTAGGGAATTTTCCTACTTGGGTTATTTCTATCCTAAAGGTCATTTAATAGCTTGGGGTTTTGTTAGAGGTCGTGAGGGGCCGTAAATTTCAATTCCAAATTTTTTGGACTGAGTGTAGGAATTTTTAGGAATTTTTGGGATTGTTTTTTTACAGTCTGAGCTGAATTTTTTAGACTGTTTTTAGATAGTCTTGGATAAATTTCTTCGATCGCTTTGCAAACAAATTGAGATGAATTTTCGTAGGATCATTTTCTGTGCGCCTCGACTGGGTTCGGGTTTGGTTTTAATCCCAGATCACGCCCTGGCTTTGTGGTGTGTTTTGGTGTCACAAGAATTTCCATGACGAACCACAGGTGCCCTCGCTTTATATGGGTCTCGAGATTTGTGGTCATTTTTGTGTGTTATCATGGAAAATAAAGGCAAGGATGTTGTAAAATCATGTTAATATATACTTGAAGTATTAACATGGAAACAGTGATAAATGGAAATTATATGTAGGAAATATAATTATCCAAGATTTATAAATGTTGCATGTAGCTCTTATTGTACATGTGGCATGACATAGCATGAAATGACATGATTGCATTTCATATGCACGACTCACATCAAGGCCGAGCTCCAAGGCATAGTACTATTATTCACTCATTCTTGGTGAATGTGTGGTGATCTCGGAAATAAGACAATGTCCAAAATCGACTCTGGGCTGTATAAAATAATAATAATACCCCTCGTGTGTCTGGGGTGAAGCAAGATGGGGTAGATCCCCCCCCAGGGTGAAATACCCAAATTTTATTCTTAGTCAAACATATGGATCCAACAATGAAAGTTCACAAAAGAGTCGGAAGGCCTTTGCGAAGCCTGCGATGAGACCCTAGAAATTCACAACCTAAATAAACACACGAGATTTGATAAATTAAAATTTGAGGGTTGTCCAATGGTTTAAGTCATTGGGTGAAACACCAATGACCGGTTTTTCACACTTAGCGTTACAAGTGTGAGGGAGTCGGTCATGACTCAAGTTGTGGGCATGAGGAGTCTCATCTCATGCATGACACTGAACACTCCATATAGGATTACATTATTTATATGGAATATGGTTTGATGTTTATAATGATTTGTTGTGCATTTAGGGTAGCAATATAGGAGAATTTTTCTACTGGGCATTACTCACCCCATCAAGGGACCCCTTGGTACAGGTGTATTGTGAGACGGCACTCGACAAGGCCGTGATTATGAAGAAGGCCAACATGTGGCCTGACAATTCTTTTATAAAGTGATTTTATGTAAAAAGAATATAATTAAATTCTTTGAACTATCAGTATAAATAGTCGTATGTAATATGGTAAGAGGGTCGGATCGACTCTTATGGACTATAATTGAGCATTTTATTTTCATATTTTAGATTTAGTCGTGAATGAATGGGTCTCGATAAATGGATGTATATTGGGATATGGGATGTATAAACTCTCAGGTCAATACAACTTCTCATTGAGACTCGACGGGTTATGATTATATTGTTATACAGGCCGATATCGTAGAGCTCCTCGAACAAATGTGAGACTCAGTTCGATTTCTTAAAATGATGGATCCCGATAAATAGGACACAACAAGCAGGGTACGGGTCACCCAAAATCTACGTGGAATCTACCGGTTAATCTGTCATTAACCGGACTCTGGGATTGGGGTGTCACAGCTTGGTATCAGAGCTTAGGTTAACGATTACCTAGGAGCTCGGGTGGGGGTATCCACCAATGTTTTTGGGTATTGGATTGTCATAGCTGAGTATCTAGAGTTAGGTGTACAAATACCTAGATTAGTGGGCATAGGTGTAGAACACGACATTGTGTGCATTAATCGCTTTAGTGTTCTAATATGTTCCACGAGATGTATCAGGTCGTGAATATATGAATGATAGAGTGTGTATAGAAATTGAAGAACACTAGAGTTAGCAAACGTAACCTTAGGAGTTCCAAAAAAATAAATAAGCATGATTATATAGGAATGGTTATTTATTAGTGTTTGGCATTATGCACCACTAATGTGATAAATGAAAAGATAGAATCTCAAATTGTTATTTTAACTTATGTAGATGGCAAGTTGAGGGCAATGTACGTAGTCGCCCACTGGGCAACAGCCGACCACCGCCCGGGGTTTTCTTTGACCAACAGGGCCTTTGTAGCGCTACAGGAAAATGCATCGCGATTGCTTAGGCTAGGTGTAGTCAGGGCTAAGTAACCTCCAACGGTTTATAGCTCATCATCCTTATACATTCATCGGGGGAGGGGATCCAGTGGTAGCTGATCATTAGTTCTGACAGGTTGAGAGGATTTTGGAAGCTATGGAGATTACCTCCGATGCTATGAGGATCAGGCTAGCCACATTTCCATGTAGGTGAGTCCCATATATATGGGTATCGCGAGCCTCGAGGGATCCTGAGATGATGACATGGGGAGAGTTCAGAGAGCTCTTCATGAGTAAGTTTTTCCCGACATCAGCTAGACATGCAAAGGCTCGGGAGTTCCTTGAGTTGAAGCAAGGAAACATGATTGTGCTCGAATACGTAGCCAAGTTCACTGAGTTAGCACGTTTCAGGGATGACTATGGGGTCACAGATATGGACAAGGTGCGGAAATTCGAGGATGGCTTGAAGTTGTCCATCCGAGGCAAGATTGTAGGATTTCTCCTACAGGACATGGACTCTATAGTCAGGACAGCTATATTATAGAGAGATAGAGGATGCAATGGAGTATCCTAGCATGTGGGTGCCATGGCAAAGATAAGAAGGATCAGCCTTCTTCAAGTTCGGGAAAGAGGCAGAGGACTTCTATCCCACGAGTGTCTCGTGGACGGGTCGCGCTATCGTACAAGGCGCTGTGGCTTCCAAATAATAAGACCGTTTGACATGTTTCCATTGCCATCAGCCCGAACATGTGAGGCGGGATTGCCCTCATAGTCAAGGATACTGTGGTTGGGGACAGCGTAGTCCTGCACCATCAATGGGACGTATGAACACAGTTTGTTCCTTCTCACCCAAGTATGAGCTAGAGGAAGCAAGACGCCTCAAGGTGTTGTACAGAGCCTTTCCGGGCATATAGAGAGGCTGTGGTATCAACAGATTCAAGGACAAAGGATCACCGACCGGTGACTTCAGGGCTCCAAAGGCGTGTCTACACCATCACACCACAGACTAAGCCAGTTGATCAGTCGGTTATACATGGTATGTTTCTACTATCTTGCCTCTGGGCTAAGATATTGTTTGATTCTGGTACATTGCATTCTTTTATGGCTGCATCTAGCAGAGGATGTTTTGGCCATGGAGACCTCGGATGAGCCAATATACGTGAATTCTCCTTACACTGTGGTGAGGATTGACTCGATATGTAGGATTGTGTGAGTTAGAGAACTTAGGAATTCTGCTCACTGTGGACCTTCGAGTGATGGACATATCGGATTTTGATGTCATTCTTGGCATGGATTGGTTGATGGCACACCGAGTCGTCATTAATTGTGATAGTAGGAGGATTACTACCTACACACCAGACAATATCCATGTGACTTTTCAGGGGGCTAAGCATGATGCTTGACCCTAGACCGTTCATGACTCTAGATGGAGTGGATAGTTGATGGGTTAGCTAGCAAGCATTACCCTAAAGAATGAGGTGAGACAAGATTTGAGTCTACCTCGAGTGGTTTGCAAGTATGAGGATGTCTTTCTGGATGAGCTGTCGGGATTACCTCCTCCTCATAACATATGCAATACAATGCAGGAACGGATCTCATATTGCCACGATGCCACACCCTCGCATGTCGCCCATTTCTATGACTCCTCATATGATGGCACTGGTTGAGCTGCGGGAACTTAAGGTCCAACTGCAGGAATTGTCGGATAAGTGCTTTATTAGACCGAGCACTTTACCATGGGGCGCCCGTTTTGTTTACGCAAGGGCAGCAAACATTCCTTCCACAATGCATTGATTACTAAGATTTCTAATAAGGTTACGTATCAAGAATCTAAGATCCCTTACCGAGATTGATGTATTTGGTTTGATTAGCTGAAAGGGGCACGAGTCTACTCCAAGATAGATCTTCACACCGATTATCATCAGTTGAGAGTTAGGGAGACTGATATCCCTAAGACATGAACGCTGTATGGCATTTCGAAGTTCACAAAGGATGCTTTGCCGACACTACCATCGCATTCACGGGATTCTACGATAGGTATTTCAACCCTAGATCAGTTTGTCGGTCTTTGTTTACGATATCTTAATCTACTCGCCCAAGGAGGAGCATGAGGATCACTTCAGATTATTCTTCAGCCCTCGAGAACATCTATACGCTAAGTTCAATAAAGTAGTTTCAAGCCACTGAGGTAAGATTTTCGGGGGCACGTAAAGGTCGCTGCACCTGAGAAGGCCGAGGCTGTTATGAGTCAGGAGGCCGGTTGCACCTTCGAGATACACAGTTTCTTGGGACTGGCGAGGTACTATAGGAGGTTCATTGAGGAATTCTAACTAGTAGTACCTATGACTAGATCGAACTAGCAAATAAGTTTTGCTGGATGACCTCGTGTGAGAAGGCTAGCACCCAGAGCCGAAAAGAAGGCTTACTTTAGCTCCTATTATGATAGAACTGAAATAGGGACAGAGGTACACGGTGTACTGTGATGCCTTTAGGGACGGACTGGGATGTGTCTTGATGTAGTCCGGGAGGGTTGTAGCTTATGGTTCCAGATAGCTAAAGAATCATGAGAAGAATTACCTTACACATGATCTAGAGTTGGTGGCCATTGTCTTTGCCTTAAAGATTTGGCACCACTATCAGATAGAGCGCTTGAGGTATTTTCACCCAAAGGACCTCAACATGAGGCAACGAAATGGATGAGTATCTCAGACAGTGACTTCACTTTGCATTACAACAACCCCGGTAAGGCAAATGGCTACTGCGCTCAACAAAGTCGTGAGTACTCATAGCTTCCCAAGAGTGGCAGAAGCTCGAGACTGTGGGAAATTTTGGGCTACAATATAGTGATTAGGTTCAGGGAGCTCTAGGGAGTTTAGTAGCTATGTCATCCCTACTGAGCAGGGTGATTGAGTCCTAAGGGCAGGACGCAGAGATATTGTCCATCAGGGACCAAGTATAGTCAGGTATGGGTGACAAAGGCTGGACCATGCACATATATGGTAGTCTACCGATAGGGATAGGCCTAAGAGTTCCTAGTCGAATGGATCCGAGATAGGAGATCCTTCGAGTTCCATTACCTCGACCGTATCCAGTGGCACCTAAGATGTACCGCGGATCTCAAGTACAATATTATCCGAGCAAAACGAAGCTGACACGGCCGAGGATTTTGTTTGATGAAGGTCTCACGTGGTCACGAGTAAAAGCCAAGCACCGTGCCAATAGGGCTACTCCATCCTTTGAGGTGCTAGAGTGGAAGTGGAGCATGTCATGATGGATTTTAGACCCACTTTCCATGCATACAACTGAGGCATGATGTCGATGGGTTATAACGCCACTAAGTCAAGACACTTTCTAGCGGTAAGTAAATGACCTTCATAATCGAGGAATTATGCCGCTGTATATTTCCAGAGATTGTCCAAGCATGGAGTACCAATTTCTATCATATCGATGTGGATCCGAGATTACGGCACACTTTTGGAAGAGTTTCCAAAAGGCCATAGGGACGTAGGGGATGATGAGCACCATTTTTTTATCCATTGCAGCGACATGGTCAATGGAGATGACCATACAAAGTTTTAGAGGACATGCTACAGCATGCCTTGGATCTTAAGGGTAGTTTGAAGTACTTATCCTTATTGGAATTCACCTACAACAACAGTCAAAGGAAGATACGCATGGCACCCTAAGGCTTTATATGGGAGGCCAAGTGTCGATCCTCGACGGTTGGACAGAGGGTGGGAGAGAGTTCCATCACCGGGTCCTGGATCCCGATTAGAGAAACCCTGAGAAGCGGGGCCTGGCTACAAAAGCGTCTCTTATAAACTCAAAGCCTAAGCAAAGTGGTACCGACGTGCACAACGTCGACATCTAGAGTTTGAGGTGGGTGATCACGTCTTCTTGAAGGTGATGCCTAAGAGAGGAGTGGTTAGATTCGGCAAGCGAGGGAAGCTAACACTAAGGTATATTAGGCCCTTCGAGGAACTCAAGAGGGTGGGCACAGTTACATACCGTTTGGCACTACCACCGAGTTTATCATGTGTCCATGAGGTGTTCCATGTCTCCATGTCTGAAGTATAATTCCAGATCCAAATTTCATGTAGTGGATTGAGAGGGATTATTGTTGATATTGCATGGGACAAACATTATATCTTGATAGCCGAGATCAGTTTTCAGGATTACCTAGAGACCGTGAGGCCGTTGAAAGTGTTGCATGGTAAACACCGAGGAGTGGAGGAGGGGCTACTGGGAACAGACACGATGTGAGTCACCTATCCTTTCCTATTTATGATGAAGGTGTGTTGTCTAATATTTGAAGTCTAATATTGGAACTAGAAGACTATTGCATATGCATGTGTCAGGTGTGTTAGTATGTGTGTGGAATCTTTGGAAACAAATTCATAAGGGGAAGAATATAAAACCCGGTTAAAATTCAATTTTTCTAAAAAGGGTAAAACAACAATTTTGATTGAAAACTAAAAATTTTCTAGATCTCAGATGATGAAACGGACTTCACCATTGAATCTCTGCCTCATCAAATCTAATAATTTGCTGAATTTCACGATTCCAAGATACAATAATTTCACGCTTTTCTGAGGGCATCAGTAATGGGTGACACATGGTATGACATGTGGTGCACTCAGTGGAATGGCTCACATTGAGCCAAGTGTCATGGAAGAAATAATGGGAAAGATAAAACAAGATAAAAAAAAAGGAAAAACAAAGAAAACAAAAAGAAAAGCTTCAAATAAAAGGAAAACAAATGGCAGCAAGGTGGGGCATGATAAAGCGAGAGGGGAAAGAGAGATTTTTTTTTTCTTTTTTCTTTTGCTTTTCTCTAAGATCTATGAAAATCGGACCATAGGTATTCATCGGAGCAAAAGGCAAAGTCGGTCCACACATCGAGAGCTATGCGTGGGTACCAAAATCTTGGAGTTTCGGCAAACTCCACGATGTAGAGAATTTTCCTACTTGGGTTATTTCTATCCTAAAGGTCATTTAATGGCTTGAGATTTTCTTAGAGTCCGTGAGAGGTCCTAAATTCAAACATTTTGGGCCGAGTGAGGAATTTTTAGAACCTGTTTTCAAATAACTGGTCAATTTTCGACTATTTTCTAACACCACAATTTCTGACTCGCATTCTGATAACTCGGCTGAATTTTTGGACTTTTTTCGGGCAGTCTTGGACTAGGTTTGGGTTTGGTTTTAACTTGACCGATAGTTCGGGTTTTGTGGTGTGTTTTGGTATCACAGTAATTTGGTGACGAACCATGAAGGGACCAAGAGGTGCCCTATTTTATATGGGTCCGAGATTTGGGCCATTTTGTGTGTTATTGTTGGAAAAATAAATAGCATGATGTTGTGTGTAAAAATCATGTTAATATATACTTCCTTAACGTATTAACATGGAAATTGTGATAAATGAAAATTATATGTAGGAAATATAATTATCCGAGATTTATAAATGTTGCATGTAGCTCTTATTGTGCATGTGGCATGACATAGCATGAAATGGCATGATTGCATTTCATATGCACGGTCACATCACGTCGAGTTGGGCGTGGGTGCATGTTGAATGCACAAAAGAGCAATAATTATATTGGAATTTAGCACCTTCAGGTCATACTTTGCTCACATTTTGCATAAGAATAGGTACTTTTAATTGTTTTCGTATTTTTGGACTTGTATAGGTTTTTCAGGTTTCATACATATTTGTTACAAGGGTTCATGTTCAGAAAGCGAATATGGATCATTGTGGATGATGGAAACCACTTGGTGAAGTTTCGGGAAGTGCAAACAATTGGAACAGTAGAGGTTGTGTGTACCAGAGCACTTAACCCGTACCTAAGACACCCATGGCTACGTAAAAGCACTGGCTAACTGCACTGACACAGCACTAACCTCGTACTCCGCATCGACATGTAAGAATTGCGGGAATTGAGCAGGAATACGATTCTAATGCATGGTACCACCGTCCTTCATCCATCAACTCGAGATCACAATGGAAAAGGGTATAAAGCCAGCCGAAAGTGGGGAGTATATGCCTTTTGATTCCTAGGGTTTGGTTTTCATAAGAAAGAGTGTTCTTCATAGTTGAGGCTACTAGCTTTATAGAGTAGGGGTTGAAGGACTTCACTTTTCCTCAAGTAAGATTTTGATTTCAAGTTCATGTAACCTTCATTAGATCACACAACCTCGCTTTCTCCTTCGCATTTCTGTAGTTTTCTTGAATATTCGTCTTGCAATTGAAGTTTGATTTTCTCAAAGTTCCTTTATGAATAATTTCTCATCAATTATGGATTTGGTTTCTTGAGAATTCCATGAAGTTCTAACTTTTATGTCGGGGTTCTACTAAGTGGAAACTCACCCCGATCAAGGTAATAACCCAAAATTCCTCTTTTATACTTCAATGGGAGTGCGTGGATGTTCAAGACTTCAGAGAAACTTTATAAACCTTAGTTAGTATCCCTCCTTGACAACATGTGAACGAGAGATCCCTAAGATACGTTGTGCTTGATTACAAAATGCAAGCTAAGAGTCCGAATTGATTGCTTTGAACAAGTGTTTAACATCCCTGATCATTTTTCTTCACTCTAAAAGAGCTTTTTATTGTAAATCCTCCATCGAAGACCATTCATCAATGGTCTTGTGGATGATTATGATCTAAGAGTGTGGGAATTACATGATCAATAGTGAGTGGAAACCTAAGAATCCTAAAGAATCATCTTTCTATTTTAAAATAGTCAATTTAATCAATCTTCAATTAACCAACCACAACCCATACTTGGGCTTTTGAATATACAACTTTAGAGAATAGCTCCTAAGGATCAACTAAAAGATCACCGTGGAGATGACCTCAAGGACTCCCAGCCAAAGACATAATGTTAGATAACCTTAATTCCTACGCTTGGGAATAAAATTCAGCATACGAATAAGAACGAAGCATTTTTGGCGCCGTTGCCGGGGAGTGGCGATCAATCCAGTTGATCTGAAGAGAGCTAGAGGTAATTTGAAATTGCATTGAAAATCCGATACGCTCTACTTTTCTTTTTAATTTGTTTTTGTGAGGAATCTAAGTGGGTGTTTTCTTGGAAGGAGTAGGATTAGTGCATGTCGATTTGGGCTCGCAACGAGCAACGCCGACTTGTAAGAATTGTACCTCCAAGAAATTCAGAAGAACCCATATTAAGTCCATTGTTTCAAGAGAATCTTACACCTCAAATGGACCATCTCGGGAGTCAACAACCTCTATTTAATCAAAATTCTCAAGGGATACCCGTTAACCCACAAGGACTCCATGAACCTCCACAACATGGAGACAGTGTTGAACTCCCAAAGAACAATGCATTGGGAGGGGAAATGTTAACTCTCAGCCAGAATCAATGTCGAAGTCTCCCCGCTCCTTACCTAATGTGGAAAGAACTCTCTGAGAGATTTTGCAGCCTCAAAGAACCTTAACAAACTCATGTATTCGACTTCCTGAAGAGGCGAATCAATTCCTCATGAAGTCGGAGATGATCCGTCTTCTACCTATGTATTAAGGGGTCAATTCTGAGAACCCCTATTCATTCATGAGAGACTTTGAGGATGTTTGCAGTGCATTTCTATCCACTGGATCACCTCTTCACATAATCTGTATGGTTCTATTCCCTTTTGCTCTAAGGGAGAAGGCCAAATCTGCTCTATCTCGCTTGCACCTAATCTAATCTTTACATGAAGACATATAATGAATTCCTTTAACAAATTCTTCCTCCCGCACGCATTCAACGCCTCTCATGTGTGAGCAATCTAAAATTTTTCGAAAGCCGGTGAACCTTTTGTCATGGTATGGGAAAGATACAAGGATCTCCTCAATGCTATCCCTCATCATGGTTTAGATGTGGGACAAATCTGTGCGTATTTTCATCAAGGGCTATCCTTGAATAATAAACAATACATCCAGATGATGTGTGCGGGTGAGTTTTATGAGAAAAGTGCTAGGGAGGCAATTCAATTCTTTGACACCATAGCGGAAAATGCTCGAACATGGGAGACTAATACCTCCTCGTGAGATGAATCGCTAAAGTGCATATTAGTACAATTTGCTGTGGGGAGGAATCCATCACTTAAGAGAGAATGATGATTTGCAGCAAAATCGCTAATTCTATCAAGGAAGTTGAGGCCAGGAGTTGAAAAAGGTGAACGAGGTAACTAGTGTGCCTTAAGTACCCCTTATCTATTGATACAGAGCGGAGGTTTTTCATGTATCATTTGGCGGCGACCCCACCCACTCGGACTATTAATCGCCTAAACCTTCCTCGCTATGGAGCACCAAATAGAGCAAGCCAATGCCCTTAACTACCAAAGGAAACCCTTTCACTCTCCATACCAAACATATAATCCAGATGGGGTAAGCACCCTAATTTTAGTTGGAGAAATGAGGAGGCCCACATAACTTGTCAACAATCAAGGTCCCACTTATCGACCAAGGTTTTTCAAATCCAAATTTCCCCATTTCAGAAATCAAGGTCCATAAGGATTTCCTGTGAACCCTAAGAATCAAGGGAATCTAAACCCACAGCCTTATCAACCTCCACATAAGAGAAGTTTGGAGGATATTGTGACACAGTTTGTACAAACCCAACAATCCACAAACACTGAATTTCGAACTGCCTTGAATGATGTGAGATCCCAAATCACTAAGCTAACCTCTTCTATGGGCAATTTTCAACAAGAAAAAGGGAAACTCCCTTCTCAAACCATCCAAAACCCCCAAGGTCAAAATAGTGTTGGAATTCCAGGTCCAAGTGAGAGCACCTTCTAACATTGCAAGGCTGTCACCACTCGAACCGGTATGTAATCGACAAACTATTCAAACCAAGGAACCAATACAAGAGTCTTAAAAAGTGAACTAAGCTGAAGATCATGAGGTTTTGACAAACCTCATGTTCCTAGGGATGTATATTATTGATGGTGAGCCGTAATGCGATAAGGCTACCTATATCCCTCCGTACTCCATACCCTCATAGGTTGAGAGCCCCAAAGAAAGTGAATAATCATTCTGAGATCTATGAGTTGTTCAAACAAGTGAAATTGAACATTCCTTTACTAGATGCCATTAAGAAAATTCCGTCATATGCCAAATTTCTAAAGGATTTGTGCACGGTAAAAAGGAAACTAGGTGTCAACAAGGAGGCATTTATGACTGAGCAATCTACCCTACGACTAAACAATTTCCGCCCCAAAAATACAAGACCTTGTGAAGCCCTACCATTTCCATAGTAGTAGTGGAATTCAAAGTCAGGATATGCTTTTTAGTGGATTTAGGGGGTAAGCGCGAATTTGTTGCCTTTACTCAGTATATGTTGATCTAGGTTAGATAATTAGAGCTAACCAATATCACCCTCCAATTAGCTGATCGTAGTGTGAAGATTCCTAGAGGGATAGTGAAGGATGTATTAGTACAAGTGGATAAGTTCTATTTTCCAATAAGTTTTGTCAGGCTTGACACTCAACCCGTAGAACCAAGGAACTCACCCCAAAGGATTCTTGGTAGACCATTCTTAGCAACTGCTAATGCCATCATACACTATAGGGGAGGCCTCATGACACTATAATTTGGTAACATGAATGTTAATTTGAATATCTTTAATGTTATCAAGGGAATGGGAGATGAGGAAGATGTTTGTGAGGTAAACATGGTTGATTCTGTGGTGCATAAATATTTAGATAATGTCTCATATGATGACCCTCTCATGTCATGTCTAGTAAGCCCGAGTTGGGATGAGGAAGTGACCACATTAGAGTCGGAGTTCCTGGCTAATCTTACATAATTGAACACAATGAGGTACCGAAGTTAGCCGGCGGGCACCTAAACTCAACCATTGCCACCAATTGGAGGACACATGGCATTACCTCTCGTAAGAGAGACCACCTAAGCTTGAGCGTTGGAAACCTTACCATCACACCTCAAATATGCATTCTTAGGGGTAGAAGAAACGTTTCCGATAATCATATCTCCGTCCTTAGAGTTAGACTAAGAACATAAACTTTTAGAGATATTAAGAACCCACCGAACTGCCCTAGGATGGACAATTGCAGATATTAAGGGAATTAGCCCCTTGATCTGCACTCATAGGATTCACTTGGAAGAGGATGTTAAACCCTCTAGACAACCATAGAGACGACTGAACCCAATAATGAAAGAAGTGGTCAAGAAACAAGTCTTAAAACTCTTGGACGTAGGTGTTATTTACCCTATTGCAGATAGCAAGTGGGTCAGCCCAACCTAGGTAGTCCCTAAGAAATCTGGAGTCACTGTGGTCGCAAATGAAAATAATGAGCTAATTCCCACTGTGTCAGCCCTCCCTGGAGGTGTGCATAGATTATAGAAGCTAATGCGGGTACTAGGAAAGACCACTTTCCCTACCGCTTGTTGATCAAATGTTGCAGAGAGTCATAAAGGGGCATGAATTTTATTGTTTTCCTCGACTGGTACTGTGGTACAATCAAATTGAGATAACTTTTACAAGATCAAGAGAAAACTACATTCACCTATCCTTTGGCACTTTGCCTTTAGGAAAATGTCCTTTGATTGTATGTAATGCACTGAACCTTCCAACTGCATGATGGGAATTTTCGATAAGGATAGAAACTATTTCGAAATTTTCACGGACGATTTCTTAGTTTTCGGGGTGACTCACGAGGGATGCCTGAGAACCTACGAAGGTTTTCGAGAGATGTCAAGAGAAGAACCTCGTGTTAATTGGGAAAAGTGTCACCATGGTGACACAAGGATTGTCTTTAGGCTCACATATTCCAAAATAGAATCGAGGTGGATAAGGCCAAAAGTCGAGCTGATCTCCAACCTACCTAATTCTAAGTGTGTCGTAGACATAAGGTCATTCTTGGGACATGCTAGGATTCTATAGGAGATCTCATAAAAGATTTTAGTGCTATAGCGTCTCCTTATGCAATTTTCTTGTTAAGGATGTCCCTTTTCGCATGGTCATTAGCTTGTGAGGTCAGCCTTTGATAAACTCAAACTATGTTAGTGTCTCCTCCTATCATATCTCCTAATTGGAACCTTCCATTCAGGATCATGTGACGCCAAAGTGATTATGCTATAGGGTCAAGCTAGGACAAAGGGAAGATAAAAAGGCTTTGTGATCTACTATGCCAAAGAAGACTCTAGATTCCGCTCAAGCAAACTACACAACCACCAAAAAGAGTTTTATGTACCGCCTTTACCTTGTGGAAAAGTTCAGTCATACATCAGAGGGTCTCTTGTAACCATTTTCATGCATCACGCAGTCAAGTACCGCTTCAAGAAGGATACTAGTTCCTCGATTGACTAGGTGGATCCCACTCGTGCCAAGAATTCAACCCGACTATTAAAGATAAAAAGAGGGTCGAGAATGTGGTAGATGACCATTTATCTCGCTAGTTCCTAATCCAAGCTCTCATGGCGTACCCATAGGCGACAGTTTTCCTGATGAGCAGCTTTTTGCTCTTGTTCATTGCCCATGGTACGCGGACATAGTAAACTACCTAGTGACTGGTCAAATTCCACCCCAATGGACTTCTCAACAAAAAAGGAAATTTTTGGTGGACATTAAGAAATATTATTTTGATGATCCATATCTGTTTAAATATTATCCATACCAATTGATGAGAAGGTGTGTACCCAATGATGATCAAATTGGGATACTCACCTTTTGCCATTCCAAAGCTTGTGGAGGGCATTTCTCTGCAAGGAAAACAGCAGATAAAATTTTGCAAGTTGGTTTTTACTGGCCTACACTGTGTAAAGATTGTTTCGAATTTTGCAAAACTTGTGCTCGGTGCCAACAATTAAGAGGGGTCACAAAACGGAACATGATGCCTCTTACCCCGATTTTAATCATTGAGATCTTCGACTGTTGGGGTATAGACTTCATGGGGCCTTTTTCCCCCTTCTTGTGGGTACCTTTACACTCAAGAGTCCTGTTGACTATGTGTCAAAATGGGTCAGGCTATTCAATGTGAGAACTAATGACCACAAGGTTGTTTTGAAATTTATAAAAGAACATATTTTTTTTTCGATTTGGAGTACCTCGTGCAATTATTAGTGATGGTGGCCTCCATTTTTGTAATCGATCTTTTGAGAATTTGTTGAAAAGTATGGAGTCACCCACAAATTTCAAATCCAAGATACCACCCCCAAACCAACGGTCAAGACGAATTAGCCATTAGGAGATCAAACACATTTGAAACTAGCTGCCCTAAATCGCAAAGATTGGTCGTCGACTTTACCGATGCCTTAGGCTTACCGTAATGCTTTAAAACTATTCTTGGTATGTCTCCCTATGCTTGCTTATGGAAAGGCTTGTCATTCAATGCAGAAATGGAGCAATGTATATGCTTGGGCTATTAAAACTTTTAACTTTTAATTTAGATTTAAGCAGTATGCATGACTAAGCATGCATGAATGAGCTTGACGAATTGAGGCGGGAGTCGTATGAGAGCTCCCGGATTTACAAAGAGAGGCTCAAGCTATTCCATGATAAGACCATTGCGCGGAAAACTTTTGAACCTAACCAAAAGCAATTCAAGCTTTACAGCTTCACTTGCCAGACATGTTTCCGTGTAAACTCCGCCTCGATGGATCGCCCATTCGCTGTCAAAGTAGTTTACCCATATGGTGCAAGGAGATTGAAAAATCCAAAATGGGAAAACTCTTCAAAGTCAATGGCCAACGCCTAAAAAGCCATTTCTCAAGCACTTTGACCGCAGGAGAGAAGCAGAACTAGTAGATCCGCCTACCGATACTCCGTATAAATTCTCCTACCCAACCTCGTTGTATAGTTTTTACTTTCTTTGTTTTTCTTTCTTGCATTTCTTTTTTCTTTCTTTATTTCAATTGCTTTAAAAAAAATGATGCCAATTTCCCGGGTAAAATTTCTATGTGCACATTGAGGACAATGCTTGTTTCGTTGTGGGGTGGGCATACACTCGGTTGAACCTTAACTACGCGCTTTGATTACATGTTCGTATGGAAAAAATTTCGACTGTGGCTCTCGGGGTATAGTACTTGACCTGTAATGTATGGAGCCGCATGACTTTATACACACTCCACGTCATTTCAATGCATTTACATAATAACAAGCATGCACAAAATCTCTATGTTCACATTGTGGACCTTATTACTCCGAATTCTATTCTAATTCCCTACACAACCCACGGACCTTCTGTTCATACTTTTGTTTTGCCTGCTAGTACTTCCACCTGTGCATTATTTTAGCATGCCATGTTAACTACATGTATCAAATTCTCTGAAGAACATCATGCATAACTGGAAAATGATTGGAGGCCATCACTTCTGTGTTACACTTTGTGAAATCGTTTTGACGTACCTCTTGCACCTATTTTGAGCCTTGAGTTGCCAATTTGGTTCGAACCCTAGGAACCCTGATCACAAGAAATACAGTGGGCCCCATGGTAGGTGTGAAAGTGTCAAAAGAAAGAAGTGCAATGGTTAACTCCGTGAACACACTACTTAGTACAAATGAGCATGCAAAGTGAAATCGGGGAGGAAGGTATCCGAAAAGGATATATTTTACACAAGACTATTGTTCCTAACCTAATAAAAATAAAAATAAAAATAAAATAAAATAAAAATGAAAAAAATAAAATAAATGAAAATTGGGACACTTGTACCCAGACAGTCCGACTCCTGCACTCTGGGTACCGCTGGTGCAAAAGTATGCAGGGCAACTCAGATCAGACCGCACCACCTCGTTGCACTTGCAGACACTAACCTATACCTGCACAAATTCCTAGCGTATTTTAGGCAATTAGGGTTTTTAAACCTCTTTGTCATTATTTCATTCCCCTATCCTCCCATCACCATAAGACAACCCTAGCCCTTTTATTCTTCCTCACACACAAAGCAAACTGAGCTCTGCACTGCCTACCCGTTGATTCCATCGTCTGACCATACTCTTCTCAAATCCCTGCATGCACGTGGTAAGCCCCTACAACTCCTTGAGAGCGTTGTTTCTGTGATACTTCATTATTATACATGGATTTGCTTGGTTGGTTTGGGTTGGTGGTGTTCTTTTCTTGGTGGTTTAGGTTTCTTCTCGAACATGTTACGGGGAGGAAATTTTGTTCGATCTCGCACTTGGCCACTCTGCACTGAGACAAGGATTTTGGGATATTATTTTATGTGTTTGGGCCCTCTTTGCCATTATTTCTATTCTTGCCATATCTATGGCAAGATCTAAGAACACAGAGTGGCAAAGCGCCTAAATTCTGGCTGAGCGGTCGTGAAGAAAAGGAAAATCCCTACACTTCACAGACCTGTAAATAAGGCAAAGGAGCAATCGAGGATTCATCTTCTCGAGTGAGGAGGTATCTGAGAGTGATGAGGAGGAGATCGAGGGGCCATGTTCGTACGAGGCTTCGATTTAGAACAAGAAAATGGGCTCCAATCGACAAAGAGGGATTTCATCGCGAGCGGTGAAGGGTGGACACATTTTTGTTCACCCATCCTATCAGGGCCATTATTCAAGAGCTGAATTTGCAATTTGTGGGTACTTAAGTTCAAGGGTATCTACCTACCTTGGTTTGGGAGTTTTACACTAATCTGAGAGAAAATCAATAGTAGATACCTTACCAGGAGACCACCGTGACGGGTAAGCAAATAAGATCACCCCGATTTGATAGCTCATTCTCACAGCATGTCCGCCCTCGCCACTCTGGATCACCTTACCCCTAAGGCCACATCGATTTCACGCCATTTGTTTTGTCGAGGCTATGTGCACTCATCCTGTGGCCATGAGTGGTTTTATACGCAAGGAATTTATGCTAGGGAAGCTCAAGCCAGAATATGCGTTGATGAATAAGATTATTCATGATAGAATCGGGCAAAAGGGCAACGAGAAATATCCATGCAAAGAAGAGACTCAGTTTCTATATGAGGTGATGACTGGGAAGCTTATTGACTATGCCTTGGTCATATGAGGCATGAGGGACTTTATAGTCCCCTCGACCGAAGTAAAAGTATTATTCCATTCCCATCTCTATGGATAAATTGTGGGAAGCCGGGATGAGGGGAGTGGTTAATGAAAAGAGAATTCTTCCTAAGCTGGGACCCATTACAAGCCAAACGGAGGCCAAGAGCCGAGCTGCATCTACGAGACCCCAAATTTCTTCCCAAGTGGCTATTCCCCTGGCCCTCTCTTATCTACGCACCCGTGCCTATGAAAGACATCCCCGTGAAAGAATGGAGCGTCAAATTAAGGGGTGTTTCAAATGCATTTTGGGGAAACAGAAATAGCTTGACCATAGGCTCTCCAGGCTCGAGAGTCATATTTATCGAGGAGAGCCCCATTGAGATACCCTCCTCCCGACTCTTGGAGGATTCCTGGAGGAGCTTAGACGACCGCGCCGATGAGGACTTTATTTTCTTCAAATGTATCTACCTGGGAGACATTTGAGTAGAGCATAGTAGGCCAGATTAGGGTGGTGTTGGCACTCGTAGAGAGACTCGCCCATGTCATGCCAACACCCATTTTGTTCATATCGCCTCTATTTGTGAAAGCCTATATCATTATAAACCTTAAAGACCCTTTCGACATTTCAATAAGGTCAATTGTTCCTCCGACTTTTATGATAGTATTATGGTTATGTTAAACTGCTCTATAATATCGCTGCTCATTTCATTTCGTTGCTTGCATGGCGCCTTTTTCTCAATTCCATAGTCCTTTATATGAATAAATGGTTTCAGGTTAGTTTGTTGTTATGTCTATCAAGCCAGACTGGTTTTGGCCTTTAATTGAGTCAAACGGGTGCACACTATGTCGGAGTTGAGTACTATGTTTAATTTTTGCTGCACGAGAAACTTGCAAAGCTTACTTTGCGAATTTGTTGGAATTCATAACATTAAGTGTCACTAGTTTTAAATCTTGCTAGGGACTAGCAGAATCAGGTTAAGTGTGTTGAATACCTGAAAAGCTGATAATTATATTGAATTTAGCACCTTTAGGTCATACTTTGCTCCGTATAAGAATAGGTACTTTTAATTGTTTTCGTATTTTGGACTTGTACAGGTTTTTCAGGTTTCATACATAATTGTTACAGGGTTCATGTTCGAGAGCGAATATGGATCATTGAGGATGATGGCGAAGCAGTGAAGTTCGGGATGTGCAAACAATCTTTGGGAAACAAGTGCGAGAGCGGGTGTGGTGCACCTCTAACTTATCTGGGGTACCCATACGAGAAAAGCACAGGTGCTTGACTGTCTTAGGTACACCTCTAACACCTACCCGAGTACACCCATCTGAAAGAAAGCACCGAGTGGCCAGCACATGCAGATACAGCACTGCTGTACGATGCAGAGCATGTAAATTGCGGGAATTGGCAGAATCTGATTCTATCTGAGAGATGATCGTCCTTCGTCATCGACTGAGATCACAATGGAAGGAATTATAAAGCCAAAGGAAAGGGGAGAAGCGACTTTTGATTCCTAGGGTTTAGTTTTCATAAGAAGAGTGTTCTTTCTCATAGTTGAGCTACGGTTTATAAGTAGGGTTGAAGACTTCACTTTAACGATTTTGGTTTCAAGTTCATGTAACCTTTCGGTTAGATCACCTGACTACGTTTACTCCTTGATGTTCTAGTTTTGAATATTTGGTTTGCAATTGAAGTTTGATTTCTCGAAGTTCCTTTTATGAATAATTTCTCATCAATTATGATTGCTATAATTTCCATGAAGTTCTAAACTTTTATGTTAGGGTTCTACGATGGAAACTCACCCTGATCAAGGTAATAACCCTCAATTCCTCTTTTATACTTCAATGGGATTGTGTGATGTTCATCACTTGTAGAGAAACTTTATAAACCTTAGTTGGGTATCCTCTTCCAGCAACATGTGAGCGAGATCCTCGGTACCGTTGTGCTTGATTACAAATGCAAGCTAAGAGTGCAGATTAATTGTTGAATAAGTGTTTAACATCCCTCGATCATTTGTTCTACTCTAAAGAGCTTTTATTGTAAAATCCTCCATCGAAGACCATTCGCCAGTGGTTTCTAGATGAGATTATGAACTAAGAATTGGGAATTACATGATCGATAGTGAGTAGAAACCTAAGAATCCAATGATCATCTTTATTTTAAAATAGTCAATTTAATCAATCTTTTCGATCAACTTGACCCTGACATAATTTACTTTTGAATATCGACTTTTAAGAGAATAGCTCCTAGGATCTGACTAGACCACTCCCACTGTGGAGATGACCTGTGGACTCCCACGGTATTACAATGCTAGACAACCTTAATTCCTACGCTTGGGAATAAAATTCAGCATACGAATAAGAACGAAGCAGTGCATAGTACAGTTATTCACCATTCTTGGTGAATGTGTGGTGATCTCAGAAATGGGACCAGCGTGCAAAGTGAACTCCGCGATTATAAATAATAATAATAAATTTTGTGTGTTTGGGTGAAGCAAGATGGAGTAAATTTTATAGGGTGAAGACAATTTTATTCTTGGTAGGACATATGGATCAATGATGAAAGTTCGCAAAAGTGTTGAAAAGGAGTTGCGAAGCTGTGGGTGGACCAAAATTCATAACCCAAATAAACACACAGGGATTTGATAAGTCAAAATTAGAGGTTGTCAAATGGTTTAAGTCATTGGGTGAAACACGATTGACTGGTTTTTCACACTTGGCGTCGCAGGTGTGAGGGAGCCGGTCGGGACTCGGGTTATGGGCATGAGGAGTCTCATCTCATGCATGACACGGAACACTCCATATAGGATTACATTATTTATATGGAATATGGTTTGATGTTTTATGTACGCCATTTCATGTGCATTTAGGCAGGGAGTAGCCATTATAGGAGAATTTTTCTACTGGGCATTACTCACCCCATTGTGGGACTCCTTTCGAATACGGGGTGTACGGGAGGCGGTGCTCCGGCAGGGTAGTGATTGTAAGGAAGGCCGACATGTGGCCTTGACAATACTTTTATAAAAACTATTTTATGTCAAATGAATTGTAATTAAATTCTTTTAGACTATTGTATAAATAGTTGGGTATGTAAATATGGTAAGGGGGTCATGATCAAACTCTCATGGACTATAATTAAGCATTTTATTTTCATTTTTAGATTTAAATGTGAATGAATGGGTCTCGGTAAATGGATGTATATTGGGGATATGGACAGATGGACCTGTAGGGTCGTGTCTTACATTTGAGACCTTGGATGAGTTATAATTATATTGTTATAGGTTGTATGTTGGTAGATCTCCACTGACGAAGAGAGACTCCCTTGATTTTTAAATATGGATCCGGAGTAATAGGACCTGATAGTATGGTATCGGGTTACCTGAAATCCACAGGAATTTCGCAGGTTGACGAGTTGTCAATAGGACCCCCTAATTTAGGGTGTCATAGTGTTCAAGGTATAAAACAACACTTTTTGGGTAGTAATCAGTTCACTTATTCTAAGAAGGACAACCCCATGCTTTCAGGTGAGAAAAATAGGGATCCTTATTAGTCCATATCCCATATAGAGTAACCACAACTGACTTGGATTGGACCTTGTTTAACAATTAAACAGTAGTCTCATGTGCATACCTCTAAAGTGACTTGAGTAGATCCTTTAGCCTGTCATAAACCTCACCAAGTCCAACAAGGTTCAATTTGTCCTTTTCACCACACTACTAGGTGTGGTGTGTAAGGTGGGTCCAATTAGATAAAGTCTAATTATCCCGAAGATAACCTAGAAACTCTTGGCTTAAGTGTTCGCCACTTGGATCTCATCTAAGTGATTTGAAAACTTATCCCAGGTTGTTTCTTTGCATCATTTCTGGATTCTCTAAACTTTTCAAAGGATTCAGATTTGTATCTCACAGAATCTGATACCTAAATCATGAAGATCATCGATGAATGTAATGAAGTGAAGTAAACCTGGCATTAATGGACAAGGACCTGAGCAGGATGTATTAGGTCTAATGGTCAATAAGCATGTTCACCATTTCCCATAAAGGGCAACTTGGTCATCTTTTACTAACAAGCGAGATTCACACTTGTCGAATGACTCAGCTACCCGCGATTGACAGCTTCGATCGTAAGTCTCTCACTTGCGTGGCCAAGGTGATAATGCCATGAGCAAGATGATTTCAGATTATCTTCCTTTGCCTTTGTAGTGTCATTAACATTTAAAATTGGATTGGAAATATCTAATATGTAAATCTCATTGCTTAATATACTACCAGCATAAAAGACATCATAATGCTATGACCATTGTTGAAATATAAATGAAACCTTTCTTGTTCAAACATGGAAAGCGAAAACAATGTTCTTTGTCTATCTTGGGACATAACATCGATCTTCAAATTTAAATAAAAGGAATTCTTAGGGAGGTTGAAACATAAGTCCATAGAGGCAACGGTGTAACTCTTGCACCATTCCCTCGAGAGTCGGACTCTCCTTTGTAAGAAGCTCCTCTTTGTTCCATAGGTACACTATCAATCCATATGTGTGAGCACGGCTAAGTATATTATACCCTCTGTATTAGGAGAAAGCGATGTAACCTTAATGTATCAAATGCACGAAAGAGCGATGGTACATCGCATCTTACCTTCTTCTTCGACTCGAAAATGGTATGGGTTCTCTTGAGTGGCGACATGACCATAATAAACAAGTCTCTTTCGGGGTAGTCTTTTACCTTTCTTCTCATTACATTTTCCTCGGCTATCTGAGCATGTCAATCAACTTCGGGTATGGTAGATATATATTATATGATCCATCCGTAGTCGAGCCTGGCGGCTCACAAAACTATCGGAGTAACATGGCGAATCAAGTCTTACACTCAGTTCAAAATCCATTCAATAACTGATTGGTTCAGCACTCTCAATGTGTTTAAAATGCCCGATTAAGTATTTGCACTAGGGATGTCCCCTCCTCCATCTTGAAACCAAAAAGCTACTCAGATACTTTGAACTTGTCAGTTCTCGCCTACTCATTATAATGTTCCCTAAGATGGTGTATGATAGGTGTGGATCTTATTAGCATTTATAGAGTGTTTTGCATGGATTTTTGTAACCTAGATGCTAGATTCACACCTATGTTCCTAAAGATTACACTAATCCCCCATTTGCTTATGTTTTGTAGGAATAGAAAGTAAGCGGCAGCGAAAGAATAGGGCAAAAGCAGAAAAGAAAAAACTTTGGCTAAACAACTGCTTATGGCGAAAGATTTCTTCAGAGGCAAAGCTAAAATGAAGAAGAAGACCTCAAGGAATTACTTCAAAGGCGACGAGGAACTTTGTGCCTTTGAGTTTTAAGGAGGAAATCCAAGAACCGACATTGGTTGAGGAGAAAAAGAATGAATTTTTTAATGAGGAAGAGCAATTAGTGGAAAATAGGCAAGTTGAAGAGCACCATCCGTGAACCACAATTGAAAATGCTTTGGTTGGGATTGACAAGTTCAATTTCCCCATAGATTTTGTGACTTTGGGCATGGAAAAGGACCAACAAGTGTCATCTATAGGAACACCTTCCAATGCCACAAGTCAATCATGGATTGATGTAGAACATGGGGAGATGACCTTGTTGGTAAGGAAAAGTAAGTTCAGCCTCCACCAAAGCATCTGACTTGCGATGAAGAGATGGCGTGCATGCGGATAGAGAGCTCATTTCTACATTTTGAGAGCAAGTACCCGAATCTATGAGAGGGAAACTCTTAAAGGATATAAATTTGAAGCCAACTCTTTCCCCACCAAAGAGTTGGCATTTGCGAACCACTGGCTATTCAAGGTAGGAAGTCATCCTCCTGGCTGATGAGGATGGAGAGGAAGTATTGGCCATAATGGATGAAGAGCTAAAGCGAAGATCTTGGACTTTCCCAATGAGTCTAGCTAGACTCTAAAAACGGAGCAGCTCTTGAGAGGCACTCCAAGCAAAAATAAGGATCTCTATCCATTTACTATTTTAGTTGTTTGTTTTTAGTATTTTTAGTATGTGTTGCATGTTGATTTTTTTTAAGTGTTTATTTGTTTTTTGCTTTTTAGGACATTGAAGCTGAATCTTATTGAGGAAGTTTCATCAAGACCCATCACACCCGGAGCCTAATGATCACACTAATCATTAAGGGGAGTCCTTTGTTCCTAGTCTTTTATATTTAATACATTGAGGACAGTGTAGATTTTAAGTTTGGGGGTATTTAGGGAATTTTCCTTTGTTTTTAAATTTTTCCAACAGCTGCAATTATCCTATCTTTAGTGTTTTCTTTTAGTTGTTTGTATATGTTTTCGGATTTTAGGTTGATTTTTTTAATTTTTAAGGGTTGTTTTGTTTTGGTTGAGCTTATTTGGAGATTATTATGATACATGATGGATAATGATTGAACCATAACTCCCACATGAGAAAATGAGAGATGTAAACTAAAGTCTAAATGATTTATTTAACTACCCTTACCTAAGCCATACCTCTGAAGCTATTTAAAGACACATTGATCCCCAAGAGTTGTGTATAAGTGCCCACCGTGATGATGATGTGCAGCAAGCATATGGGTTGCACACTCACCATGTAGTGAGAATCCCAGTTCCACTCATGCTCATCTAATTCCATCCGAACTGCAATTGACCAGAGAGGGAAAGACCACACACACACTTTTGAGAACTTTGGTTTAGGTTGTTCAACTTATGGTCAATCTATTATTTTTGAAATAGGCTATCTCAAAGCTTTCTTTGTGTAGTATGAAGGTTAGATGCTTGAGGCAAGTTATCTTATATTATCCCAATTTCATGACGAACATGTTTGTTAGTTTTGAATAAGGAAAATGAGTTGTTTCTTTGCTTAAGGACAAGCAAAATGTTAAGTTTAGGGGTATATGATAGGTGTGGATCTTATTAGCATTTATAGAGTGTTTTGCATGTATTTTTGTAACCTAAATGTTATATTCACACCTATATTCCTAAATATTACACTAGTCCCCCATTTGCTTATGTTTTTCAAGAATAGAAAGTAAAGCAAGCAAAGAAAAGGGGAAAAAGAGCAAGAAAAGAAAAGAAACACGCGAAGCAGCGCCCCGTAGGTAGAAATTTCACCAAGGGAAGAGACAACCGGCCGCGACTAAAGGTGACGAGAAAGAGAAGGCCTAGGGTTCGCGGCGAAGAAGACCTTGAGGCAAAGGCCTTCTCAGTGAGCGAACCTTAACTTGAGTGAAGGGAACATCTTACGAAGAGCCACCACTCTCGGATTCCGCTAAGGTGAAGCTTGTCTTAGGCTAGACGAAGAAAGACAAGGCCAATTGAAGACATGTGGCTTTGCCAAGGCAGAGAAGCCTTTGCCTCGGTGAAGAGCATTGGGTTGGAGTAGAAAACAACGACTTTTGAGCCCATTTTCCATTTCTATAAATATATGTATTTTAGACATTATCAGGGTTCTAGCTTTTGGAGATGGAACACCCTCTTAGGGTTTCTCCTCCCTTCTTCTTGAACCATTTAAGATTTGTGATTTTGTTTATTTCTTCTTTGGATTTGGAGCTAATATTGAAGATCTAGCTCATTAGAGGAGCTCTTGCAACAGTGGTGTGTAGAGTTGAGCAGTTTCCATCTCTCATTTGTTTTGTATCTCTAAACTCTACTCTGTTTGTAAATCTTTCAGTATTATATTTATCTTAAATATGATTTTGTTGAATTACTTGGTTGCAATGAGTAGCTAAACATCCTCTAGGGTTGATTACTTTAAGTTGATGCTTGGTTTATATATATTTTATGATGATTTTGTGAATCCATACTTGTGTGAATGTTAGTTGGTGTAGTTCATAAGATTATTATTGTTTTAACTAATTAATCCATACTAAGAGTTGGGTCTTTGATCCCACACTAGGGGCATCCTTGGTGACACATGGATTACACCACACAAAATCTAGTCAGAGAGTCTCTTAAGGTATGAATTAATTGGTGAAATACTAATTAACCTAATTAAAGAAGTCTAGGGAATTGGGAATGCCCAGTACTAGATGGATTTCATTAGGAATAGCACCATCTCAGCATTATGTGAGGATTGAATGGACCAAGAGGTGATCAGATGAAGCGAGATACAAACCAGTCTGTTATGGATCGAGGTGACCCGATAGGATTCGGAAAACACTTCCCTTATAAAGTATCATGTACTTAATGACCTAATTTGGGCCAGAAAGGAGAGATAGGAGTTAGTGTGAGAAATTGAGGGGAGACATGAAAGTGTAAACCTCGTAGCCGAGTTCGCCGGACACGCACAAGTGTACGTTCAATTAATCAATGCTTAATGAATATAAACCATATATGCATCAATGGAGATAATCAACCACAGAATCATCTTCCTTGAGTTTGTATTCGATATTACTCCATTCATATAGTGGACATTGATCACACCACTATTTTATTTGTTTTGTTTTATTTTTAGTTTAGTTTAGGAAACCCTTGCTCACCCGACCACCATCAGTCGCTCGAGTGAATGACTTGATAGTAGGGGTACTTAATCCTCGCTAAAACCATACCTTCCCTATGGGATCAATATCTGGACTTGTTAGTCCACTATATTACTTGTGCGATCCATGTGCTTGCAAAAAATCACTAACTACTATGGAATATGCATCCACAGTCTTATACTACTTACGAAACCCATGTGACATGGGTGTGGGGAGACATGAAAGTGTAAACTAAGTATCGGATTCCTTGGACAAGCCTGAGTGTGCGTTCATATCGATGCTTTCGATGAATATAAACCATATATACATCAATATGGAGATAATCAACCCTGAATCTTTCCTTGAGTTATATTCCCAATATTAATTCATCCCTTGTGAGTGGACATTGATCACACCCTGTTTTATTTTGTTTTGTTTTATTATTAGTTTAGTTTAGAAGCATGTTCCTTAACCATCGAGTTGCTCGAGTAATGGAATAACCCGATGTAAGTACTCAATCCTCGCTAAAACCATACCTTCCCTATGAGAATGATATCTGGAATTGTTAGTCCACTGTATTACTTGTGCGATCCATGCGCTTGCAAAAAATCGCTAACTGCGTACTATGGAATATGCATCCATAGTCTTATACTACTTCTGAAACCCATGTGACATGGAGGTTTGGATAATCAATCCCGCCCTCGCCTTTATCGACGGCGTTTCGGATATGCCCTGCAGGCAGCTTTCCAGGTGCAGCTGGGGATTAAGGTAGTGGCTCAACAATGACATAGGCTAGTCTTTCCTTTTTGAAACTATTCTCAAATTCTTTATCTAGTCCAAGAAGTTAGGCCCGGTCAAAATATTGGCATTCATTATGTATTGCAAGTTCACATTCATTGACATGGTTTGATTCTAATAACCTAGATGTGAAAGAAATCATATTAGATTGTACTTAAAATGCATGGTTATTACGGCTTGATAATTACGCATTACGACTCCGACTATTTTATTACGAATCCATAGGCATCCTATTGATCCGAGATAACCTTTATGGAGGTTCTCTGATGGTTCGATATCGATATCATCAAGAATGACATACTAGGTTTTGCCCGACAAGCTATCTCGGGTCAAAGGTAGTATCTTGTCATACCAATTTCAATGAGTACGCGATTAATTGATATCACTGAGTGATCTTAGGTTTACTAACAAGCCATCTTGGATCGATAGGTGGAGTATCTTTATACTAATTGCAATCAGATTTTAGCCTATCAAATCTAGTACTATAAAAGCATTGATTTATGCCTTTATCGTTGATATAACTCGCGATACGTGTACATCTTATGTATCATATTTATTGTGTCTACATCCAACAATAATAACCTTTGATTTTCCAACAAGCTAATGAGTCTAGTTTAGGCAAGCCAACAACATTAGAAAGCCTCATTCCATGGATTAGAACATATCTCGTAGGAATAGGCCAATTTCTAGAAGAACTCAAGTTCACACCATATTAGTGGAAGACATTAGCTTTAATATTAATTAGGGAGGGGTTTCTTTAGATAAGTCTTATCATTTCATTAGCTGCTTTATTCATTCATCTCATGAAATTATAAAGATAGTTACTCTAACTATATGACATGATTATGGACATCTAAAATCAATTCCATGAGCCAAAATGAAATTGACTAGGTCAAACCTAGGGATATGCATGATTATTACAACCCTTGAACAATAAATCAAATTTACAATCTTCAAGGTCTTCTTTCTAAGCACCTTCTCCATACTTGTTTCTTCTTCTGCATCTTCACTGACTTATCCTAATCCTATGTAATCTAATTACATACATTTAACAATAAGAACCTCAAGTTACATTTGAGAGGGTTTAGATAAGAAGGAATTACATAGAAATTAGAGAGAAGCGAGACACGCATGCCTGTGTTGCAAAGAAATAATAATCAAATGTAGTATGCTCGTTCACCATTGGGCAAAGATCCATAATCATCCATCATGCCAACATACGCATAAACTTGCACTCTCTAATGCGACCCATTGAAAGTTAAAGATAACGGTACTTGTGATTTCAAAAAGCACATGAAAGTTTTCAACATGAGAATAAAATGATCCATATCCATTTTATTCAACACTTGAACATTAACCTCTATTGACACTTAAGCTAATATGATTCAGCGAGCTTGAATCGCGAAGCGATTCAATTCTTATATCATGGCTTGGATTCAACTCTAGGATCTTTAAGCTGATTCAAGCTCCTTGAATCATAAAACTGATTGAAGTTTAAAATCTTCAGCGGTTAAGCTCAGCGAACCGTAATCCACATTCAACTCCTTGAGCCAGAAAATTTGCCAAAGGCGTGTTGTCAAAGTTCTCTCTAGAGTAATTTCAACATGGTTTTTGAAATCCATGTTTCTAGAAATTTTAAAGCTAAACGGTTCAGTTTTAATTTGCACATCTTTATTTCAAACATACTAGAGTAGGGTGTTCGAAATTTGTGCAAAACCATAAGAGAAAGGAAACAAACAAGGCACCAGCAGCACCTAACATCGTGATGTTGGCAGGTTTCAAAACCCACAGTAAGTCCTCACGTCATGACATTGTACGTCGCGGCGGTGTTCTGAAGCTTCGGATGAATAGCGTCGGCGGCGTTGCTATGTTCAATGGATAGCGTCAAAATGTTTATGGGATTTCTTGTTCACGGATGACTCAAGAAAAAAATCCCACCTTTGGGACTTTTAATCTCATCTAAACTATTTTTCCTTCATAATAACCATCCTTGATCATGTCATGACTAGATTACATGAAGAACAATACTGGATCTAAACTTTTCAAACCAAAATTCTCATTTTTGAACCTTTGAAAAACATGGGTACCAAAAACCGAAAACTCTCAACAAAGAATCGATTTTGATGCACACAAGCTTTCTTTGATACCCTTTGTAAAAAGTTTTGAGGTGGCATCTGTGCAACGATGGAAAATAAAAAAAATCCTCAATAAACCCTCCAGGAATCCCTTAGGAGCATCCGTCAATTCAAAACCATAGAGAAGGGTGCAGGATTACCTTGTGTCGGTTTCAAAAACCAATCTATTGGTCAGGGCAGCGAAGACCAAAGCGAACTAAGTCCTAGCTTCACCTCTAATGGTATCCACATGAAGAGTGGAGCCGATAACCTCTAAGGCCATGATCTCGGAAGAAGTCTCGGTGCTAGCCAAGTCTTGATCGAAGGAAATGGCTTAGGTCTCCTGAGAGAGTTCTTTAAGAACACCCTCTCGGAAACTCTGTGACACTTTCAGAGAAGTGAACAAAATGGCTTTTTCTTAGGGTTTTCCATAAAGTTCCTTTTATAGGAAAACCCTAGCTTATGAAATGTCTAAAGTGCCCCTCACTTTAAGGGATGATAGACTACACGCATCTATACTATAAGCTTGTTCCTTCATGGGCCTTAAGCCGAAGAACAAGCCCAAGCCTGCTATCTCTCTTAGTGAGGGTCTTAGAACCCGGGATTCCACTAATCCCGTGACATTCCATTCTCGAGATTGATCTCCCTCATATTTGGATCACATCCAAGCTGAGCTTTCTTACTCGATACAGACTCTTGATGTGTGACCCATTATGTTCCCGATTATGTTGGCCACTTGATTCAGCTGAATCTATGAGTCATGAGACGGTATCCTAGCGACACATCGCTGACCCCGATTTGTTGAGAGAGTCAATATTCTGGCGAAAACCCTTCATAGACAAATACAACTTGTGATTCATCTTTTCACGATCTGCCCACCCCACTTGGTTAGTCATGGACAAGTGTGGCTCCCCCCTTCAGGCGGCTACTCCATCTAGCCCAAGTGATATCAAATCTTGTCCCCAAACTTATTACTCATCAGTTATGCACTTGAAGACACTCTTCATGGCATTTCCACTCTGGCCAAATATTTCCTAGTAATGATCCTAACATAAGGTCATAGGTATACTCTCCATCTATTTGGGAGTGGCGAATCCTTTATTGTCTACTCAATTACCATCGAACACCTCAAACCTGCGAACTTTCATCGAAGAGCAGCTTTCGAAAAGCGGCATGGATTGAGGTCAAGTAGAATCAACATCCAAGATATCCTTGAGCACCTCAAGTCTAAGGATACTTGCACCATTGCTATGGTGAGATAATCATCTACATTTTAATAGATAATCCATATGATTGTCTCATAGTATGTCTTTGATGTACTTAGTTACTCTTAGAAAACATCCACATGCCAATTCTAATCATCTCATGATTACGGTTTATAAGATCCATAGCTTGATCTAATAAAGGAATATGATGTGTGCTAGTCTGTCCAGATCAACAATGTCCAGTCTCCTTGATCCTACGACTAGGGATAATTTAGACACTAATATAATTGCACATAATAGGAATCTTGTTATCATGATCCCATCATGATTTCCTTAATGTTATGTTATGTATCACAGACTTCATTAATTCGATTAAAGATCTATATCAATTCAACATATGAATATCAAATTAATGAAGAAGCCTTACATATTAAACAATATGTAATGCGTACAAAAAGTGCTAAGGGTGATTGCCTTTTGAGCACTTCTCTAACACGCTACACCACATGCCTCGATCCATTACTCCAACCTTGATAATTCTTTGGATTAGGTCATTGATTCAGGCGCCTCTCACCATGTGACCACAGATCTTTCTACCTTAGCCCTTCATGATCTGTACCGCCTCTGGTGTGCTCTTATTGTGATGATACGATTTTATCTACCTTGACATAGAGCTCCTTCACCACCCCACCTCTCTCCCTACCCCTTTACTATTTACCAATGTGTTACATGTGCCTGCAATGTCTAAAAACCTCATTTCAATCTCTACTCTTTATGTCAAAAACCCTATTAATGTCCTATTTTTTTACTCTTTATTTTAGGTGCAGGATCGTCACACGGGGGTTACTCTGGTTCGTGGACAGTGTAGGGACGATGTATATTACTAGCCTAATTCATTCCCTCTTTGATCTTCAGCACCAAAGCTCTTAATATTAACAGATTCGATCCTTGTTTTTAAGTATCTCTATGTGGCATGTCGTCTAAGTAATTTGTCTTTACATATTTTCCTAATTTCTTAGTGTTTTGAATATTTCTATCGAGGAAGTTAGTACTACTTTCTTGTACCTCATATGATATTAATAAAAGCCACGAGTTTTCCTTTTTGCCGTCAAGCATTACCTCACATCTCCTCTTGATGTCATTTTTTCCTAATGTTTGAACCTCACCCGTCTCATCTTTTGATGGTTTTAACTACTATGTTATTTTTGTTTACTACTACACCTAATATACCTGGCTTTACCCGTTACGTCGAAAATCAAATGTTCATTCCACCTTTGTTACGTTCAAGCAACTTGTTGAAAACTATTTCACCATCACCATTAAAACACTTTACATTGATAATGGGGGTGAATTTTTTAGCCATAGGTCCTTTCTCCACGACGCGTATTTCTTTCGTATCCACTACACCTCCTGGCATCTTAGACATAATGGGTATTACGAATAAACATTGACATATTGTCAAAACGAGTCTCACCCTAATGCATCAGGCATCCATCCCTCTCTGCATACAGTAGTATGCATTTTCTACGATTTATCACATTTAATAAATAGAGTGCTAAAGTTGGTCTTTCCTTAGGTCCTCCTTTGAAAATTTATTCAACAAAGCTCTGACCCATCGAGCTCCGTGTCTTATTGTTTGTGTTTTCCCAGTTGCGTCCCTATTCTTTGCCATAAGCTTCGATCGAATCCGATTTATGTCTTTCGATTACTCCTTCGCTCAAGTGCCTTTCTGCATTTTGACCTTTACGCTTGAACAAATCTATTGTCGTCATATCAAGTTAGTGGAAAATTTATTCTCGTTCGCGTCACTCTCTACCTCCACCATACCTATAATAGACACAACCTATGTACTCCCCGCTTCATCGAATTCACCTCGTGGGGTATCAGGCTCACCCTCCCTTTTTATCTTAGTCGAGCTCACATTTGCTCGCCAGAATCAACACCCCGCCCATCCTCGGTGAGTCTCTTGCTCCCTTACCCGTATCGTTGAGCTCCACTATTGCTCCTTTATTAGCACCACCTCATCCATCCTCCGGTCGAGCTACCTCTCCCTACCGTCTGTAAGGCTGTAGAGCAGCCGTTCATCATGACACCCACCCGTCCTCCTCAGCTGCATCCACAGGCCAGCCTACACCATTCTTGCGGCTTTCTCCGTCTCTTGACCAGCCCATTTATCACTAGTCCTTTCCTCTCACACGTAACCTTCATCCGAAATGCCGTTATCCACATCATGTTTTTCATTTACACAAGGCTATTTATGGGCTTAAACAAACTCCACGAGGCTTGGTACTAAGCGCTCCACACCTTCCTACTCGAGCTCGGCTTTGTCATATCCCGTGCAGACTCGTCTTTCTTTGTTTATTCCCACGGTAATGAGCTCATCTATTTCCTAGTTATGTTGACTATTTGATTATTACAGGCAGTGACACCTCCCTTGTCGACAATATTATTCGGCACCTTAACTCTAAATTCTCTACAAACGATCTTGGGGTGCTATCTTTCTTTTTTGGAGTTGAGATTTTGGCCACTTCGATGGGTCTTTTACTTTCTCAACAAAAGTAAGTCATTAATCTTCTAAGTAAACGCATCTTTCGTCTCGAACCTGTCTCCACCCTGTTGTCGTTGGTACTTCTATAAAACGCCATGGATGGTTTGTGACGATAAATACCACCACATGCTAGATTAGGTGGTTGGTGGCCTCCAGCATCTTTGGATGACTCACCCAGATATTTCCTTTGTTGTGAATACACTCTCTCTGAGTATATGCACCGCCATCCGGGCCATTACAGGAGCAACCTTGATAAATGCAGCGTTATCTTAATGGCATGAGATCCCTTAGTATTCAGCTTCTTGCAAACACTCCCCTAACATTGCACGGTTTCTCTTATACGAACTAGGCTAGTAACCCAAATGATCATTGTGACGCCCCTACCCCATAACTATGGCAAGTAAGGGGACGGCACATAGAGCTGAGACCTGTAAACTAGCCTTTGGCAAATAATTGAGAACAACTCAAGCAAAAAGTCAAAAATGACATAACCATACTTTAAAAGTCTGAATTATAGAAATTCAAGACTACAAAATATAACTAAATCATTACCATATTGGTGTTTAAAAGTCTTGTACATATGCTTGGAGTGCAAAAAAAAAATTACTTATAACAAATACAAGTTTCACTATAACAAAAAAAAAAAATTATATTACCTGACCATACATTACAAAAGAATAGGGTCCTGAGGAGACTCCTAAAGTGTGTTGGCCTTAACGAATCGCGGGGTGTCACGACAGCACCACCGACATGGATTAAGCATGTGGCCAAACATCGCTTAGTGAGGAAAATACATAAAGCAAACCACTTATAACTATTCTCCATCTGATGAAACAAGCATGCAATATTATTTAATTAATTATATTTAACCATTTTCTGTGATTATCGGGTTCATATATATAAAAATCACGTATCCTTTCTGCGGGTCATCATATTCATCTCTCCGTGTAGTACATATCATACAATTCGGAACGATGAATGCAGGGTACTACAATACGATACAGTATGATATATATATAAATCACGTATCCTTTGCAGTCATCATATTCATCTCTCGTGTAGTACGTATCATACAGTCCGAACTGATGGGTACGGGGTGCACTGATCGATACCAGTATGTTGATGTATCGTAAATTCTTATTTTTTCATAAGCATCTGATCATATTCATGTACTTTTAATATAAATGTTTTCTGCTGGAGCCCGATCAGAATGAATAACGGTGCACGATACGGTAGGTACCTATAGGTGCGATCTGATACAAGAGTGTTGAAGCGGCTGAATAGGAGTCTTGTGCGGCCCAATTAAGTGTCAGATGAGCAGAGTATGTATGGCACTAATCGGGAGTGTAGAGCACTAAGCAAGTATCGTAGCACTAGTCCCTATTTATTGACTATCTGGTCTTAAGCAGACATACAATTATATGTGATTCAAAACATTTTATAGACGTCTAACCTCATTCATATTATTTTCCAAGTCAATTATTATGACCATAATTTCATCATACATATCAACATGTTCAAATCATACTATCATGCATTAACAATGCATTTTTTCCAAAGAGGTCCAATTATGGGAAATGTTCTTCCCGACTTGATTTTTCATCTTGTATGTTTTCTAGGAGCAAAAGAGGGCATATTTACCCAAACACTGCTCATGAAAGTTGTAATTCTATGAGTCTATTTTTAGTAGAAATTAGAATCATCTCATTTGGATCTTTTATAACTTAACTTATGGCCAAAATACAGAACCTATCAGTTAAGAAATCAAAACCCATATCTTCACTTCAGTCTCAAAAACAAGGAACTTACGGTTAGAATTGCTTCTCAGTACCTTATATATTTTTGTAGGTATACCTCTTAGAGTTCTTCCCAACTAGAATAATCAAATTTGGAGGTCAGGAGGCCAAGTTATGTCGGTATAGAAAGCCGGGTTATGGGAGGGTGCAGCTGACACTTCCCTATAATTCCTATCATATCCATTTTACACAAAATGGTCTTTAGCAAGGACAACTCCCAAACCTGATTTTGCAATACTTTCTTCATGAAAGTTGCTTGCTCTCCCGAAGTCCTAGATTACAAAAAATTGTGAAACACTCCAATTTGGATAAGGTAAAACTCCCAGCTTATGACTAAACACCAAGGCGGACCAAAATCAAGGATAACCCATAGCTTACCTTTAAAAGCTCAAATTCGAGCTCCATAATTTTCTAGGCACAAGGGCGGGTGATTACACTTCCTTCTTGGGAGTTATTCTAAAAGAAGTCTAGATTACACAGAAATTAGAATCACTCAATTTGGAGGTCTAATTGCCAAGTTATGGCCAAAACACAAAACATAACACAACAAGAAATTTCCTGTTTTCGACTCTGTTTTGGTCCATCTCTAAAACACCAAAATTACTACTCTTTCTGGACTGATTTTGTTTCTTCTTAGAAATTTTCATCCATGAGTCTTACACACCATCTCGGTGGAATCATCAATTTTAAGTCCCCATTAGGCAAGTTATGGCCATAAAACGATGGTTTTAGGAAGACTTTTGACAGCAAATCCCTTAAAACCTATGTATCTCTTTTTACACTTCTTGGTCTTTAATCATAAACACTTCCAAAACAACCCAATGTACCATCAAAAAAACCTCAAACCAACCAAAAATCAAAGATGTGGATAGTTAGGGTATTTCCTAACATTTCTTTTCTTAAAACTACAAACCGAGCTTCCCTTTTCTTCACTTCTTCAATTCCTTTCCTTTAATTGATCAAATAGAACTCAAAAGATGGAGAGAAAAGCAAACCAAAGTTGGTTTCCTCCCAAAACCATATCCCTAGCTCTCTTAGAGCCAAATTTATAGAACTTCTCCATATTCTAGCAGACCATGTTTGGTCTTATCCCCTTTTTGGGCTAATTCTTTAGCCCTTGCATTTTTAGTCCTCCAATTCCCATTAATTTGTAAGTCAACTAATTCAAATTCTATAATAACACATAATATTTTTGCTTAATGACTCTTAGAGTCACCCCAATTTTGACATTTTTACCATTATCACCTTTACTTCTTTAAAAATCCCGGTTATGTCCTTTTTCACATTTAGCACTTAAATTTTTCGAAAAATACAAATTTTACTTTTATTATACCTCTAAATTGTAATAACTACTAGGGTATAATTTGGGGTGTTACAATTCTCTCCCCATTAAAAGAATTTAGTCCTCGAAATTCATACATGAATCAAAAAAGATTACAAGTGCTGTGGCGCCTGAATGCAGGGTGTCAGTTGACAACCAAATCAACCCAGCGGAATAGTCGTGGATGTCGGGTTCTCGGCGCCGCTCCGCAGCCGGGCGAGTCTCCGCTTTGTACGGGAGCTCTACGAAATACAAAACTTTGTCCCAATCAACATCATAAAACATATACATGGTAAGCGACCACTTAAGGCCCATCTAATGATACTCATCCCGATATACACTAATATATACCATAGTTTAAAGTGAATGCATTCCCTCTTTCATACAACATATATTAAAGTTCAAAACATTCCTAATACATGTATCCAACTAAAACACCAAAACCCTGACCGGCTTTCTTCAAAATAGGCCTCTAAGATGATCGTCTCCTCGATGCAGCTCCACAGTACTGAAAAATATATTCCCTCGACCGATTAATGAGCTAATGCCCGATGAGTGGAATCACCACAAATGGGTTACTCCTAAGTGCATATCACGATGCTCAATGTAAACACACACTCAATTAATCGTGATCCTACTTGAGATAATACACATGTCATCCCCATGTCTCGAGTCCTCCCCGACTCCCTCACACTTGCCTAAGCCATGTATGAAAAATGATCATTTCAAAAAACAAAACCTGTTGTTATTAAAAATACACTACCGAACGTGTAGTGAAATATGGGACTACCCTCACGGCGAATGTGTTGAGAACCTTCAGCTTGATCATGGTCCTCATCCGGGAAATGATCTGTTGGGCCAGTCTCCCCAACCCCATTCGGAAATTCATCCTGTGAAATTCCTTTTGCAACCATGTTAGTTTTTCAGAAAATCCATGTCATGCACTCACACCTAATTCCTAGGTTACCCCGTGCATATGAAATGCATTATGCCATTTCAACACAATTCATATCACACATGCAAATATATCATCATGCATATATTTACATAACTAAAGCACATAAAACATGTTATGCATATTCATCATCAATTTCACTAAAAATTAGCTCACATGGGCTAATTTTTCTTCTGACAGTCGATTTGAATTACTATTAACCATTATTTCACAAAAATATTTCATGAACACTATTCACATGAACAGTGAAACCCTCGGGTTACTGTTCACGATCAATCATCCAATCATCGGTTCACTTTGTGAACTCGAATTTCATGGCCATTTCTGGCCTCATACAAACCAACACATGATTTATAACCTGAAAACACAACCTAAGCATGGCTTGATCCGTGCACTATCACGGACATCCTTTCAGCTCTAAAAATTCCCTGGTCGGTCCCGAGTTTTGGGACCGATCAAGCAACCCGTTTAAGGCCTCAAACCAACGAAACATGCAAAACATAGGCAAAGTGCCTTTCAAGTAGGATGAAACCCCTACCTCTCGGAGTTTGTGAAACTCCCTCAAAACGAGCCCCGAGACTAGGCCCTCCCTTTGCATAGGCGACTTTCCTTCTTGCTCCAAAGAATTTCGACGGTCGGATCACCCGAAAACCTAGAGAGAAGTCACACACTCTCTCTCTAAAAACACAACCTAAAAGCCCACTGTAATCCCTTTTTTCCTTTCACGTTTTGTTCTTTTACTTAAAGGTAAGAGACAACACTATTCTCGTCTTATTATCATTTAATCAAATTCAATAATGCCAATCATGTCGCTCTTTGATTTTGACATTTGGCACTACACCAACCGTCTTTATTTCGTTTACCTATACATGAAACTCATGTCACAGCGGTAAATGTTGCATAAGTGACTTCGTCACATCACATGTCGTTTTACGACTTGATACCGATTGCCTCGGCAAATGTGCAAAATTCCTCTTGTCTCGAAGTGACGAAATTCGAGTGTTAGCCGTTCATGAGGCGATCCCAATGGGAAATCCGTTTAGGTCATTCGATATCTAGAAAAATTTTAGTTTTTACCCGAAATTACGATTTTGCCCTTTCCGTAAATTGGAATTTTACTGCGGTGCTACGGTCTTGTGCCCTCATAGTCGCTTCTAGCTCCCAAGTAGATTTCTCCATGCCATGGTGTTTTAAACACTTTCTGCGGTGCTTGTTTATTCCACAACTACTTCACTTCACGAGCCAGAATAGCCTTTGGCTCTTCATCATACAAGAAATCTTGTTGCAATTGTACTTCTTGTAGTGGCAAGATATGCGATTCATTTGAATGGTATTTCCAAAGCATGGACACATGGAACACATCATGAAACTTGGCTAACTCTAGAGGGGGTGCCAACCGAGGGGCCATTGGTCCAATTCTTTCTAAAATCTCATATGGGCCAATGAATCTTGGACTTCAGCTTCTCTTTTTCCAAATCCTAAGTATCTTCCTCAGGTGATACTTTCAAAATCTTTCCTTGACTTCACTATCTGATATCTTTTCTTTTCAAATTAGCATAAGACTTCTGGGTCCTTGCGACTTTTTAACCATTGCTAAATAACCCGAACTTTATCCTCTATATCTTTCACTATGTCTAGACCAATCACTTTATGCTCATTCATCTTCATCCAACATACGGGACTTCTACATCTTCAGCCATATAAGGCTTCATACGGCGCCATAGCAACACTCGCCTGATAACTATTGTTGTAGGCAAATTCCATCAATGGAATATACCTATCCCAACTTCCAGGAAATTCCATTACGCATCCCCAAAGCATATCTTTGAGCACTTGAATCAACCTCTCAGACTGTCCATTTGTTTACGGGTGGAATGCTGTACATAAATTAAGCTGAGTTCCTAAGGCTAACTGTAATCCCTTCTAGAACCTCAATGTAAATCGTGGATCTCTATCCGACACAATAGACAACGGCACACCATTCAATCACATAATCTCATCCACATATAGCTCAGCTAGTTGATCCATAGAATAGTCAATCCTGAATGGTACAAAAATGGGCCAACTTCATGAGCCTATCAACTATAACCCATACTAAATCATGCTTCATTTGCATGAGAGGAAGACCAGACACAAAATCCATAGCAATATTGCCCCCTTCCATTGTGGAACCGAAATGGGGTTTAATAACCTAGACGGTACTTGATGTTCAACTTTCACTTGTTGATATATCAAACATTTAAACACATACTCTGTCACATCTCTTTCATTCCTCGCTACCAATAATATTGTTTCAAATTCTGGTACATCTTAATAACTTTAGGATGCATGGTGATATTGTATTATGGACTTCATATAGCAACTTATTTTTCACTTCCTTATCATCTGGAACACATAATATGTTATTATAATACACTTCCCCATTTTCCTTTACTGAATAGTCGGTCTTAACCCCCTCTCTGACCAACTATACCTTTTTCTGCAATTCAACACCATCCTTTTGGGCATCAACTATCATTTGCTTCAAAACGGAGTTAAACCTTTACTTGGAGCTAATAACACTCTATCGCGTTATTCTCCATCTTGACTAGCGGTGCTAAAGCTAACATCATCTTTCTACTTAAGGCATTTGCCACCACATTAGTTTTCACGGGCTATGATTCTGTCGTGGTACTGTTAAATTCTAGCCACCGACGTTGCCTCAAATTAAGCTCCTTATGTGTTAACAAATACTTGAGACTTGTATAATCTGTATAAATTATGCATTTTTCAGCATATAAGTAGTGTCGCCATATCTTCAAAGAATACTACATAAATATGATTGAAATCATGTATAGGATAATTTTGTTCATGTAACCCAAAGCATGCGGATGTATATGCCACTACTTTACCCTCTTTCATTAACACAAAACCCATACCAATTCTTGAAGCATCACTATACAGGGTATACTCTTTACTCGGGGTAGGCTGTGTCAATACTGGTGCTTCAACTAGCATTTCCTTCAACTACTCAAAACTATTTGGACATTTATCTGTCCACTCAAACTTTACTTCTTTTCTAAGTAATTTGGTGAGTGGAGAAGCTATTACAGAGAATCCCTTCACAAATCTTCTATAATATCCTGCTAAGCCTAAGAAACTTCTCACTTCGGTCACATTTCAGGGTGGTTTCCAACTTACAATTGCTTCAATCTTCGCAGGGTCAACTCTAATACCCTCTACAAATACAATATGGCCTAGGAATGACACTTCCTTAAGCCAAAAATCACATTTGCTTAACTTTGCAAACAACTTTCTCTCTCTTAGGATCTGCAACACTATCTTCAAATGCTGCTCATGTTCTTGTGCATCCTTAGGATACACCAGAATATCATCTATGAATACCACTACAAACTAATCCAAATAAGGGTGGAATACGCAAGTCCATGAATGCGGCCAATGCATTAGTCAACCCAAAAGGCATTACTAAAAACTCATAATGACCATATCGGGTTCTAAAGGCTGTTTTCGGAACATCAACATCTTTCACTCTAAGTTGATAATATCCTAATCACAAGTCTATCTTTGAAACGACACTCGCTCCTTTCAATTGATCAAAAAGATCTACTATTCTCGGCAACAGATATTTATTCTTCATAGTTACATTATTTATTTGCCGATAATCAATGCACATTCGGAGAGTGCCATCTTTCTTTTTAACAAAAAAAAACGGCGCACCCCAGGGCGAAACACTAGGTCAGACGAATCCCTTGTCCAATAGCTCCTGTAATTGAGACTTCAACTATTTTAATTCAGTTGGAGCCATATGGTAGGGTGCCTTAGAAATAGGAGTTGTCCCATATACAACTTCAATAGACAGATCTAATTCTCTTTCGGGTGGCAAACCCAGTAATTCCTTAGGAAACACATCAGGGAATTCTTTTATCACCAGAATATCTTCTAGATTCACCTGTCCCCTCTTAGAGTCAAGCACTAAGGCCAAAAACGCTTCACAACTTTTTCTAAGGAAAATTTGGGCTTGCATAGATGAAATTACATTTGACACTGATTCAGATAAGATACCTTGTACAGTTACCTCTAATAGGTCAGAACATTTAAGCAGTATTGTCAATCAACTATAGCCCGATGTTTGGATAACCAATCTATCCCCAAAATCAAATCAAACTCATGAAAAGGTAAAGCAATCAAATCAACTGAAAACTCTCTATCATGAACCTTTAGGGGATAGTTCTTATATACTCGATTGACTCTAACACTATGCCCTAAGGGACTGGTAACAAGCATGTCATATGCTAAAGGTTCTACTTATGGCAATTTATCACTCAATTGTTCAATGCATATATAAGAATGTGTAGAACTTGGATCTACCAAAGCATGCATTTCATTATTGTAAGGAGTGAAATTACCCGTAATAACCCTTGGTGCATCCTGATCTTCACAAGCTCTCATAGCATAGGCTTGGGCTATGACTATAGTAGTAGGGCAATTTACTATTTCCAATTCAATACTTCTTCTTTTGTGCCCTAAACTACCTCGCCTTCTACCTCTATCACGAGTCAATGGAGGAACATTTGATCCTCCTCTACTACTTCCTTAAGGATTTCTAGAACTTCCAAGTCCTTGTGGACAACTTACTATTAGATGGTCCATGCTCCCACATCTGACACAACCCCCAGTTAGTCGTCAGTAAGTACCAGGATGATGTTTATGACCGATTATTGGGCATTTGGGTCTTTCAACGTGTGCAGTTTGGGGTGCCCTATCGAGACCCTATGTCATTGTGGGTCCTTGTCTCCTACCTCTTGTGGCGCTGTATATGCGAATCCGCTTGGGACTCTCCTGGTCCTTTTCAGAAAGATGAACTACCTCTAGAAAACTTTCTCTCTCGATTTCTTTCCTGACTCTTCATTTAGGATTTCTCAATTTTCATAGCCGCTTGTATCAGTTGATAAAAATTCACCAGTTGGAGAGAAGTCACAAGTGCTAAATATCTCTTGATAGACTCATTCAAACCATCCTCAAATTGTCTACCACCTGCTTTGGTGAGCCCCGACTACGGAGCATTCTTGCTAGATGGCTAAATTCTTTTATACTCCAACCAACGATGGCTTCTACCTTCCAAATTGCTTTCAATTTGGCCTCCTTATACATATCGGTGATATACTTTGCCAAGAACTCTTGGACAAAGAAATCCCAAGGCATAGGGTCCGGAAACCTTGGACACTTCAAGACAAGCTTCCACCAATCATAAGCCTCACTTTGTAAAAGCGAGACCACACAAGCTACTCTTTGCTCATGAGGGCATCTCACCTCCTCCAATACCCTTTGAAGCCTTTCAAGCCAATACTCGGCTTTATCGGATTTTTCCAAACTTGTACCATGGAATTCCTCTACTTTTTGCTTTCTTACAGAATCAATTGGAGCTCAAGGGGTCGTGAGTCGATGTAAGACCCTTGGCATATCCTCATAAATTTTTAACAATGCTTCGGTTGACAGTGTTTCACTTCTAGCAGAGATCGGACGAGACAATGGCCGATGGATTAAGATCCACGTTAGTTGATGCTTCAGGTTGTTTCCTCCATAACTTCCTGGGATTGATCCATTCTAAACAATATACAAAACAAGGACATCCGCATAAGGCCAATACAACACTATCTAGGTACATTTTAGCCTAATAGTTTTCTAGAAACGCCTAAACCTAGCCTCTGATACCACTAAATTGTGATGCCCCTACCCTATAACTATGGCAAGTGAGGGGATGCCACATAGAGATGAGACCTGTAAACCGGCCTTTGGCAAATAATTGATAACAACTCAAGCAAAAAGTCAAAAATGACATAATCATAAACGTTTGAATTATAAAAATTCAAGATTATAAAATATAACCAAGTAAAACTACCACCATAGTAGTGTTTAAAAAGTCATGTACATATGCTTGAGTCTCAAAAAAATTACTTGTATCAATACAAGTTTCACTATAACAAAAAAAAAAAAAAAATATTACACAACAACTTCTATTACAAAAGAATATGAGGTCTACAAGGGGAGACTCTAAAGTGTGTTGGCCTTGTGAACACGGGGTATCCTTGGCTTGACTTCTTCCAACACCTACATGGATTAAACACTCATGCTAATGTATCGCAGTGAGGAAAATACGCCAAAAACAAAACCACTTACAATTATTCTCAATCGATGAAGCATGTGATATTATTTCGAGTAAAATTACATGGCACTTCATTTTCATGTTTATTATTATTATTATTATTATTATTATTATTATTATTATATATATATATATACACATGTACGCATCCTTTGTGGGTCATCATATTCATCTCTTCGGTAGGAGTACATATCATACAATTCAAAACAGAAGGTACCCGAGTGTACACTACAGTATGGTACAGAAGTATGCTAATGCATCGTAAATTCTTATTTTCATAAGCATACTGGTCCTTATTCATGTACTTTTCATATAAATGTTTACTTGCATAGACCAGTAAGAATGAATAACAAATTTTACGATACGATGAGTTCACCCATAGGTGCGATCTGTCTGAAGTCTTGGAAACAAGCGAAGAAGAGTGTCATAGCAATGTCGAGGTGCCAAAGCACTAAAAGGAGATGTCATTAGCACTAATCCCGGTGTCGAAGCGCCCCAAACATGAGTAACATGGCACTAGTCCCTATTTATTCACCATCTGGTCTTAAGCAGACATACAATTATATGTGATTCAAAACATTGTACAGAGGTCTAACCTCATTCATATTATTTTCCAAGTTAATTATTATGACTGTAATTTATTCATACATATCAACATGTTCAAATCATACATCATGCATTAACAATGCATTTTTTCCTAAGATGTCCAATTATGGGAAATGTTCTTCCCACCCAGAACAGATTTTTCACCTTCACTTGCACAATTTTTTGGGAACAAATGAGACATATTTTACCCAAACTTCTATCATGAAATTGTAATTCTATGAGTCTATTTTAGTTAGAAATTGGAATCATCTCATTTGAAGCTTTATAACTTAACTTATGGACAAAATACAGAACCTACCGAAGTTAAGAAATCAAAACCCGTATCTTCATTTTAGTCTCAAAAATAGGGGACTTAGGTTTAGAATTGATTCTCAGTACCTTCTATATTTTTGTAAGTCTACCTCTTAGGGTTCTTCCTCAACTAGAATCATCCAATTTCAGGTCGGAGGCAAGTTGCCTTAATGATACAAGAAAATGGGTTAAGGGAAGAATTTGTGACACTTCCCTATAATTCTATCATATCCATTTTACACAAAATGGTCCATATAAAAAGGACACTCCCAACACAATTTGCAATACTTTTCATAGTTGCTCTCCAAGTATAGATTACTGAAATTTGAAACACTCAATTTGGATGAGTAAACTCAACTTATGAGCCCGAACACCAAGGCGTACCAAAATCAGAGGATAAACCCATAAGCTTACCTTTAAGCTCAAATTCAGGTTCTAAATTTGTTGAGCACCATAGAGCCGGGTGATTACACTTTCTTCCTAGGAGTTATTATACAAGAAGTCTAGATTACACAGAAATTAGAATCACACAATTTGGAGGTCTAATGGCCAAGTTATGGCCAAAACACAAAACATGACACAACCTAGAAATTTCCTGTTTTCAACTTTGTTTTGGTCCATCTCTGAAACACAAAAATTACTACTCTTTCTGGACTGATTTAGGTCTCTTTTTATTCTAGACATTTTCATCCATGAGTCTTATGCACCATCTCCAATTGGAATCATTCAATTTAGAGATTTGTAGGCTAAGTTATGGCCAAAACACAAAACAGGGATTTTATGAAGACTTTTGATAGAAAATCCCTTAAAACCTATGCCTCTCTTTTTACACTTCTTGGTCTTTAACCATAAACACTTCCAAAACAACCCAAAGTACCATCAAAACAACCTCAAACCAACCAAAAATAAAAGATGTGGACAATTAGGGTTTTTCCTAACATTTCTTTTCTTGAAACTACAAACCGAGCTTCCCTTTTCTTCACTTCTTCAATTCCTTTCCTTTACTTGATCAAATAGAACTTAAAAGATGGAGAGAAAAGCAAACCAAAGTTGGTTTCCTCCCAAAACCATAGCCCTAGCTCTCTTTGAGCCAAATTTGGAGAACTTCTCCATATTCTAAAAGACCATGTTTGGTCTTATCCCCTTTTTGGGCTAATTCTTTAGCCTTGCAGTTTTAGTCCTCCAATTCCCATTAATTTGCAAGTCAACTTATTCAAATTCTATAATAATACATAATCTTTTAGCTTAATGACTCTTAAGTCCCTAATTTGACATTTTACCATTATCACCTTTACTTCTTTAAAAATTCCGGTTATGTCTTTTTTCACATTTAGCACTTAAATTTTTTGAAAAATACAAATTTTACTTTTATTATACCTCTAAACTGTAATAACTACTAGGGTATAATTTGGGGTATTGCAATCATACCTCCACTAAAGATTTTCTTATTTTTCTTAGTGCTAATCCAATCTCTTAGGGTTCTACAGAGCAACGCACTGTTGCTCGTTCTTCCATTGAGGCTGAGTATCGTGTTATCGCTGCTGAATTGCAATTGGTGAAATCGTTTGTGTCGGAACTTCTTGCACCAATGTAGTTGTCGCCCACCTTGTTCTCGGACAACCTTGGTGCCACTTATCTCTCCGCTAGTCCTGCATTTCATTCTCGCATGAAACATCTTGTGATTGATTATCATCAGTCGTCCGAGTTGCGTGTTGTTCATGTCTCCACTGGTGACCAACTTGTTGATGCTCTTACTAAACCTTTATTTCAATCTCGCATCTTTTCCCTATGTAACATGATTGGTGTTATTTATGGCACACCATTTTGATGGGGCGTATTAGAGTATATTTAGGATTTCCTTTTATTGGTATATATATATATATATACCTCAACTTTCTCAATAATAAAATAAGTCTCTTTCATAATACATTATCCATCAGATGTGTACAAACACGATTAGTTTAGTTATCAGGCCTGTTATAGTTGGGCCCGAATTCTGTTGGACTAGATTCTAAAAGTTTCACAATGCAATACTTAATGGATTTTTTTTTGGGTATATGTGTTTTTTTGGTTTTTTCTTGTTGTCTATTCGATCTGGTCTTCTTTTTAAGACAGAGTTCATTGCATGGGGTTTAGATATTTGTTGCGGATCACCCTTTCTATTACATAACAAATATTCTCTAAGATTTTTTTCCTTTTTTTTTTTTGTGGTCCTCGATACCATGTGAATTAATGTATTTTAAAATTGTTTATTGATTTTGTTCAGCGACATACAAAGCACAAGGAGAGAGGGAATGGTACTATTTCACTCCTAGGGAGAGGAAATATACAAATGGGCAATGCCCTAAGAGGTCCACAGAAGACGGAGATGGATACTAGAAGACCACAGGAGCGGAAAAAGAGATCAAAACATGGGAGGGTACTATAAAGATAATAGGGTACAAGAGTGCATTAGTGTTTTACGAAGGAAGTTATCTTGAGGGAGTCAAAACCAATTGGATCATGCATGAATTTAGAGTTGCTGCTGATCATATTGTCAATGACAATAGTAAGAGGGTACATACATATTGATTATCACCCTTTTTCTCGTTTATAATTATTCTATATATATATAGTTATTGTTATTGTTATTGTTATTGTTATGTTAATACACAAATATAATTAATAGTTTCTTGTTGTTTGTTTGGTGCAGTTTGATGACTATGTTCTATGTGAAGTGTATAAGAACAATAGGAGTGATGGAGGCTTCAAAAGATCACGGGATGTTGAGAAGATTCCAGCTACTACCAATGTGCACGCTACACCTGAGCAACAGCAGATCATCCAATCCATAGGCCTTGGTAGTTGGTATGATTGAGATGTCCACAGTATGTAATTCGATCGATCGAGTCGAACTCCAACTGGTGTGAGTGTGGAAGGCAAGACTATGGAGGAAGACTGAGTTGCAGGAATTTGAGCCGATTGCAAAGAAGAAAATTACTCCATTAGCGGATCCTGAAGCTCTAATACCATGTTAGAGTTTATGGTAGAGGATGAACATCATGTTTATTAATAGAAGAGAACATAAAATCTGTTTACAGTAGAACAAAGAAGACAAGAGAAGAGGTTATATACATGTGATGGAAGGTTCTGGAATTATGGAGAAAGGACTCTCAGCATGTGATGCGTGACACCAAGTGGCTGAGATTGGAAGGGTATGGATCTGCTGTTGCTCAGGTGTAGCGTGCACATTGGTAGTAACTGGAATCTTCTCAACACGGGATGATCAGCCTACGAATATTGATATTGCAACAACCTCAGCCTCTAAGATTCCAAAACTTCAGCTTAACCCTGCTGAGGCCAATGCTGATCAGCTCACAGCTAGCAGCGGAATGCAACTTGCAAAAGAGTTCACTAATTACGAACACAACCCGTTTGTTAGTATTCCTCAGACTCCAAAATCAGCAACAACAAGAACATCAACAACAACAAGAACATCAACAGCAACAGCAACATCCAATTGTTCAAATGCCTCAAGTACTTTCAAGTGCATGTGCTGTGTTTCCGCAGAACAACCTCCTTGTCCTTCTTCCAATAATGTAGATGTTTTTTCTGCATGGAATTCCCAGAATATGGGATGAGCCTACGAACAGTGCATCAAGCTCAAGCTCCAAGATTCCGGAACTTAAGCATAGCCTTGATGAGGCCGAGAATCAGCTCATATTCAATAGTGGAATGGATTACATTGAAGAATATTGGACTGATTATGAATTCAATCTGTTCGATAATATTCCTCAGACCCTCCAAAATCAACATGAAGAGCAAAAGCAGCAGCCCATCGTTCCCAACAACAACCTTCAAGTTCTTCTATCGTTCCCAATAACAACCTTCAAGTTCTTCCTTATGGCCAGAACGACTACCCCGTGCAAATATAGGACGCAATGTTACTGGGAATGAATTCACCCACACTGCCAATCCCAAGAGACAGCTCCAACCAGTTCTAGATAACTTATTGTCATTTTTTTTTTCTTACCCCAAGACCAATATAATGGCCCTTATTTGTAGATATTCTTTGTTTACATTTTATAAAATTTCATCTTTCTTATCAGATACAGTTTGTGTACTTTGTTCGTTCTATTTTTGTTTTAATATTTTACATTTGTTATTATTTAGATTTTTTTTTTAAATCAAATTCAAATATGAATTTGTTTTTACCTATGTTTAGAAATAAAATAAAAAATTAACATTTCTATAATTTACAATTACGAAATTGATAAATATGATTACAAATATAAATTTTAACAAAGTTGCTTATGAAAAAGAATTACCTTATCAAATTCTGATGAGACGGTAGACTGGCAATCATTTTCATGAAAAGTTGTTTTAGTTATTATCAGTTGTAACTTCTTATCAATACCAATTTCACCTCTCAACCTAAAATTTCTTAAATCATTATTTCAAAGGATTAATGGTATTAAAGTATTGAATATGATATAAATCAACAAGAGATATTGGTTTAAAATGGATTAAAAAATGTCATATTTCAAACAAAAATTCTCCTGAATCCCTCATCCTCCATATGGTAACTAATTAATACCCATGTAATTACTAAATCTCCCATTATATATCCTCCATCCCCCATGGGCCTTTTGTCTCATCCCATATTATAACTAAATGCCCATTAGGCCTTTTATCTCATCTTCATCCTATAACTAAATGTCAAGCAGTGCGCATCAAAGTGTCTTTTTTGTACTTTTTTGGATATTAAAGAAATATATTAGTTTTGCAATTTTTTTTAGGATTTATCCCTTTTATTGTTATCCAAATCAACAATATAAGTACAGAATCTTAGATATGAAGAATGAAAATGTAAATTATAAGTCACAAAACTTTCTTTCCAAAGTTGTTTATTTTTATGGCTTTCAATATTATTCACTATTTTTTATTTGATCTACATGGACGTCGGAGACAAGTCATAATGTCCTTTGTTGAGATTTTGAATCTTTCACATATTACCTTACCTTTGTTTGAGAATTCTCAAACAGCGTTATTTATGTCCTATTTATGTCATATAAAGCCAAATAAATTTAAAAATAAAGATTAAAAAACATAGGATAAGCACAACCTTCGGATAAAAAATTAAAATGAAAAGAAAAAGAAGGTATACGTATATATATTGTGTAACGATTAACCAGAACTCCATCAATTTCAAAGAAAAAGAAACAGAAATTGGAGGATCTTGATCTCAAGCAATCCTTATTGTATTCTATTCTATATATAGTGTATCTTTGCCTACCTGAAGGAAAGAGAAGAGGAGAGAAGAAAAAACTGAAAGAGGCGTGAAGAAAGCGAAAACAGTGAATCTCAATATCCAAGAAAGCGAAAATGAATAACGGTAGCAACAACGGAGAACAGATTTTTAGTCTTGATAATTTGCCATCAGGGTATAGATTTTGTCCGACTGATGTAGAACTGATTCTGTTTTACCTGCGAAAGAAGGTTCTTCATCAACCTCTCCCACCAAACAGGATCATAGAAGTGGCTAATCTTTATGCCTATCATCCCGACCAACTTGCAGGTTCCTTCTTTAATTCCTGTTTATTAATTTCCATATATATATATATATATATATATATATATTCTTTGCAGATCGATCTTTTCTTTTGATTCTAATCATCTTTAATTTGTTGGGTCGTCATCGATTGAGTATTAGATAATATTACACATTCTCAAGAATTTTTTTGCGCTGTCATAAAACTTGTGTTTCTTGCTTCTTTCTGTTTTCTTTTTAGGTATTTTAAAATCAATCTTTTATCCATTATGTTGTTTCACTCTCTTTATTTGTTGTATTTGGATTATAATTTATGATCTTAGTACCTTTGGGGAATGTTTTTAACTAGCTAAGTTGTAGAAGTTGGAAATTGATGGGATATCAGGGTTTGGGTAAGCTCATTCTTAACTAGCCTAGTTTCAAGAAGTTGGAAATTCATGCAATATTATACTTGATCCGATCTTCTATGCAATATGCGTTTGTTTTTTAATTTCATCACACTTGTCGATTCTGTTGTTTCTTCGATTGCTCTTTATTTGTTCTATTTAAATTATAATGATCTTACTTGGGGCTAGCTAGGGTTTTAGAGAAGTTGGAAATCCAATTAATTCGTGAGGAAGCAATGAGGTTTGGGTGGAGGGCAGTACTGATATTAGATGGGATGGGAGATCTAGGTTTCTTAATAATCAGGGTTCTGTTCTAGCTAGGGAAATTCATGCAATATCTGTTTGCATTTAATTTCTTATTATTGCTCTATTAAGATCATTAATTTTTCTTAACAAGGATTCATTAATTGTATGGCTGGGGTTGGGCTTTTTTGATCATGTTGGTGTATTAGATATAAAATAAATATTAATGTTTTAATATTCTTTTTTGTTTTGCTTGAATTTGGTGTCAGAGAGATACAAGCCACCGGGGGGGAATGAATGGTTCTACTTTAGTAATATTAATCCAAATGGAGAAGGCTCTGGCTCTGGCTCTGAAAGAGGTGGAGAATATGGATACTGGAAGCAGACTACAGGAGGATCAGGAGGGGAAGAAGAGATCAAATCTGAGGAGGAGGGTAGAAAGATAATAGGGTACAAGAAGACTTTAGTCTTTTACCAACAACAACAACAAGAAGGAAGTAGTACTCATCCTATTCCCGACGGATCAGATGGAGTCGTCGTAACCGACTGGATGATGGCATGAATACAGACTTGCTGACCCGACTCATTCCACTTCCACTATGCAGCCTCTCCTCCTCCTCGTCCAAAAAGGAAGAGGGGACAATTACAATTACATACATTCATATTCGGCACTTCTTCTTCTTCTTCTTCTTCTTTACCAACAAGGAAGATAATAGGAGGAGGCTACAACAGGAAGAGGGCTTCCCTCCTTTATCAACCAAGTCTTAGTCATCCTCTTGCCCGATCACTCAAACCCAACCGCCGGATTGTGCAAGAACTCATCACAGTTGCTAACCCTCCACTTCCACACCCTCCAATTCTAACAACCCGTGACCATAATATGAGGGTACAATTACATACATATTCATATTCATCCCTTTTTTCCTTTTTTATTCTTATCATCTATATATGTTCATTTCTTGTTTGTTTGTCTGTTGCAGTACTTGAATGAGTACTGTACTGTTCTATGCAGAATCTTTCAGAGTGGTGATAGAGGATCCACTAGCTCAAGCTCAAGCTCAAGCTCTACGAATAATGCATCAATCTCAAACCCAAGCCCAGGCTCAAGCTCTAATATTCCACAAGTACTTGAGCTTCACACTACTACTACTACTACTACTGATCAAACTAATGATGATTATCTCACAGCTACCGGTCAAATTGAATGTCTACAAGAAGAATTCACTGATCACGCACACAACCCGTTTGTTAATATTCCTCACACACTCCAAAATCAACAACAACAAGAACAGCCCATTAATGTTCATGAAGTGCCCCTTCAAGTTCTTCCTCCGGCCGGAGCAGATGATGCATCAACCTCAACCTCTACCATTCCAAAACTTGAGCATGCCCCTAATGATCATACTCCACACCAAGATAATGGCCCCTTTCTGTAGCTAGCTTCATTTTGTTTACATCTTGAAAACTCTCTTCTTTCTTTTAAGAAATATACAGTTTGTCGGTCCTTCGTTCGTTCAATTTTCGTTTTAGTATTTTACATTTGTTGTTATTTAGATTCTAAAAAAATTAAATTCAAATGTTACTTTTTTTACCCTGTTTAGAAATAAAAAATTAACGTTTCTATAGTTTACTATTACAAAATCGATAAATATAAAAATTATAATTATTATATTTAAAGCAATGAAAAAAATCAGGTAATAATGAAAATTAAGAAAAAATGATTTAAATATTAAATTAAAATTTGAACAGTGTTGTTTATTAAATACTTTTAGGGCCAGTTTGGAAGTGCTTCTTAAATGTGTTTCTAGACCTAAAAACATTTTTAAGTATTTTTAGGACAAAAAAAAAGGGCTTTGGTAATATTTTAAAAGGCACTTTTGAAAGTTCATAAAAAACACTTTGAGAGTGTTTTTTGAGAAACGACTGGAAGGTGTTTTTTAAATAACACTTTAAAACTTTGTTATATTCCTAAAATACCTATTTATTTAAAAATCTGAATAATATCAAATACTTTTAAATTTTCAAATAATTCAAATATTTTAAAATATTTCTATAATCATAAAAAATATCTTATAAAATTAATTATTTTAAGTTTTTTATTATTTTAAATTTTTTTATGTTTCAAAAAAATTTATACAGAATTTTGCATATGACTTTATTAATTAATTTAAATTATTTTTCTAAATATTTTTATAATCATATGAATCATTATTTTAGGTTTTTATTAATACAAATGTTTATGTATGTTTATTCACTGGTTCAAATAATTTTATAAATATATTTAAGCCTTTTATAATCGTAAAAATAATTGTTGTAGGTTTTTATTAATACAAATATTTATATATATTTATTCAATAATTCACTTATTTCTCTAAATATTTTAAATTTTTATAATCATAAAAATAAAGTTGATTTGATTTTAATGTATAAATTTTATATGTATTTATATATTTTGTAATAAATATTTGTATTTATGATATCGATTTTTATAATTAAATATTAAATGTCAATTTTAACAATTTTAATGATATAAAACGTTTTTATAGGTATATCATATGTTCTGAAAAACACTTGTAGAATCCCTTTTTCTGATTCCTATAAAAATGTTTTTTATAAAAGCTTTGTTAGAGCGTTGTTATAAGCAAGGAACAAAAAATCGGTTTTCGGTAGATGTTAGAAAATCGGTTCAATGACAGAAGAAAAATCGGTCGTCGATCGGAGGAAAAATCGGGAAAATCGGTGGAATCGCCGATTTTTCGCGGCATCCGGAAAAATGATTTTTCCACCCGAAAATCGAGGCGTAGACACGCGCTTGTTTGCAGGAATTTTGAAAAATATCGGTAAAATATCGGTAAAATATCGGTAAATATCGGTAAATATCGGTAATCACTATTTTGACTCCAAAAATTTTTATGATACCATAAAATCAACACAATCTCTTTACAAACTCATCCATACACATCAAGCTCCATTTAACTCTCAAATTATTTTCTTTGTGATTTATCTCAATATTTTGAAGATCTTATTATGGTGTATATTATCTTCATCAAGATGGGACCTTAAATCAAATAATGTAGTAAGATACGTCGGTCTTCATTTTGGTTTTAAATTACTATTGTAATGTAATTTCTACGATAAATTATAATGAATATTATTTTGATAAGTGTATATTTGCTTATTTATGTCTTTTATAAAGTTAATGAAAGTATTTTCGTGAATTTAAAAGTATTTTTATTGTGTTTTCGTTTTTCAGATATTTTTGTCAAAATATCCACCGACATTTCGATATATCCATTAAAATCCAAGTACGATATATCGTAATTATAGATATTTTGTTCCTTGATTTATAAGCGAGTGTCAAAGTGGCCCTTATCTTCGTATGTCCCTAGAGATGAGCCTTATGAAAACTGATGGTAATTTGTTGTGATAGAAGTTCTAACAAAAAAAAAATTACAACCATTAGTTGAAAATCTTAGAGGGCGATTTGTTTGAGAAATATTCTCAAACACTGAAAAGTAAAAACTATCTTGAAGAATAAATACCACTTTAATTTTAAAACATTTGTTATAAATACACAATTTTGTCTCCATCGAAACGGTCACTTCCTCTTTTGATGTCCATCCTTGTCCTTAATCATTGATTAATTCAAATATAGAAGTAGAAAAAATGGTCTTGAATGTTTAGAGGTATTAAAGAATTAACTTTGATTGAAGTCACCAATAAATACAATTCTAGACATAAATTTGAAGTATCCTATTTAGGCACAAAATAAAATAATGTTGGATCACACGATTATCCATAATCAAACTAATTATATATACAATACATAGATTTATAATCTTATGGTCAATAAGGTATGGCTCAATAGTTAGTGGTTAAGGGTTCGGCAAAACATAAAAAAGAGATTAGATTTGAGTCTTCATGAAAATAAAATACTATAAAAATTGTAATGCAAGGTGAATGATCTTCAAAAAAAAAAGATTTATAATCTTGAGGAGACAGCACATTATCACCGTGTTTGGTTGAATCCAAAGGGATAATCAAATTTTAGAAAAAAAAAAAAAGAAAACTAATAAAAAATGGAATTTAAAAAATAAATAAACAAGGATTATCCTTATCATGAAGTTCTGTGAACAAATATTTATTTACTTATTTTTAACAGAAAGAATGAAAGAGAAGCATTATCTCAAATTTAAAATTGAAAAAAGAAAAGAAAGAGAAGATGTATATATTATATGAACTAAACTTGAACCGATAAAAAAAAAAAAAAAAAAAATTACATGATATAAATACCTCCTTGAACGCAAATCCTAGTTGTATTATATTCTTTATTTATAAGGAGAGACAATAAGAAGAGAAAACTCAGGTTGACAGCCACGAAAAAAGAGGCGTACGGCGAAAGAAAGAAAACCAGATAGTTCAGAAGTTGGCGCAGCAGAGGGAATTGGAAAAGCAGAAGAAGTGCAGAATAATGGTAGTCGTGAAGGAGTACTGCGTTTTGATCCAGATAATTTACCACTTGGATATAGATTTTGTCCAACCGATACAGAACTACTTGTTTACTTGACTAGAAAGATTCATCATCAGCCACTTCCACCAAACAATATAGCACAAGTTAATCTTTACGCTCATCATCCTGAGCAACTTGCAGGTATATTCTCTATACTCATCTTGTAATTTAATTATAATGATGATCCTATATTTTTGGTCAAGTTTAGGATTAATGGTCAGTCTCAGAATGTTTTGAACTGGGTTTTGGTCAGTTCTCTTGTACATATATAATCCATTCCGTGCGTATTAATGTGTTAAGATTGTATATGTTGATTATGTTAAAGAGGGTACAAGGCACAGGGGAGAAGGAATGGTACTACTTCCTCCAGAGAGGAAGTATACAAATGGGCAACGCCCTAAGAGGTCCATAGAAGATGGAGATGGATACTGGAAGGCTACTGGGGCGGAGCAAGAGATCAAATCATTGGAGGAGGGTACTAGAAAGATAATAATAGGAGGGTACAAGAGGGCATTGGTGTTTTACAGAGGAAAACATCCTCACGGAGTCAAAACCAACTGGATTATGCATGAATTCAGACTTGCTGCTCTTCCTCCACCAACAATTACTGATCATGACATTGTCAATGACAATATTAAGAGGGTGCAATTACATACATTCACATATACTGATGAGCCCTTAATTTTCCATTATAACTCTCTCTCTCTCTCTCTCTATATATATATATATATATATATATATATATATATATATATATATATATATATATATATTTTGTTATGTTAAATGCCAAATCTCATTACTATTTCTTATTTCTTTGTTTGGTGCAGTTTGATGACTATGTTCTATGCAGAGTGTATAAGAACAATAGGAGTGATGGAGGATCGAAAAGATCACGGGATGTTCAGCCTAGGAATATTGATATTGCATCAACCTCAACCTCAAGTTCTAAGATTCCAAAAGTAGTTGATCAGGATAGCCATGATGAGACCGAGAATGATCAGGTCACAGCTGCTAGTGGTGGTGGTGGTGGTGGTGGTGGAAGTGGAACCGAATATATGGAAGAGAACCCGACTGAAAACGGATCATATATTAATCATCAGACCCTCCAAAATCAACATCAACAACAAGCAACAGTCTATTGTTGGAATGCCCAAATTCAATTTTCTCTACTCTTCATAGTGTGTTTCCCCATAACTACCTTCAAGCACTTAACCTTCCTCCCGCTGGAGCAGATGTTTTTTGGCATACCCACAACAACAGCAACAACCTGATGCAATCCTCGGATTTCACAAATGTGAAAGGTCCATGGGAGATGTCCACTGATTTTTATGCTAAAAATGTTTGCAATGCCAGCGGCTTGATCTGTTCAAACATGAATTTGAATCCAGGAGGTGATATGGGGGGCTGCGGCTGCTACACCGCCAATTCCAACACTATTACTTCAACTACAATGCCAATGCCAATGCCAATGCTAAGAAGGGATTTGAAGTCAGGCGGCTACATGCCATGTACTGGTGATATGTGGAGAAATATCTAGCATGAACCCCATCCTAGATACCCCATTATTTACCCCCAATGAATCAATTACTTGTTACCATGTTTTAAAAATAAGATCAGATCCCGTCGAACCATCGATCGATAACCTTTTAATCAATTTGATTTGATAGTGGTTCCACCATTGGTTCAACCCATGAACCGTGAATATGTAGCTTTTCCGGTTCATCGATCCAACTTTTACAATAATTTATTATAGATTTTTTTTATATCTATTCACTTACCATTACAATATTATGTTATAATATTCTATTCTCATGAAGATTCAAACCTAATTCTTTCTTGTGCCTTGCTCAATCTTTAACCATTGAGTCAAACCTCATTGGCATAATTATTATTATTATTATTATTATTATTATTTGGATATTAATTTTATTTACATTTTATATGATTTCTTCTTTCTTATATAAGAAATATATTCTGAGGTTGAAAAACAATTTTTTCTTTTAGAATTTATAAACTATTTGATTTATTGCTGAAATTTTAAAATTTCTTGTTGAATCAAATAAGTCACACTTTCAAGTCAGACATAACCTTGGCAGAGCGCTCGTTTCAAAGAGGCACAAGTCATAGGAGTTTGAGAACAATTTTCTACCTTAAAATTAAAGTGTAATAAAAATTAAGTAAAGATATTGATATAAAAATTTTAGTATTATACTCAATGTTTTAATTTCTATTTTTTCTTATTATTAAATTTTTAAAATTAAAGAAATAAACAACATAAATTTATGTGATAAAAGTGGAAGAAGAAAAGTCAAAAAGTTTAAGCAATAAATTAATTTTATATATGGTTATTCAAACTCTTTTTATTTTGTTTTTTGAAACAACTCATTTTATTTGTTTTCTCTACTAAACAAAGGCTAAGAAATTTAAAAATATGTAAAATTTTAAGGATTTTAATTTTATTTGATTTGATTTTATATTTTTCACCGTTTCACCATAAAATCATTTTCTTTTTTTTAACCACTGTCTTTCCCGGGTCCAAAAGGAGCCTTAAACTTTTTCAATTTATTTTCCTTTCCGTTTTTTTCCTTAATACTTTTCGGGAAACGGAGTCGTCAAGAAAGCGAAAACGCTAAGGAAAATGAATGTTTGAGGGGAAATGAATGTTTCAGCAGAGGGAGAAGCAAAATGCAGAATCATGGTATAGAAGTGGTCAATCTTTATGATCATCAGCCTGACCAACTTGCAGGTTCTTTCCTTTTTATTAATTTATTTATTCAGTTGCAGATCTTTTGTTCCGATTCTAAATTTTTAATGGTCTTTTGTGGCTTCCATCTCTTAGATCTTTTTAGGATTTTCTTCCCTAATGAGCCTGTTTGCTTACCCTTTTTTCAAACTGTTTTTTTTTTTTTTTTGAAAAACAAGTAGAAGGAAAACATATAAAACACATTTGGTTCTTACTTTTTTTATGTCCTAAAAAACACAGAAAACATAAAATTCAGTAAACAAAAATAGTTTTCAAACATGTGAACTAAATCTGTTTCTTGTTTTTTTTCTTTTTTTTTGGCATCCTCCTCCCATGTATTTGATATTGCAGTTTTTGAAAACACAAAAAACACTATTTTTGTGTTCTCTGCAAATTATTCTTGTTATCTAGATTTGTGTTTTCCGTATTTGTCAAGAACAAAAAAACACTAGGAACCAAAAGGTGTTCTTTGTGTTTTCCTTGTTCTCTGTTTTCATAACAAAAAAACAATTTTCAAAAGCTGAAAATAAACAAACCCTTAGTCATTTTTAAATCTTTTATTGATTTAAATTGTTAGTTCTCTCGTTTACTGTTGCTCTATTTATTTGTGAATGATGTTTGAACTTGTTATATTCATCTGATTCATTTTAGAAGTTGGAAATTTAACTTATTTTTTTTCCTTAAAAGCCCTTTTTAAATTTACATTAATTCTGCTGATCAGCAAGATACAAGGCACAGGGAAACAATGAAAGAGATCAAATCTGAGGGTAGAATGATAGGGTGTAAAAGGGCTTTAGTCATTTACCAAGGAAGTCATCCTCACGAATTCAAAACCAACTGGATCATGCATGAATTCAGAGTTGCTGACGATAATATGAGGGTGACGTTTGATGATTAAGAATATCAATGGAAGAACACAAAGATAAAGAACTGTTTGATTCACATTTTGAAAAGCTATTCTTAAAAATCTTATTTTGTGATTACTCTTGAAATTGTTCTTATTCTCTAGATTTAAAGAACTTGTTTAGTTCTATTTTAGCTTGAAGAAACAGCAAAACTATTTTGAAATTGTGTTACTCTGAACTCTTTTGTTTTTAATTTAGTGTTTTTATGGTTTTCAAGAAAAAAAACTGAAAATCAAACATGTTATCCTTGTTTTTGATAATATAAAACAATTTTCAAAAAAAAAACAAAAAGGTGTTTAGTTTCTGTTTTTGAAAACTATTATTGAGAACAGTTTTTGAAAACACAAAGACCACCATTTTGGCGTTATTTGAAAACTGTTCTTGTACTCCAAATTTAGTGTTTCTTGTGTTATCTATGCTTTTCATAACAAAAAAAAAATTGGGAACTAAATGTGTTTTTTCTGTTTTCCTTGCTCTCCTTGTTTTTTTATAACAGAAAACTTTCAAAAACAAGAACCAAGTAAGCCCAAAGTAATTCACATAAAGGTGTACAAAAACCCTAGAATGTCCACAATACCGATAATACTCCCAACCCTCAAACTCTTACATCTCTGCAAACACCGAATAGATTTTACAAGCTCATTACTATTTCCCCTCATGACCCATAATATAAATATTTTTTACAAAAAATGAATTAATAATAATTAGAAATTTAAAACATATTCTAACGGTTATGTTAATGGCATTATGCATGGAGATTAATACATGATGTTAATTTATTGTTTGTTTCTTGCAGTACTTGGATGAGTGTGTTCTATGCAGAATCAATAAGAGTGACAATCAGATCAAGCTCTTCTTTCAAAAAAGGAAAAAGAAAAAAACAAAGGATCAAGGTCAAGCCCTAAGAAGGATAAATCAAGCTCAAACTCAAGCAATAATATTCCAGAAGTTGATCTTCACCCAGCTGGTGGTGTATGTTGGAAAATTGTTTCAAGAAACTATTTGGGGGGCTTTTACTGGGAGTTCAAATGACCACCCATATTGAGAAGTAAGAAATCTGCTAGATTATTTGTAAAATCAAGATTATTTATTGAGTCTAAAAACAATTGATCAACAATCAAAAGAATAAATACATTATAAAATAATAATTTTATTGAATAAAGAAGCATATCAATTCGTACTGGATAGAAAACATACCTGGCATGGATCCAAAATTGTTGCCTACCATTAGTCTCCCAAATCTACAAGGGATGAAATCAAAGAAAGGCTAAGGTTGAAGATAGTTCTTTCTTTCTCCCTAAAGTGTGTTCTATTAAACCCTTGTGAAATTCTATGACTCTATTTACTTATATATATAAGCACAAGGGAACAATTGGGCTTTGGTCAAATGGACTTATCAAAGCAAGGGAGAAGATAGAACCATAGACTCATAGCCAGTTAATACTAAATCATCCCATAAATGGCCCATAATTAACATGCACAATTATACAATTAAAATTGTAATATGATTATGCTTAGTCCATGATTAATAAATCAATCTAACATTCCCCCACTTGGACTACATAATCATAACTCAAATGTTTTCTCTATAGATTTACATAGCCCATAACCAATCATATGAATTAACGCACCAAGAGGATGCATAAATCATACATAATCAGACGCTACTAATCAAAAGCATAACTCAAATGCTTCAACAAGAGACATACATAGTCATAACCAATCATATACAAGTAATACACCGAGATGATGCATAAATTGTACATAATCAGGCACAATTGATCTAAAAGCATTTCAATGACAAGAGTATTGATTCAATAGAAAGAGAAAACATCATTTTGTCATTCATCTAATCAAAATGACAAAAAATCATAAGATAATGACAAACGTCAAAATGTGCATGTAATAACGAAAAACATGAGTTTTCCTTACAACATACATGAAAAGACAAAACTCCCACTAAAACAAAGATTCTAGGTTCCTAACAATCCCCTGTGGGTGACGTGTTCTTGAAACACACAAATAGGTAAGCCTTTGATTAGTGGAGTCACGCCCAGCATGCTAGTGGCCAACACTGTGCTGAATGAAATGAGGACTCACACAGCTTTCTGCAGAACTTCACATCGATGTGCTTGGAGCTAGAAGTGCTCCTAGTGTTGAGAGAGAAAGATACAAGTGCGGAATTATCATAGAATAATTTCAGTGGTCTAAAAATGGAGTGGACAACCTCTAAAGCTGAAATGAAGTTCCGTAACCATATTGCATGACAAGTAGCCTCATAACATGCCACATACTCTGCCTTCATAGTAGAAGAAGTTGTAAGTGTTTGTTTGACCCTTTTCCACGAAACAGGCTCCTTGATCATCGTAAAGAACTATAATCGAGTGAATTCATATCATGCGTAACTTTGCATAATTGGAATCACTAAAACCAACAACTTCAAGAGTGTCGGTACGCCGATATGTCAACATGAGAACCTTGGTACCCTAAAGATATCTCAAAACTTTCTTAATAAACTCATTGGCTTTGACGGAATCACATAGCACTTTTAACATGCCAACAGCAAACAATATCGAGTGTGTGCATAATACTTGAAACATACGTCGGGCTACCTGGCGAAGAATAAGTGACTGCTTTTATCTGATCTCTCTAAATATCATTCTAAGGACATTGGCCTTTGGAAAATCTCTCACCCTTTACAATTGATGTCTTACCAGAAGAACATGCTTGCATATTGAACACATTGATACGTTTAATATCGATGCATTTGAGACAATCCTCGAGAGTGCCACTAGATCTATCATGATATCGTACCCCGAGACATAAGATGCTTCCCCAATATCCTTCATATCAAAATGGCTAAACAATAACTACTTTGTCTCAACCAATAGGTCAGTATCATTGGCTACGAGCAAAATATTATTAACATATAAAACCAAGAATATGTATTTGCTCCCACTAACCTTCATATATATGCATTGATCAACGATGTTCTCCTTAAAACCATTGGCAGTGACAACTTCATCAAACTTGAGATCACCAGCTGAAGCTTGCTTTAAACCATAAATTGATTTAAGTGTTTCGCCATATGTTCATACCAACTTCCTCAAAACCAATAGGTTGAAACATGTAAACATCTTCAACTAAGTCTCCATTCAAGAAAGTTATCCTCACATCCATCTGATGCAACTCTAAATCAAAATGAGCCACTATAGCTATAATCATAATGAGTAGAGAGTCTTTAGTGGACACGGAAGAGAAGGTTTCCTTAAAATCAATACCTTCTCATTGACTATAACCCTTAGCCACTAATCTTGCTTTATATCTCTCTACCTATCCCTTGGCATTGCGCTTGGTCTTGAACACCCATTTGCACCCAATAGGTCTGCAGCCATCTAGCAAATCTACCAAGCTCCACACTTTACTCTATGACATGGAAGCCATCTCATTTTTTATTGCATTGATCCAAAAGTTGGATTGAGGCAATGGCTTCTTTGTAGGTAGTCGGATCTAATACATCACTCACATCATACTCATACTCTTGCAAGTAGACTATGTAGTCATCTGAGCCTACAAACCCTCTCTAAGCTCCTCAAGGGAATATCCATGGCTACATCTAAAGCTACTGGATATACATTTGGGGCTATTCGATCTACACCCTCAATTGGTTCATCATTGGTAGTGGCTACAAGATGTTGGTCAACAATAGGGCTAGAGATCGAAGCGGAAACAATGGGCACAGGAATAAAAACTAGGTGTTCCTTGAACACAATTTCCCTTGGCCCTTGGCTTGTACCCGGTATCATCCACTCAGGCCTAGATAACTTTCGATCCTAACTTCGATCACTCTTGTGGTGCAAAAATGATAAAACCTTATTAGTGGGTGTTCCTTAGCTACTAATCTTGCTTTATATCTCTTTACATGTCCCTGATCTTGAACACCCATTTGCACCTAATAGGTCTGCAGTCATCTAGAAAATCTACCAAGGTCCACACTTTATTCTGTGACATGGAAGTCATCTCATCTTTCATTGCATTGATCCACAAGTTGGGTTGAGGACTAACAATGGCTTCTTTATAGGTAGTCGGATTTGATACATCACCCACATCATACTCATGCTCCTGCAAGTAGACAATGTAGTCATCTAAAATTGAAAGCCTACGTGCCCTCTCTAATCTCCTCAAGGGTATATCCATGGCTACACATCTAGGGCTATTGGATCTACATCCTCAATTGGTTCATCATTGGTAGTGGCTACTGGATGCTAGTCAACAGGACTAGAGATCGAAGCGAAAACAATGGGCAAAGGAATAAACATTAGGTGTTCCTTGAACACAATTTCCCTTGGCCCTTGGCTTGTACTAGTATCATTCTCAAAGTAGATAGCTCGATCTGACTCAATCACTCTTGTGGTGTGCGACAAGTAATAAAACCTGGAACCTCTTGATCCCACATAACAACCAATAAAGTACCCACTAATGGTGTTTGGATCAAGTTTCTTGGATTGCGAGTTGTACGGTCTCACTTCCACTTTGCAACCCCAAACATGGAGTAACGAAGACTAGGCTTCTTATGTGACCATAGCTCATTTGGAGTCTTAAGAACATACTTACTAGGCACTTGGTTCAAAATATAAGTTGTAGTTTTCAAAGCTTCACCCCACAAGAATTCAAGTAGTAAGGAGTGCTGCGCATACATTTGCACCATATCAGAGTGTGTGATTTCTCCTCTCCATAATCCATTTTTTTGAAGATGCAGGACATTTGTATCGCGAGCATCGATGCCATATTCGAAGGTACCATTAAATGGTCCAAGGTTGCATCACATCTCATCATATTTACCATAATACTCACCACCTCTATCAAAATGAACCACTTTGATCTTCTTCCCTTGTTGGAGCTCAACTTTTGCTTTGAAAGCTTTGAAAGCTTTGAAAGCCTCAATCTGGACTTCTCACGAATAGACTCGATAAAACCATACTTAGAATAATCATCAATGAATGTGATGAAATATTTGTAGCCACCCATAGCAAGATGAGTTAATGGTCCACAAATATATGTATGAATAACCCCAAGCAACTTAGTGCATCTTTCAATATTGGCATTCCTAATCTTGGTGGTTAGTGATTAGTGCCCAAAAAGTGCTATTTTGAACCCTATATTAGATAGGTTTTGAGTGCTTTTTGCGCGCTAATCATGTCATTTATACCAATTGAAGTGTTCAAGTCTTCTTAGTTTCACTTATGCCGTTTAGAGGTTATTTTTGGTTGTTTGCGGGTTTTGGTGTACTTTGGGAGTTCGATGCTCGAGACATATGATGAATCCTTGAAGATTGAACGATTGTCAACCATCGGTCGTACGAAAATCAAAGAATGAAGGCAAAGTGAAGAAAAAATCAATGCAGTAGAGGGAGCGGAGGCAATGCGGTGAAGATCGGCAATTCGAGGAATTTAGCTAAGATTAAGCGAAAATTTATTGGGATTCATGAAAATTAACCTTAGCGAAAATTTGTAAATCTTAGCGAGTGTGATTTTTAAGCTAGACTCCCGGGTTACTATATTCAGCACTATTCCACCGCTGAATTTTGCATTTTCGCTACTCACAAAATTTTCGCTAAATTTAGCGAAATTTCGTATGCGAGGAATTGCCAGCGCCTAGCGAAAATTCACGATTTCGCTATCTCTTGAATGGTTCTTCTTCATGAGGTGATGTCTGCTCGCGAAATTCAACGCCTTGTCATACTTTGTAATTAATGCAAACGACTTCAATTTTGGTGTATTACTCCCTTGTCCCTAAATTTAGCCAAATTGTTGGAAGCATGGTATTTTCATACATTGGGTGGCCTATATAAGCCCCCTCCCATTTTGTAACCCTAAGCAACAAATTGAGGAAGCAATTTTTGGCAAGTTTTTATTTTTGTAAATAAAGTCTCGTAGTTTAGTTAGGGTTTTGCTTTTCTCTCTTCTCTCTCCTCTTTCCCTTATTTTCTTGGCTGCCAAACACCTCTTGAGGATGACAGCTCGAGATGCCAACCTAAGCCTCTTTCTTCAGATGAAGGAAGCTAGCTTGGTGGTGGGGCATATGCATGTTGTCCTCTTGTGTTAAAAGTTACAGGTACTGTGTTTATGACTCCTATCTTCTCAAAATATGGTTGAATAGCATTGAATGTTATTGATATGGCCAATACTTACCATGCTTTAGGATATAGTGCATACTTATTGTTAGATGTACTGTGGTTCATTAGATGGTCTTTACGAGCCACTGAAATGATGTTGAATGTTAGGGTTTTAAACTGTAAAGGGGCCATAGATGCATGTTATCTGTGTTGACTCAAATAGGAGTTGATTTTAGGGTGAGGTTTGCTAGTTAAACATAGATCCCGTTGTGGCTTGGACTATAGGTTGCTTGTCCTTAACTTCGAGGATAAAACCCAGAGGACCTTGTTTGCCACATGATATCAAAGTTAGTGACTAAATCTTCAAAGTTAATTTTTCACACTTCACTTTCAGTTTTACAATTTCTCGGCAGTTAAACTACTTCCACTGTTTTGAAACAAAAATCCAAAAATTACAAATAGAAAGCCTTACCTTTTTACACTTATGCAAATCATTCTTAGGATGAAAACCCATCCCAGTGTTCGACCCTAGACCACTATACTGCAGTAGCTTGACTACGCAGTAGGAGGAACTTAGGTATATAAATTTTGTTGATTTTAGCTCAGCCTAATGTGGCACGAATCAATTGGCGGGCCGTTCGCGGATGGTGCCGAACTACTAATGATGAGTTGAAATTGTACTTGTGATCGACATCACAAGTGAAGGTAACGCTTTTACCTCTTTTTGTAACCCGGTTGCGAGAGGCCCCTGGTTTCCGTCACTTTGCAATGCTGCTTGTTTTTGTTTTCCATACGGTCGGTTGGTACAGTTAGCCCAATTTTAAGCTTTTAGCAAGTTTGTTGGTGCTCTTTGTTGTCTCTACAATTTTGTAATAGGTTTATGCAACAGTGGGATAGAGACATGCTCGGGTGGCGCATAAGTCCGGTACACAACTTGACCAAAGCGGTGAGATAGTGTACAAGCGATACCATGGATCCACTGCACGAGGAACAACGAGCCAACCGGGAACCCCAATGAATCAACAGCCTATAGAACCATGAGGATCCACATCCACCCTCCCCAGAGTTAGTGCCCGTCATCATCCCTCCTATCTGAAGATGCGCAATGAGGCCTTATTTGGTACCCTACTCCCCACATACCATGGTATGGAAATGAAAATCCATACCATATTAGGGATTTTGAGAGGTTGCACTACCTTTAAGGAAGGTATGATGGACATGGATTTGCTGAAGCTAAAAGCATTTCCATTGACCCTAAAGGACAAGGCCAAGATTTGGCTCAACTCATTGAGGCCCCGAACCGTAAGACATTGAGGTGAGTGCGAGGGCGGAATTCTGAAGAGTTCTTCGGTGCTCATAAGACCAATAATTTGAGAGACAAATTTACACCTTTGCGACTCAAGATGGTAGAGGTTTTATCGGTGTTGGGAGAGATTTATGGAGACCATCGATTTTGCCCTCATCATGGGTTTGATACATGGATGCTAGTAAACCATTTCTATGGTGGTATGTCTCTGCCATGGCGACTTTTAGAATATGTGTGGAGAGACTTTCTAAGTAAGCATCCCGACGAAGCCATGGATTTTTAAATTATGTATGGCTGAAACTTCTAAGGGTTGGGATGAAGGCAACCACAGAGAAATGGAAACAATGGGCCCTCGGCCCGACCACAGGGAGGGATTTATGGAGGGATATGAAATGAAGCTGGGATTGACCTTGGCTAGGAAAGTGGGGAGGAGTTTGAGGAAAAGGCTCCACCATGAAGTGCGGGCGGTGGCGAAAATCCTGCACAAGCCAATCCACCTTGTTCCAATCCCACAATACATCAGTGAAACAGTGTCCTATGGCCTTCAATGAAAGTTTGATGTCGAGAATGTTAAACCTTGTAGGACAATATAAGCCACCACAACCCGATACCCCATATGGAAATACCTACAATTCCAATTGGAGGAATCACCTAACCTTTCTGGAAGCCCAACCCCGCCTATGTACCCTAGGTGCCCGAACCACGGTTTGGTTCCCGATTTCAACCCACTGACCACCACCATCCTCATCTCTGTGGAACAAGCCATTTTAAATTTAGTAAGGTGGTAGGCAACTTTTATTGAAGAGCAAAAAGGAATTAATGTGCAATTGGCACAAAGAGTTAATCTTGTAGAGTACGAACAAGAATAGATGGAGCTGGTGAGCAGCTTCCGAACCAGAAAATTGATAATCTACGGTATTGATCACGAGATCAACGAATTCTTTGGAGGTACAAGAAGAAGGTTCCCTTCTGGCTTGATGCCAAACCAAGGGAATCCATGAGGTAGGATCATCGACAATTGAGGAATGGATGAGGTGAAGGCTATAATAACCGAGGAGTGGAAAGGAGTTGATCAACCCATGCCAAGATTTGTTGAAAAGTCGAGGCGGGGAGAAGAATTGCGATGCGAGCATATTCTCTAAAGGAGGATTCAATGAAATGCCGCATACCACCTCCATTTCCTGGCACTTAGAGGTAGAAGGCATCTCGGCCAAGCGGGCATTTTAGAGGTCATAAGGCAGAGTGAAGGTTAACATACCTCTATTGGACATAATCGAAACAAGTCCACAACTTATGCAAAATTTTGAAAGATCTTTACCTGTCAAAGAGAGGATTAGGCACGTGAAGAAGAAGGCATTTCTCACTGAACAAGTCAGTGCCATAATCCAAAGCAAATACCTGTCAAATACAAGGATCCAGGATCTCCACAATTTCAGTCAATATTGGTGGGAATTGCATAGACAAGTCATTGCTTGATTTAGGGAGCCGAGTGTGAACTAATCTGCTTCCAGTACTCTGGCGTTAGTTGATGAACTTTCAAACCTACCAACATCACACTATCATTGGCCGATATATCAGTTAAAATCCCTAAGGGGATAGTTGAGGATGTCTTAGTGAAGATAGACAAATTCTACTACCCAGTAGATTTTGTGGTGCTTGACAGGCGGTGCAAGTAGACGATCATGTACGCGATCATCTTAGGAGACCATTTACGGCCACGTAGTACAATCATAAATTACTTGGGAATGGAGTCATGCAACTTACCTTTGGTAACATGACCTTGGAGTTAAACATATTTCATTTGAACAAACAAAAGTTGCTAGAGCATGAAAATCCAATAACTGATGAAGTTGTTTCAAATGGTCGATATCTGAGGAAACACAGTGTCGGGAATTGCGAGGTAATCGACCCGAGGAGATGAAGAGAAATTTGACCTGCCGAGAAGCCAATTGCTCAATTCAAAATGTGATGAGAACCATGCCAGTGGGCATAACACCATGGAGTGACCCAGTATCTGCGAGGGTTAGAGAGATGTTCATAATTTCAGTAGTAATTTTGAGGATGGGCTGGTCAGATTGTTTTCTATTGGACCAGTTCAACAATTTTGTCCTTATTGGAATAATTTTGATCATTTAGGTTATTTGAAAGTTTCCTAATTAATGAGTTTTTCTTTTTTGTATTTTGTTTATACTATGAGCCTTTGTATTAAATTTTAGTGTAGTTTCTATAATAATTTATTACTCATCATTTTTATTTAACATAATTGTATTAATCTAAAATGTTAAGTTAGAGGCAGTGACAGTCGCAAAGCTGAAAAGGGCAGCCAGGTGACTCTTGGTACCCATGATCTTATAGAGGAAGGTGTTTTGTTTTGTTTTTTTCATTCCTCTCTGACCTCTAGTAGCCTGAAGGATTCACTGTAGTTGCCATGCGATCGCTCCCTTGCGAAGCGGTGCCTGCCTGGCCCGATTCACCGGTGGCAAGTTGAGCTCGGCTTACGCCCGATTCGCGCACCATAAGCCATTGTGGTGTCCATAGACACACCTGCCGCGCGCCGCGAGCCACCAGGTATTCCACAGTGGGCTGCTTTGCCCGGCTGACCATCTGGCAGAAACGCTTCATTGCGCTTCCGCTTCGATTCGAGACCACTCTTGCCCTTGGTTCGGCTGGTTGTGCCACCGCTCCGGCGGTTGAACCTTCTGAGCCTTATTTGGCTATTCTGAAGCGGGTGTGACTGCGACCGGTGAGCCACAATGGCGAGCCCTCTTCGAGTTTTATTCGATTGGATATGGTTCGTACTCGAGGTGGGTCTAAAGCCTTGGCCCCGCGGGTTAGATTCGATCGCCGGCGGAGAGGCCTCGGCCCGACTTTCCGGTCCGAGCTCAGTGCCGTCAGGTCCCGGCGTTACTGAGGAGCCTCGAGGATTCGTCGTTATCGAACACGGATGGACCGGGCCCATGCCGGTGAGGAGAGTTAGGAGGGCAGGCCCTCGGCCCGAACACGTCGGGCCCGGCCCGGGAGTCATCTTCCTCTGTGCTTTCACCGATCCGTATTCGGCTGCGGCGACATCCGCGTACCGATTGTCACTGATATCAGGATCGGGGCCGTTGTTAATGCGAGACGTTCAGGGGAATGTCTGCGACTCCATCGTAGAGACTTTCGGCGAGTGGCCTGCGATCCGTGGCGATCCCGGGTTAGGAGTCCGTAGGATTGATGGTTCGTTCACTCACGCGCTGCGACTCAGAGGCGAGCGTTGCCTGCGTGGTGTTTGGGTTCTATCGCCGCTGACGTCTGAAGGCGAATGATCGTGATGACTGCGGATCTCTATTGATGATCGTAGCGGGTACTCGGAGCGGTAGATATTTTCAATGACTTTGGGCTGCGTATCTTGCGACGATACGAGAGGTTATAAGGACAGTTTACCACCTCATCGAGAGATAGGTTGAGTACTGGCGGGGGTGCTCTGAAGTACAGGACCAGTGTACATAGGGCGGCTCAGCCTCGGATCTTTATTTGATCGACCATTTGTGGACGAGTGCGTTCGGCTACGGCATTACGTGCGACGGAGGAGCCATCTTGGAGGCTCTTTCTGGATCGGAGGGATATTGGTTGATCCCTACGAGTTGGTGATGACCTCCTTGTTGGGGTGTTTTCCAGGAAGATCCATCGGAAGGACTGAAATCTGAGGCTTGAAGAGCATTCATTGCGATCTGGGGGACTACTTTGCGGTTCTCGGGCATGCGCTAGTTCCCGGAGGGTAGAGGATTGAGATGGGTTGGAGTGCCTGGGTTCACGTCGACGGAGCGGGTGATGACCGTGCCAGTATCTTTCCATCTCAGACGACGGGACGGGGAGGAGGTCAGGGTCGGGTGGCAGGGACTTCCATAGAGGCGATGTGCACGCCCACGGGCGGGGATACGGAGGAGTCGTGCGGGTCTCACCTCATCTCTCCGCTGCATCAGCGACTGTGGATTGCCAGGCCATCTGACCCGACCACCGCGACTCCCTTTGGTATGTTCGCCGGTGAGTGCGAGTGTGATGGATGCCATCGCTCCTTGTGACTACAGACGACGGGATGACGGCCCCGTGTGCTCTGTGTGACGAATCTGTGGCCTTACCCCAGGCCTTCCTCGTGTTCACGTCCCGAAGAAGGCCCTTGACGACTGTTGGATGTTTTAGGTATGGCGTGGCTGACTTGGACCAGCACCACCACGGTACAAAAGTCGTTGGGTTTCTTTATGATTTTTGTATAGTTACGGCTTTATCCAGCTGCCTCACTAATTTTGATTAGGATTTATGTATTAGCCCGTAGTGGCGGTGATACTTTTGTATGTTAACTTTGTATTCCATGTGTATTTGGTACATATCAACTATTGAGTCTATATATCTGATTTTTGCATACCATGTTTTGTACCTCCACCATGTGTAAATGTTTTTATTTTCAATTGAACAATTGAATTGCTCTGATTGGTTGTTAAGATTTCCTTGTGTTGAAAATTGAATCATTGTTTTGTCCTGTATATTGAAGCAAATTCTTTGTGGTCAAATTTTAGTCGGTTAAGTTCAGCATCTGACAGAAAATTTCCATATCTTAGTGCGCTGCGCATGCAGTTGTATCAATAGGCGTGAGAGTGTATACCTTCCTTTCACTTTGCAGCTAGGCCTTAGGTATGTTGTAGCCTAGGATAGGTTTGTGTTACCCGTACTTGAAGACCCGATGTTGTCTTCAAGAAAGAAAGAAAAGCAGAAAGAAAAAAAGAAAAAGAAAAGAAGAAAAAGAAAAATAAAGTCATTGATGCCTTGGGCAGGAACGCGGTCAGGGCATATGCGTGAAAGCACTTTGAAGCGATGCACCTGCCACCTTCATTGGTTTAGGAGTCTTAGTTTAGTGTTCGTTACATGGGTGGACCAGGTGGAGTCTGTATAATTGTAGGTGCTTGATTTTGTCATACGAATGCAGGGGTGGCTGCTAGAGTTAGTGGTCGAGTGATCTTTTGGCTTGATGCCACCAACCTTGATTGGTTGGGAGTCATCGGTGGTGAATTATGGACTTTGGTGAAGTCGAATTTTAAGCATTGCCCTCTGATGTAGTTGAATAAAAAGAAAAGAAGAGTGTAACCATTTTATCACAGGTTATTCAATGACGCAAGGCCATGGTTGCCTGGGGATGGGAAGTAATTTTGCAATTTGTGTGACTTAATGCGGTTACGCAAAGAACCATTAGACTTAGGTGGAAATTCCAAGTTGAGAATCATGGATCCAATATTGACCTAAAATTGTTCTTGTATGGTTTTGGTTCTTTAATGTATCGGTTTTCAAACTTGGTGTCAGATTTTCGGTTTAAGGTAATGTTGTATGTGCAAACCATAAACTTTTTGAAAATCCCTACATGCATCTCCTTTTTTGTTTTTGCATTGCTAAAGGACTATGGTTTGAGTTAGGGGGTGTGATTAATTTTCAAAAAAGTGCTATTTTGAACCCATTATATTAGAATGGGTTTGAGTACTTTAGCTAAATCATGATTATACCAAGTGAGTGTTCCGAGTCTTCTTGATTCCACTTGCACCTCTTAGTTGAAGTTCTTTTGTGTGTTTGTTTGTGCGGAGTTTTGTGCTAGATTCGATATCGAGACATATGATGAATCATGAAAGATTAGACCAGTTGTGTCAACCTCAGTCATACCCCGAAAATCAAAGAAGAATGAAGGCAAAGTGAAGAAAAATCAATGCGATAGAGGAGCAGGGAGACGTACGGTGAAGATCGGCAATTCAGGAATTTAACAAGATTGTGAAGACTATTTGGGATTGCGAAAATTCAGCATGTAGCGAAAATTTCGCAATCTTAAGCGAAATTGTGGTCACCATTAGACTCAGGGATTTTCGCTAAGCACTATTCTAGCGAAATTTTGCATTTTCGTTAAGAGTTTCATTAGCTAGCGAAATTGCCACGCTTGTATTAAAAATTCTGATTTCGCTATCTCTTGGTGATTTCGCAATTTAGTGAAATCGAAATTGATATGCCTTACCGAAATTCACGCCTTGTCATACTTTGTACTAACGCAAACCGACTAATTCTGGTGTATTACTCCTTGTCCTTAAATTTAGCCAAATTGTTAGGCTTTATGGTATTTTCACATCGGGTGGCCCATATAAGCCCTCTATTTGTAAACCCTAAGCAACAAATTTTATACAATTTTGGCAAGTTTTTTATTTTGTAAATAAAGTCTCAGAGTTTAGCTAGTGGCTTTTTCTCTCCTCTTTCCTTATTTTTCACAACACCCCTCTGAGGATGACAACTCAAGAGATGCTTGGCGTTTCCTTTTCTTTGAAGATGAAGGAAGCTAGTTGGTGGTGGGGCATATGCATGTTGTCCTTTGTGTTAAAAGTTGTGCACCAGGTTTATGACTCCATCTTCTCAAAATATATTAATAGCATCAATGTTATCGATCCGGCCAATACTTACCATGCTTTAGGATACAAGGCATACTTATTGCTAGATGTATCAGGTTCATTTAGATGGTCTTCTACGTATTGACCGAAATGATGTTGAATGTTAGGGTTTTAAACTCGTAAAGGCCATAGATGCATGTTATCCTGTGGTTGACTCAAATAGAGTTGATTTTAGGTGAGGTTTCGCTAGTTAAATATGATCCGGCTGTACGACTATGTGTCGCTTGTCATAACGCGAGGATAAAACCCAAGGACACTTGTTTGCCCTATGATATCAAGTTAGTGACCTAAATCTTCAGTTAATTTTTTTCACACTTCACTTTTAGTTTTTACAATTTCTCGCCAGCTTAAAACTACTTCCAATCGCTTTGAAACAAAAATCCAAAAAGTCCAAATAGAAAGCCTACCTTTTACACTTATGCAAATCATTCTTAGGATGAAACCCATCCCCGTGTTCGAATTCCTAGATCACTATATCAAGCAAAGAGCTTCGACTACTGGGGCAGAGGAGGAACTTAGGTATATAATTTTGTTGATTTTAGCAATGCTTACTGTGGCACGTAATCAGCTTAGTTTAACTCCTTCTTTGATGCACCCACAAAAATAAAAAATATGAGAAATCAAGATCTAGAAGAATCTCATATTTAATTAATCTCTCCATTCTTTGTCTAGAAATATGATCCAAATGCATGAGCCAAATATTTTAAGAATTTTCATTCAATCTCAAACATTCGGCAAATTACTAGCGTGATACAATGTGAAGGGTAAGAAAATACAAAGCAACAACTCTAATTCAGAAGTGCTCACGCCTCACTCCCTGCGAAGGAGGAGAAAGTGCACAGATCAGGACTCTCTTAATATGCTTTCCTGCAGGGCCCCATTTCATATATAATTTCATAATAAAATAAAACTTGTAAAACTACCACCCTAGTGGTGCTTACACAAACTCCACTATCACAAAAACTTTTACATTTACATTCTCAAACCAAAAAAAATCAAAACCTACATCAAGTGGACTCCTATTGTTGTGTTGACCCTAGCGAATGCGGAATACCTCGGATGTCCTCTTCAATACCTACACGGATAAAACATCATTGCTAAGCTTATAGCTTAGTGGGAAACATATAACAGATATGACCACTTGAAGTGGTCCACAATTACTGGATACATATAACATAATGCATATGTCAGAGTTTACGTATAACCTAATTCTATAACAGAGTTTTCATATTCAAAACAGAGATCTTGTACAAAAGGTACTCGTAGGTACAATACAGAACATAGCAAAACTAATTACTTATGATTTCTTATTGTTCATTATTCATATTTTTATCATATAAATGTTTCACACATCATTTTATTCAGATACTTTTCATATAAATGTTTGCTTATATAGACAAATAACAATGAATGATAGGGACGTAGCACAATAGGTACCTGAAGGTACCTGCGAATCGCACTAAATAGAGACGCATCCCGCCCCACGCACAGAGGTCCCTTGAGCACAACGCAGGATTGTCGCCGCACCGAACAGACGCACTTCGCTTCACATAATAGAGGTGCCATAGCACAATGCAAGAGTGTCGTCGCACTAAATAGAGACGTGTCTGCCCACGTTACAGAGGTGTCGTAGCACAATGCACGAAAGTGTCGCCGTGACCGAACAGATGCGCCTATTCATTCGCTATTCTATTTCAGTGCATACAATTATATATATATATATATATATATTAATGAAGCTTGTTATTTTATTCTTAATCATTAATTAGCAAATAAGGGCAAGGAACAATGTTTCGCTCAACGACAAGAGTTTCGTCTCTATTACACAGATACAGCATTTTTCATTTAACTTTATACATAAGTGCAAACCCCTTTCATTCTAATTAACTAAGAAATACAATAAATAGGTCGCAAGATTCCATTTCAGACTTATACATCTTGGAGTACCGGTACTCAACTTTTAGTACCGGTACTCAACTTTAAGTACTGATACTCAACATCCTCTGGGCTAAAAACAACATTGAGTACTGGTACTCAACTTTCAGTACTGGTACTCAACATCCTCTGGACAGAAAACAGCTTTGAGTACCCATGCTCGACTTTCAATACTGGTACTCAATATCCTCATGACCAAAAACGACTTTGAGTACCGATACTCAACTTTCAGTATCGGTACTCACCTGCAATTTCTGCATAAATGGCAGGTTTGCCTCTTTTCACCTGGAATTTCCATCCAAAACCCAAAACCAACTCAAATAAACCACAAAACTCGTCTTATACCAACCAACAACATTTCTAAATGGATTTTTCCAACGCAACTTAAACAGAGAGGAAGTTAGGTTAATTTCCTAACCTTGATTTTCTTGATTTGAACCAAACTTCTCCTTTTCTTCACTTCTTCTCATCAACAAGACTATATCTCCAAAGCAATTAAAGAAAAATCACCAAAGAAGTCTCTTCCTCCTACCAACCATAGCCCTAGCCAAAGGGAGAAAAATGAGAACCTCTAAGACCATGTTTGGTCTTATCCCCCTTTTTTTGGCTAAATTCTAGTTTTTGCAATTTAGTCCTTCAACTCTCATCTATTTGCAAATGAACTTATCTAAATTTCTACAATAGCATATAATCTTCTTATTTTATGACCTTTAAGTCCTTAATTTAATAATTACCATTTTACCCTTAGCACTTAAATTTCTGAAAAATATAATTTTGACTTTTATTATACCCCAAACATGTAATAATCTACTAGGGTATCATTTAGGATGTTACATAAAGACTCCCACAAAGTACTTCAGTGCCGATCAATAATGAATCTCGGTATAGTTTAACATTTTCCAGTTCCAAAAAGGAAACTATATCTAAGTCTATTCAAAATAGGTATTGATATCAAATTTCTCCTGATCGAGGGTATGTACGCCACATCCTGCAATTCCAAAAAATTTCATGTATTGAGTTGTAATCTAACAACTCCCATAAAATCAACTTGGACTTTTGTATCGTCTCCCATGTACACATATTGCTCCAAATTAATTGGACTTCTTCTGCTTATCACCACTTGCATAGAATTGGAAGCGTGGATGGTAGCACCACTATCTAACCACCAAGTATCAAATGGCACATCAATGATATTGGATTCAAAACAAGCATTCACCCAATGATTATCAGATAGCTCATTTTTCTTATTCTTGTAATTAGTCCCATTGAGTTTCGTGATGGCAAAAAACTGAGGAAAGCTCAAAGCTGAAAAATAAACAATAAAGCAATGTCAAAAATACATGCAAATTGCTCCATTCTTCGGCTTACCAAATGACCCACAAAAGTGATCACCAAATGCTAGAGTCTATAAAATACAAAAAGACTCATACCGTCAATTTCCCACCGATATGGTAATAAAATTAAGAGGTTCATGACACTAAATGAAATCTCTTTACCAAACTATGCATCCTACTAAATAATAAAGCTATCAATATAACAACTTCACTATCCGTACGAATCTTAGAAAAATTGATGCGCAAGACGGGAGAAATTACAATTGCAACATCAATTTCAAGAATATCCGACATGCTCAAACTCATGAGAGGCAAGTTCATAAGCATTCAATATTTCTAAATTTTTACCCAAATTCAAGAAAATAATTTTATTCACAACATTATGATATAAACAATCCCAAATAACATAAACATAAATTGCAAAAACAATATGTAAACAACTAGTGAAAAGATTGCAAAATTGGGTAAAAATTTTATTTTTGTTCCATAACCAAATTTAATGTTTAATGGGATAGAAAACAAAAATGGGGCAAAAACATAAATTTTGGCTTCAAAAATACCCCCATAAAAATCCCAAAAACATGAAAACAATAATCAAAATCGGAAAATATTTCCTTCTTGGAAACCTCCCAACAATCAATGGAACAAAAGAATTCCAAAAAAAATATTCAATTTGTCATAAAAGACCGTTCACATACATGAGAATTAAATGAATGAATCATAAAAATATTATTTCTTTTAAAAAATCTAAAGATGTCATTATCAATCAAATAAAATAATAAAAAAAATATTATATGACAAGAGATAAAGTGACATTGATTGCCAATAAAAAAACGATTAAATTATTATTATTATTATTATTAACACTGTATGATTTTCAAATCAATTATCCTCTAACCGTCAATGGATGATTGGCAATGGATGTTAACTTTTCTCTTTCATCACACTACTGGGAGAATGTTATACTAGAACACATGGAGACTTTCATGCCAGATTCTTGAGGATTTATCGAGATTCCACCAAATGAAACGGTGATTTTGTATTTTATATCACCAAACACCGGAAACTTTCCACCAATAAAATAAAAAACCCAAACGTTCATAAAACGAAAAATAGATTACGTTGATGAATGCAGAAAATAAAAACCAAAAAACATAGGAAAAGCAAAAATTCCATAAATACATAAAATCAAAATTTGATAGCTTCAATGTCAATAAAACTTAGCTCTGATACCAATTGCTAGATTATTTGTAAAATCAAGAGTATTTATTGAGCCCAAAAACAATTGATCAATAATCAAAAGACCGAATAAATACATTCTAAAATAATAACTTTATTGAACAAAGAAGCATATCAATTCGTACTAGGTAGAAAACATACCTGGCATGGATCCAAAATTGTTGGTTGTCATTAGTCTCCCAAATCTGTAAGGGATGAAATCAAAGAAAGGTTAGAGATGAAGATAGTTTTTTCCTTCTCCTCAAAGTGTGTTCTAGCAAACCCTTGTGAAATTATAAGGCTCTATTTACTTATATATAGAGAGCACATGGGAATAATTAGGTTTTGGTCCAATGGGTTTACCAAAGCAAGGGAGAAGATAGAACCACGAGCCCATAGCCAGTTAATATTATACCATCCCATAAATAACCCACAACTAACATACCATACAATTAAAATTATAATATAATTATGCTTAGTCCATGATTAATAAATTAATCTAACAAAATCTTCCTACTGCTTTTGTATGACTTTGTAATGTGTAGAAATCGAATGTCTTATTTCTAATTTTATGATGAGCTAAATTAGAAATAAGAAATGAAAGGTCATGACTCTTTTTTATGGATAATAGATCATGAATCTTCCTAATGTAGATATATCATGAATATGGCAATGTATCATGAATCTTTTTAATGGAAATGTATCATGAATCTTCCTAATAAGGATGTATCATAACACTTCATATCAGAGCATGACTCACTATAAATAGGTTATGGTCCCAAGTCATATGCACAGTTTTTTTTTTCTATCATTTCATTGAAAGAAAGAATAAACTCTTAAGGAATTATAAGAGTTGTGCATACAAGACTTGAAAAATCAAAACTGATCACTTAGTTTTGCTTACAAGGTTTGAAAATCAAGATCAATATCTTTTCATATTCATATTCATTATGGATTTAAGTACGCTTCCACTTACATTAGACTTTTGATGATAGATTTCATCTCTAAAGTATACCTTCCCATATAACAAGTGATATCAAAGCCACTTTCATGTTAATTCATTGAAATAAGTTTCTCAATTTATTATGTGATGGTTTTGAGAATATGATTTGAATTGTTGTCAAGGATGTTATTTTACGAGAAAATATGCTTTGCATGTACTCTTATGGAAATTTCATACATGAAGAATGATGCACTTTTAGCCATATTAGAATTATGTCACACTATGTATGATATGGTGTAGCGGTTGCATCATGAGTATTCTTTCTTCACGTTCTAGGGTTTGAAACCTTGCCAATTGATTAAGTTTCTTCATTATTTGAATTTTGAAGAGACATTTATTATTAGTAGATTACAAAAGGAAGAGTTGACTCTTCATGGGTGATTTGAAATCGTCATACTCTTTTAGGCAAAGGATCAAAGTGAATATTGATGTCTCTTATTTAAGCAATTTGGTAGGCAATTATAATCTTTTAGAACCGAAGGGCCAAGATTACTACAAGTGATAAATGGGCCCGACCTAAATAAAACTATGGCCTATTGGCCCGGTCATAATAGGCCCATGGATTGGGTCGAGTCGACTTGATTGGCCTGTTTTTTATGTTAATTTTTTTTAATGATTACATAATATTTTCTATTTGTTAAAAATATTAGTTTTTCTATTATGAAAAATATAAAATAGTTGTTTATAGAAAAAATAATAGTTATTAAACAATTATTTTTAATAATATAAAGTAATATTAGTATGAAAAATAATACCACCATTTCCCGCATGTAAATCTTCATCTTCTCCCTTTTGTAAATCTTCATGTAAATCTTCATCTTCTTCCTTTGGCTCTCATTCTTTCCCATCCCATTTCCCTCAAACTAAACTCTGCTTCCCACCTTTTTCTTTTCTTCGGGTCTGTTTAACCCCTTTTGGGCGTTGTTTTCTCACTTGATTGTTCCATGCATTAAGAACTAACAAGAATTAATTCAATTGAATAAAACACCTCAAAAAATTTCTCTTTCAATTCTTGATTGTCATAGACTACCACCGTAGATATAGTGGTGGGCAAGAATGAGTTTCCTCACCGCCATTTACACTCCCGAATTGTTCTGATTTTCCAAGAATATTCTTCACGTTTGATAAAATCTTCATCAACCTCAGTTTCTTGCTTTTCAAAGAACAGCCAGAAACTCAGGTTGATGAATCTTTTTCTCAAAATTCTTGGAATGTAAATGGCGGTTAAAAAAATCATTTGTCCGATGTTCAACTAATTCAAGATTCCTCGGTAGGTTTGCCCACATCGTCTTCTTCGATCGGTTGAAGTCCACCAAATTCAAGAATTTGAAGATCAGAACTGATCATAAGAAATAAGATTGAGAGCATGCTGGCTCTCGGGGCTCCCTCCTATGCGGAGAAAAGCCCAACATCATGAGGCCCACTTTGCTTCACTTATTTGGCTGGAGGTCGACAGATTAAAAAGGTTTCAAGAGTGTGCCTATTTTATTAAACAGAAGAATAGCAGGCAGGCGATAAAAGAAGTCTTTGTGATTTTTGCACATCCACCAGGGATCGTTTTTTAGATTACAACTGCAGATTCGCTATCGCTGGATCGGGCTGATTTCTTTGGACAGCAAGTTCGGAAAATGTGATACTTCATTCTGTATGGTTGGATCACAATACGATATCTCGAGAAGGAGATAAGTGTCATAGCCATATTCTGCTTGGGGTCTTTTCTTTTTTCTTTTCTTATTTTCAGACGTAAGATTTGGGTTGATTCTAGATTGTTATTATAAGACATTTTTACAAGACTTATTTGGAACTTTGTAATTCCTCTATTGATCATAGTGGAGTTATTTCTGGTTCAGACGACCCGTGGTTTTTACTCTTACTTTAAGTGGGTTTTCCAATGCGAACAAATTGTGTCTCTTGCGGTGCTATTGATTTCGTTTTGCGATATATTTTTATTGGTCCTCCTCATGCTCCTTGCAAGTAAAGTGTAAATTTAATCACACTTTCGCTTCCGTTATTCGCTCATATCAGGTCACTCTGCTTCCCTCATCAGAGCGGTATCGAGCCAAGTCGTTAAATGCTGTTTTCTACTGGCTAAAGCATTATGCAAGACATATTAAAATGGTATCTTTGAATGGAGCAAACTATCACTATTGGAAGGGTAAGATGAAGGACTTAAGACAGAAGAATATGTATATTCTGGGCTTTGGCGCACGTGCTTCTGAGTCCACGCCCGATTTAAGAGTGGGTCTGGAAAAATACGATGCGGTTTTATCGCACTTTGTAGATGAACCCATTTATAATCTTATTGCTCATGACTCATGCAAGAACTATGTGGCAAACACTCTGAGTCCTTGTATTATGCTTCTAACCGTGAGCAAACAAATCAGACTTGTTGAAGAATTTTGTGTCAATCAAGGCACAAGGATGGAACTCCATTTGATCGAAAGCACTTCGAGGAATTTCAAGGGCTGCCAGATCGCTGTCAATCGCAGTATCAAGTTTGATGATGATGTGTCAAATTATTTCTATTAATAACTCTACCTGATCTGCGGAGACATTTCTCGAGTTTCCATGATTAGTGCCGCTCACTGGTATTGTTCCCTTTGCAATGGCAAAGACTAAGGCTCTTACCTAAGAGACGAGAAGGAAGGCACAAGGTATTTCACTCATTCAGAGGTGCTTGTTACTCGAAAAAGAGGGAGAATCCAAAAAGGAGTTGAAAAGGTGGTGTGAGACAAGAGCAGAGCAAGTCCGTATCTCTGCATAAGAATATTGAGTACCATTATTACTACAAATAAAGACCAAATAACCGTTCTACTGAAGAAAGAGAGTAAAGACAAAAGGGGTAAGGCAAAGTAGAAGGATCATGATGATCGTGATTGTGTGACTACTGCTACTAGTGATGATCTTGTTATTCTCCATGACCCTAATTCACTTAATTTTGTATCCGATGAGCATGTGGATAATTGATAGTGGTGCTACACTGCATGTTACACCTGTGAAGTTGAGTTCTTCACATCTTACACTCCGTGATTTTTAGTTTCAAGATGGGTAATGATGGCGGTCCAAGGTTATCGTTGGTGATGTCTCGTTATAAACCAACATGGGAATACATTGTTACTAAGAGGAGTCAAACATGCCCGTAAGATGTCCGCTTAATTTGATCTCTCGTGCGTGTACTGAGATGCCGGGTTATGACAACCACTTTTAGCCTGTTTTAAACTCTAAAAAGGTAATCAGTTGTGGCAAAAGGACAAGAGTTCAAAGTTGTATTGGACGGAAGTTTGGTTGCTAGCACGCGGTGAATGCTATGGATATAGAGGCTTCTTTGCGGGCAATCAAGACTTAGTCATATCGCTATAAGGGGTCAATTGCTTAGCAAAGAAGGACATGCTTCCGGTTCAAGAATGTAGATTCGAGAAATGCTCTCATTGCATGGATTGGTAAGCAAAACCAAAGTATCCTTCAAGAAGCATCCTCCTCGAGAAAATCACTGCTTGAATTGGTATTCATGTTTCAGGCCCTTCAAGGTGAAACTTTAGTGGTAATTTTATTTTGTTACATTTATCATGATTATTCCAAACTTTTTGGTCTATGTTGAAGTCAAAAGACCAAGTGTTGGTGTTCAGCAGTTTCATGCCCGCTGAGAGGCCAGCAAGAAGTTAAATGCATCCAGATTGACAATGGTGGTGAGTATTATGGATATTTTGATATTTCCATCAAGCAAGATGTGGGTATTGCACATGAGAAGACTCCTCCAAACTCCTACTGAATGGCTCAAGAGATGAACAGACATTGATTGAGAGAGTGAGGTGTATGCTCCTTCAAGCTTAAGTTACCTACACTTCTGTAGGAGGCACTGCACACAAGAAACGTGATCAATCTTAGTCCCGTCGTTGCTTTGAATAGGTGAGGTGCCAAACAAAATTTGGTTTGGCAAGAATGTGAAGTATGATCACTTAAGGTTTGGGTCGCAAGAGTTTTCAGGCATGTTCCAAAGGATGAAAGATCCAAGTTGATGCAAAGTCAAGGTAATGCATATTCATCAAGTTATGGTGAGGATGAATTTGGTTACGTGTTCTATGATCCTATTGAGAAGAAGCTTGTTAGAAGTCGTGATGTGAAATTCATGGAAGATTTCAAACCATTGAAGACATTGATAAGAGGAGGTCTACACCTGCGAAGACAATGGCGTGGCTGATTTTGAACTCCATCACCAGCTTCTGTCCTCGTAATCAACACCGATGCTCAAAATGATGTTGGTGATCACAACCCGCGCATATGAAGCAGATGTTCCCCGTTGATGATGATGAAGAGGAGCATGACATGTCAAGATGAAAATCTGAGCCGATACACCGAATCATTCCTAAGTCTCAACTCAGATAACCACAGGAGAGACAACCTTCTAGGAGTATTCTCATGAGTATGTGATTCTACAGATGATGAAGAACCTGGAGTGCTTTACAGAGGCCATGGAGAAGAAAGAAAAAGTGGCTGGATGCAATGAAGGATGAGATGGAAATCTTACATGATAATCACACTTTGATTTAGTGAAGGTTACTCTGGGGTAAGAGGGCCTTGACAATATGGATCATAGGGTGAAGCATGAAAGCAACACTATGTCTCCTAGGCATGCCGCATTAGGTGGTGAAGGGCTTTAGTCAAAGGAAGGGTGTTGATTTTAATGAGATTTTCTCCCTGAGGGTAAAAATGTCATCCATTAGAATCAGGTTGAAGCCTGGGTCGCTACTCTTGATTTGGAGGCAGAGCAAATGGATGTGAAACCACTTTTCTTCATGGTGATTCGAAGAAGAGATCTATATGGAAGCCAACCTAATGGCTCTATGTTGAAGGGAAAGAAGACTATGTGTGTAGGCTTAGAAAGAGCTCATATGGCTCAAGCAGCTCCGAGGCAAAGGGTACAAGAAGTTTGAGTCTATTATGAGCAAGGTCATATAAAGACTACTTCGACCATCAGGTCTTTGTCAAAGTTTTATAATGATGACTTCATTATCCCTGCGACATATGTTGATGATATGCTTATTGTCAGGGAAAAATGTTTCCATGATTACGGTGTTGCAAGTATACTGGGAAAGTCATTTGCCATGAAGGACATGGGAGCTGCTAAACAGATTCTTGGTATAAGAATCATCCGTGATAGAAAGGAGAAAAGTCAGGTCACACAAGAACACTACATTGCAAAAAGAGTGTTGCGTAGATTCATGGAAAGGCCAAGGTGGTAAGCACTCCTTGCTACTATTTAAGCCGAGTTCTTAAACAAAGTCCATCAAATGAAAGAGGAGAAATTATATATGCAATGTTCCTTATGCACTACTGCGGGAAGTTTGATGTATGCAATGGTGTGCACGAGACCGCATATAGCACGTGGCCGTTGGTACCTGGCCAAGATTTTTTGTCAAACTGCAGAGAGCATTGGAATGCCGTGAAATGGATTTTGAGGTATTCGAGGTAATCGTTAATGTGATGCTTTGTTTTGGTGATGATAAGCCTACCAGGGGCGGGATACTGTAATTCGATACGGCCGGAGACATTGGATTCCGTGAAGTCCACTGGTTATATGATTAAATTTGTGGGGAGCCGGACTTGCACCGTGTTGCAAGAGGTGTGTGAAGCTTATCTACTACAGGCAAAATTTATTGCCATTACCGAAGCATGCAAGGAGTTGCTATGGGTGAAGAAATTTCAGAGTCAGGTTTGCTTCAAGATAAATATCTACTATTTCCAGGGATAGTCGAGCGCTATTTATCTTATGAAGAACTCAACCTTCATTCATGTCCAAGCACATTGATCATGGAGGTATCATTGACACGGGATGCTTTGGATGCTGGTTGCTGGTCGGGCTAAAATTCATACCGATGATAATGGTGTCAGATATGATGCCTAAGGCATTACCAAGAGGGAAGTTTGAAGCTCACAGAGATCGCCTATTGGCGCCATCTTCACATAGTTGTGAGGGGAGATTTGTTTGGTTTCGGCCCCTTCCTATGTGGAGTAAAGCCCAACATTGTGAGGGCCTAATTGCCTCACTTATTTGGGCGGAGGGCTCAGATTAGGCACAAGTGTCGCTACCATTTTATGAGAAATATAAAGAAAAGAGAGAAGAGGAAAAAGAAAGCTTTGCGATTTTCAAGACATCCACTAAAAAGATTGTTGATTAACCGCAGAGCCTGCTCACCGCTGGATCTGCGCTTATTTTTTGACAGCAGTTCGTAAAACGTGATACTATTCAGACATGATCGCTAATACGATATCTCGAGCATATATATGTCGCAGTTTATATTATGCTTTCAGTCTTTTTTCTTCTTATATTTTGCATTGGAAGCATTGGTGTTTGATTCTAGATTGCTGGCTATAGCACATTTTTGGTGCAATTTATTGGAAACTCTAAAAATTCTATTGATCATAGGAGCTATTTCTTATTCAGACGACTCCGTGGTTTTACTCCTTACTTTAAGGGGTTTTCCACGTTAAACAAATTGCAGGTCTCTTTGCGCGCTATCGATTGCTTTTGCTATATTTTACTGGGTCCTCTCATAAGTTCTTGCAAGTAAAGGAATTTAATTGTGCTACCTTTGCTCGTTATTCAGCTTGTTATTGTGTTGGCCTGCTTTTCCCCTATCAGTTATTCATACGTCACAGTTTCGCCATTCAAAAATTAAAGAATTGGAAAAAGTTTAATTTTTTTCGCTTTCTTTAAACAATGAATTTGCTTCTTTTTTTTCGTCTGGATTGAAGTGTCGAATAGAAGGTACAGATCGGTTGCTGAGCAAGATGGCAAAACTTGCAACACCACCTGAGGTACATTCATAATTTTAGAAATAGAAAATATATGGGTGATTTGATTAAAAGACCTTTTAAAAACCGAATTTGAAATTGTCTTGTTTTCTTGCAGTCTTTTAAGAGATGACATAATTACATAAACTAAACGGGGTATTTTTGTCCAAAAGAATGTTACTTTTAAATAAAAAACATGAAGTATGTTAGATTTACAAATACTACATTATTTTATGTCATTTAACCAAATATTACAAAATAAATCAATCTATTAGCAGATACCTTAGAATACTGCATATCTAATTATCTGATTTGGGAGAAGATCGGATTAGAGAGTTGTCAGACATAGTTCTTGTCTCAATACTATCTAGATTGACTCTTAGAGAAGCCGTACGAACCAGTGCTCTTTCAAATACGTTTGGACTTGTATTTCAGTTTTTTGGAATTGTATTAGACTGACTCTTATTATCCTCGTACTGTTCTAAATATATTAGAAAGCGTTCCCAATATATTAAGATGGTTTCTTAGGTGTTGGCACAACATAAAGGCCCAAATGTTGATGAATTCAGAAATTGTTATGATTTGGTTAAGGAAATCAGCTCTCCTATTGATAAATGGATTAAGTTTGAATACTTATTATCCAATTGTCCCCTTCTTGAACGATTATATCCACATTTCAACTCTGCATTGAGAAATTTAGAAGTCGTTGGATCATCTTTGATGTTGAGATACTTAGAGGTGGTGATATGTGAGAGTATTGATACCATTGAGGTCTATGACACAAACCTTGTTTCATTTACTTATGTTGGTGGATACAACCTATGGATGGTTATTAAGAATAGATCGCAACTAGGGCTACAACTCAGGCGGGTTGGATCGGGTTGAGAGTCAACCCAAACCAAATCCGAACATGAAATACATGAACCCAAAGAAAACTCAATCCAACTTTCAACCCGATGAGCTCAACCTAAATTGAAATTATGAAACTCGGGTTGAGCTCCGTTGATTTTATGTTGGTCGGGTTAATTGGGTTGATCAAGTCATGTTGGGAAGGGTCGGGTTGAGTTGAAAATTTTATTGAATTAGAAAACTATTTGACAGCTTGATATGAATTACAAAATGATTTATTCAATGAAATATAAAAAGGGGAAAAATATTTCAAATTCTTTTGCTTGAAGAAAGCACAATCCCAATCCCATGTAATCCAATGAGAACAAAATGAAACGAAGTTATACTTCCATGGACCAAAGTTTCAATAGTTACAAAAACTATTATTGATTGTCAATCGATCAGCAAAATAAAAAATTAAATGGCAAAAGAATTTTGTCAAATTTTTTAATAACAGTTAAGTTTTTAATATTTGTGAAATTTATAGGTTGTCAAAAACTTTAGATCTAATATTTTTAATGTTTTAAAAGATATATTTATTTTAGTGCGCCATAAACATTTATAAACTAAAAAAATTAGTCAAACTTCTTCACATTTCGCTCAATAATTATTGTTACAACAAATATTTAAAAATAAATATCATGTTTCTTAATAAAATCACAACCCAAATGTGAGGAACTTTGATTTAAAATCAAAACCCATATTAGCCTTATTAGACTTATTAGTTATTATAGATTCTCTTTAGTTTTGAATAGTAGTAGTGGTGGTTGGCAGCCTAATCTTAATATTTTTTTTTATATATTTATTTTGATTCTAAATTCAAATACTTATCTTGTTTTCCTTCTTGTTTAGGCTTCGAAGCAAAAAACTCCAAACCTTTCAAAAACTCAAATTCTCCCTAGTTTTTCGTTAAAATAAACTCAAAATCATAAACATAACACACAAATTCCATGAAAAGAGAAAAACCATCATTTTCCAGAAAACGATTAAAAAACAATTCGATAAAACAATATAACGAAAGTAATTGATGGCAGAAGCAAACGTTGTCCCTAAAAAGCCGAAACCTAAAAATGGAAAGAGAACGCAAATGAAATCGTTGCAAAGGATTCAAAGTAGTGTCGTTAAAGTAGTTAGTCTAATCTCATATGTAGAATAACACTACTACACAAAGTGTAAAGGCATTTCTTAATACATTAGAAAACTATATATATATATATATATATATATATATATATATATATATATATATATATATATATATATATTTTCGGGTTGAGGTTAGCCGGTTACTTCAACCTGAAGGTATAAAAGCATCCCTTGTTAATAAAGCACCAAGTTTCTGAAAAATCAGATCAATATATCTGATGTGTTTCATTTTCCCTTTATTCCTTTTCATTTACAATTGAATTGTAGTATAACATCGGTATGAGTTGTAAAGAATAGCATCTAGACTCGCAACAAGAGGCCGTCAGTCAGGTATGTTGCACTTAAGTTCTTTCACATATTGCCCTCTCTAGACATCTTCAATTGATGGACATGGATTTTCAGATGGTTTCACTGAAAAAGATCATCCACATTTGAAGAATTAACATCCCCTGAAAAAGATCAGAAAATATTAGATTTCCTACACAAGTTTTAGCACACTGAGCTTATAAAAAAAAAAAAGTCTTAGCACACTGAGGTCTTAATGCCAACAAAATGAAAAAAAAAAAAAAAAAAACCAAAAGGAAGAGCAAATTCTTTGTAATAAGGTAAAAAGGCATCTCTTGTAAATGAAGCACCAAGTTTCGGAAAATTTAGATCAATCTGATGTGTTTTATTCTCTCCTTATTCCTTTTCATTTACAATTGAATTGTAGTAGAACAACATCGGTATGAGTTGTAAAGAACAGTGTCTAGACTAGCCAATAGAAAGAATTTCCATGTCCAGCCAAAGTATACAAAGTGTTGTACAAAATCTGATTCCTAAGCTTCCAAAAACAAGAGGCTGACAGGTATGCTGCACTTAAAGTTCTTCCACACATTCCAAACTGAAGTCTCTAGACATCTTCAATGAACATGGATTTTCAGATGGTTCCCTCTTCCCTTTGCCACCATACCTGTGCACAATAGAATCGAACACATCAAGTTGACACGAGGAGAGCCCAATATCTAAGAAAAAGGAATAGGCGAAGAAAAGCATTAAGAATTGACAAATTTAATAAGACAGCTTCAAAAGATACTAATGAACCCTTCTAGAAAGCCCAGAACTTCAGGAGAAGCACCTCCACAAAAGAGGTTAGAGAAATTACAGCAATGCCAAACCAAACACGACCAAACCACAAGCTGAATCCCCACCCAAATAAATAAATATTAAAAGAAGTAATAATAAGAAACAGCGTTGGGAACAATAATGTTTGTGCTAAGAAAGACCAATCATTTTATCCACAATGCATTTGTTGCTATGAAGATTGCAGTATATATTATCAAATACAACTTGCTGAATCTTTTTTGGTTAAAAAACAAATGTCAAAACAATATGAAGGAAACAGAGGTTTCTACTTTCTATTGGTGCTTGACAAGAAAGTTTTAAACCATTTTAAAAAGGTAAAAATAAAGCTAATTCAAACTACTACAAATAATAGAATTAGGGAGAATGAAGTAGAATAAATGAAAAAACACAAGACCATCTGAAATTTACCTCCCAACATGTTACGGATGTTCTATATATTGCAAGTCAAAAGACCAGAATGGCAATAATTAGATGAAACAGAAATCAAAATGCATAAACTTAGCAGGATAACATGTCTAACTGAAATATTCCAAGGAGTGAAGCAGTTAAAACACATTCTGCTGCCTAAAATAAGTATTACTCATTAAATCTTGCAGCTCACTACAGAATTCAAACAAATCAACTGCATTGATTTTTCAAAAGAATGATCCTGTCCCATTACCCATATCTCACATGATTATGAACTTCTAAAATGTATGCATAAAAATACAACAAAACTTAACCTACATTTCTTAATGTAGACAGGATCGCATAGTCATAGAGTAAAGTAAGAGCAAAGAACTAACAAGAAATTTGATGCCGGTTGAATAAATTGCAGGGATGAATACATTACGACTGTCAATAGAAATTCAAACCAATATCTTGATTAAAGATTGATAATGAACACAAAAATGACAAAAAGAAAACATACCCAGAATTGCAGGGGCCTCTTCCTTCTTGGCAAACTGTCGCCGATGATCAAAGTTAACACGATTGGGTTTCTGATTTTCGCAGTTTGCCAGACCATCATACTCTTTCAGAACCACAGGGCCAAGATTACAGCAAACCACCATCCACATTTTACGCTGTTCTTCAGGATTTATAAACCTCAGCACCTCCATTTCATGCCGCGAGTAAATCTTCTTCGTTCCCCTCTCACTATTCTTTGGCACTTCCACAATCTGAAATACATTCTTTCCCTTCCCATTGGCCTCCAAACCCTGCTTCCCACCCTTTTCTTTTCTTTGGGTCCGTTTGTCCCTCTTTTCATTGGTTCTTTGCTTTGTTTTCCCCCTTCCATACCCACTTCCACTGGCTATAGAAGTAAATTGAATTATAGCAGTGTCATCGATCACTTGGATCCGCAAATTTCCCCTCGGACGGTTCACCTTCTTCCCGCCACCATTGTGACGCATCTTTTGGTCAGTTTCCACACTGCTGAGTCTGCCATTTCTCATCAAAGACTCGTACACAGGGTATTTCCGACTCGCTGAATCATCAGAATTAACTCGATGGTTTCGTTCGGCTTCATTCACCGACCCAACCAAAAAACTCTCGTCAGCTTTCGATAAAATTTTCAAATCTTGATCAACTACAACCAAAGAAATCGTGGTGGGCAAGCCTTCTCGGTAATCATTGAAGTTCTCTTGCTCTGCGATTCTTGATCTTGAGCGGAGCTTATCATAATCGAAATCTTTATCCATGATCGTTCCACTCTGAAATGACTGACTTTAGAGAGAGAGAGAAGAGAGAGAAGCGCAAGGGAGAGAGAACTACAGAGCCGAAATGCCGTTAGAGTTTCCGTTTGCGATTTTATAGAACGCGAAATGGGCCGATTCTCCATCTCGGCCCAGTATTTCAGCCCGCTTTAAAACTCTGAAATAGATTTGGGCTTCAGGGCCCATAAAAATTAGCGCAAATATACTACTGATTATTTCATGAAATATTTGGTTAAAAAAAGCCTCAAATAATCTTAAATTTTGTAAATTTAACTTTTCTTATAATTTTTCTTAAAGAATAACTTATTTTGGAAAAAAAAAAAATACCATTTAATATTTTACGTATTTATATGTATCTCATAAAAGAAAAAGTTATTTTTATAAGAAAACAATAAAGATATTTTTTTTGTCAAAATGGAGTAAAAAATCGATAGCCTAAATTCACTTTTCAAAATATATTTTAATCAAATCACTCTTATTTCAGCCTCCCTGGCATTGGTGTAGCAAAAGTACATAGTTTGCTTGATTAAGACATATATGATTAACAAGGGTAAAAATATGAATATATTTTACAAAAATAATGCCCTCAAAACATGAATAATGATCTCTATTCATAATTAAGGGTAAGTTTGGTATTGCTTCTAGCCAAGACGTTTTCTCTAACAACACTTCTATTAAAAACGTTTTTGTGAGAATTTAAAAAAGTGATTCTACTCGTGTTTTTTATATCATACCACATATGTATAAAAACAATTTTATATCATTAAAATTATCAAGAAGGAAATTCAAATTTAATTACAAATATAGGAAATCATAATTAATAAAAAAAATTATTACAAAAACATATAAATACATAAAAAAAAATTAAATTAATAAAACCGAAAATAACTATTTTTATGATTATAAAAAATTTAAAAATATTTACAAAAATATTTGAAATAATAAATGAACATACCTAAACATTTGTACTAATAAAAACCAAAAATAATTATTTGTATGATTATAAAAAATATTTACAAAAATATTTGAATTAATTAATAAATCATATGTAAAAAATTTGTATTAATAAAAACATAAAATAATTATTTTTTCAAAATAATTTTTTATGGTTATAAATTTTTAAAAAAGATTTGCAAAAATATTTGAATTATTTGAATAAATAATTAATAAACCTTATGCAAAAAGATTTGTATTAATATCATATTATTGAGATTGTTTAAATAAAATAAATGGATGTTTTAAGGAAAAATAAATAGATACTTAAGGATATGAATATCCAAAAACTTTTACAAGTGTTTAAAAAAAAAAAAACATTCCCCAAGTGCTTCGAGTGTTTTTTTGAGGTTTTAAGAGTGCTTTGGAAAATATTATTAAACGCCTTATTTTTTGTCCTAAAAACATTTAAAAGTGCTCTTAAGCCTTGGAACACTTTTAAGAAACTCTGTCGAATTGACCTTAAGGACTACGTGAAGGAAATTTATATGCTAAAAATAACCAAGAGCATTCATGTCATATCATTGAGAGTTTCATACCACATTACGGAATCGTACCTTGATCCATGATTGCAAAATGGGTTAGGGTTGTTGTCTTCCAATTCAACACGTATCCCTTATGTATTTCTCTTTATTGATGGGATGTTAGGAGAAAAGGGAAAGAATTTTTAAGAGTTTATGAAAAATTACCATTACGTTGAATCGGGGACCACAACCCTTAAAAGAATATGTAGTAAAACATCCTATTGTTGCAACTCTTCACACTTTCCAATTTCACCCATAGATATTGGAAATTATGAAGAATAGTCTCCACACATATAATGACTCATATTTTATATTAATACCCATAAGCCTTACAATCTTATTTTAATTAGATCACTTTAATTAGGCTTTATCTTAAAATAGCTTTATATAACATATGTAATCACATATGTAGGTCCAAACGAAAATTATTTTCCAACAATCTCCCACTTAGCCACATATCCATTCTTACTAATATGTAAACCTTAGTGAGCTCAAACATTTGTTATCACATGTATATGAGTATTCTTTAACAATTCCTAAGCAATTTTTGTCATAAATTAATGTGACTAGACCTATCAATGATCACTTACATTGATATAACCAAATGACATAAATCAAGTATGGACATGTAGCATGGAAATTACATGTAATGTGACCTAAACATGTCTATTTCCAACTGGTCCAATCCTTATACCTTCATGAGATTAAAACTATACCAAAATCAAAGTGTAAATAAGCTGTATTCTTTATTTCTATAGAAAACATATACAAACACACAATGTTTATATGAAAAATAGCATCCTAATACAAACTCTCACTAAAACTGCATATCATCAAGTAACTGAACACCTATATGAGCAATGTGCTCATGAAAGACCTTAGGTGGAAATCCTTTAGTAAGTGGATCCGCAATCATAGAGTTTGTACCAATATGCTTTATAAACATTTTGTTGGAATAAATGACATTCATTGTCATTTACTCCTTGAGGAGTCCAAAGGGCAGGGAGTCCAACGTTTGGCTTGCCAAACGTTGGTTTCCTGAATGTTAAGGGTCTCACCTTTAGCCTATAAAGGTGAGACTTCCTTATTCAGAAAAGAGAGGTTTTTTTTTTTTTTGGTTTTGAGTTTATCAAAGAGTGTGGTGTTTGGGTGATAGCCTCGGACAGAGTTTCAGTTCATCTGAAAGGGTGGTCAAAAGTTATGCACCGCTTTGTCCGTCTGTATCTCGGGAAACAAACGTCAAAGTGACTTCTCCGAGCACCGTGAGACGAGAACTGCTTAAGGAGATCGTGACGCCTATGAGACTCCTCATTTTTGTATTAATTGGTTTCCTGCTTTGCTCCTTGTAATGGTCTTTTCATAGCCTTACTTTCTCTCTATAATCCTTGTAACAGATCTAACAAACTTAAAACATATTGTTCTTGAAAAAAAAAACAGAGTTGGTTGGTCGGAAAAGAAGAAGTCACTGGAAAAAAAATTTTGGAAAGGAGAAAAAAAAACAAAAGAAACTTTTTTCGGAAAAAAAAAAAAAAAATTTTGTCTTCTGAAACAGGACAATTTTTTTTTTTTGAATTACGTTAGTAAAATATATATATATATATATATATATAGTATATATATATATATATATATATATATATATATATATATATATATATACCAAAAGCGTTATTTGCATTTCGCTTTGGAAGGAGAAAAAAAAAATGAAATTTTAGGTCCCTTTGGTTTTCCTTTTGGTTACACGGAAAAAAATTTTAAAGAAAAAAAAAGGAAAAAAAAAAAAAAGGAAAAAACCATATTTGGCCTTGAGGTTTTCCTTTTTGGATACAAGGAGTAGAACCACCGTTGACAAGGAAACACCAAACAAACAACTTGGTTTGTTGGAAAGTCCTTTGTAAAATAAATAAAAATACAAAAGAGGGAATGGAACTCAAGACCTTGAGTTCAAGAGCCAAGGCTCATCCCAATAAACCATGCTTTTATGCGATATTTCTTGCGAGGAATATATGATAAGGAGAAAAGTCCTTGTGCTAAAAAACATTATTCTCACTTTGTGAGTTTGTAAGCACTTTGTGGTCTTAGGAATTTGGAAACTACAAACAGAGTTCGGCCTAAGCGAGGCTAGTTGTTCGCTCAAAGTTTTTACCCACCAAATTTCTTCGGGAATACTTTGTTACGTATTATTCTGCGAATTGGTCTGGGAATAGAAATTGATCACCTTTTCATAATTTTGCAGAGAGAATGGACATTGGTTCGCACACCATGGTTCCACCGTATCCGCTCAAGTGGCAACCCCTATCGTGACACAAGCACCAGTGATGCCTACTACGGTGCCTATCTCTCTGCCTCAATTGGAAAACCAAAGAAATTCAAAGTGACTTAATTTCAAAATGTGGCAAACAAAAGATGCCGCTCTATTTGACACCTTGAATTCAGTGAGATTCTGACCAAGAAGCTCCGAAGCTCAAAGAAGATGAGCGATATCCAAGCCATCGCTGCCGTGGATGCTTGAAACATTCCACTTTCTCAGGCAGAACTACGCCATGAATGCTTTAACCGATTCTCTATACAATGTAGATAAGAAACAGCCAAGGAGCCATGGATTCACTAGACCTGAAATATAAAACCGAGGATGCCAGTGGTTACGTGTCTGCTAGGGCCGCATTCTCGATTTTAAAATTCCAGATTCCAAGATTGTGGCCAATGTCCAAGAACTCAAGTAATCCTCCATGATTCATGCCGAGGAATGATGTCGAGCGAAACTTTCTGGCTGCCAGCCTATTATCGGTGAAACCGCTCCCGCTTTGAAAGACTTCAAAACTACCTCAACATAAGCAAAAGGAGATGAGCATCGAAGATCTAGTTATTCGACTTCTCGTGATCAAGAAGACAATAAAGGATCCGAGGAAAATGGCACACAATCCCAATGAGGCTAAGGCTAACTTTCAGGAACATGGTCAAGGTTCCAAGTTCAAAAAGGCAACAACAAAGGAAAAGGTACTAAGCCGGGACCAAAAGGGGAGTGTTCAAGAAGAAACACCGGAAATGCTTCAATTGTGGGAAGTAAGGTCACAAATCTTCTGATTGCAGACTTCCGAAGAGAAACAAACTCAAGGAAGCCAATGTGGTTTAATTTTACATCTCCAAGGATGTAGTTCAAATTGAGCTCACCGCAAAGGATCTCGAGGTGAACTTGGTGGGATCAAACTTGCAAGGAATGGTGGATTGACACTGTGCTACAGCCGCGTATGTTCGATAAGGATGTTCTCCAATCTTAAACCAATCTGAGACCTGGAGAAAGGTGTTCATGGGGAACTCGCCACACCTGACATCAAAGGGCAAGGCAAGGTGGTCTTGAAGATGACTTATAAAAGAGCTAATTTAACAAATGTGTTATATGTACTTGAAATCCGCAAGAACTTGGTGTCTGGTTCTTTGTCACAGTCATGGATTTCGTTGGTGTTTGAGTCGAGCATAAATTTGTTCTTATCAAAGAGCCGGAATGTATGCCTGGAAGGTATATGAGTGGCGGTATGTGGAAGCTTTTAATGCCTACTATCATTAAGTCAAAAATGAATAAAGCTAGTTCTTCTGCTTATATTCTTGAGTCATCTAATCTATGGCATGGTAGATTAGGACATGTTAATTATGATACATTGCGTAAATTAATCAACTTAAATCATATACCAACTTTCCAAATTGATGCAAAGCACAAGTGTGAAACTTATGTTGAGGCAAAACTAACCAGGTCATCTTTTCAAAGTATTGAAAAGACACACTAAACTCCTGACTTAATCCATAGTGATATATGATTTGAAGCTCAGACAAACAAGAGTGGTAATAACATTTTATTACTTTTGTGATGATAGCACCAAGTATCGTTATGTGTACTTACTTAAAAGTAAGGGTGAGGCGATGAGAAATTTGTTTCATAAAAACGGTTGAGAATCAACTCACAGGAAAATTCAGTGCCGAGAAGGATCGAGGTGGAGAGTATGATCCGCCATTTGTCGACCTTTGTGCTCACCATGGATTATACATGAAACCACAAAGACCTTATTCGCTACAATCTAATGGAGTGGCCGAAATGAAAATCGCACCTCTAAAAGAAATGATGAATGCAATGTCGATAAGTTCCGGGCCCACGTGAAAACATGTGGGGGAGAAGTCATTTTATCTCGCTAATTACCTTTCAAATAAGGTACCTAAAAGAAAGCGTAAAAGACCTATATGAGTTATGGAAGGAATGAAGCCATCCTACAAATACTATGCAGTGTGGGGGATGTCCGGCTGTGCGACAGCCTCCTCCACCCAAAAAGGTGAGAATAGGACCTAAAACTATTGATTGCATCTTCATTGGTTGCGCACATAACAAAGGTTAGCTTATCGATTCTTGTTTATGAGTCTAATATCCCTGATATTCACCAGAATACGATAATGGAATCGAGGAATGCATCATTCTTTGAGGATGTGTTTCCATACGGATCCAAGGAAAAGCCTAGTTCATCAAAACGAGTGTTGGAGACTATTCATGAAAATAGTCAGGATGAAGATACTGATGGAGAGGTGGTAGAACCTGTGCGCAAGAAAGTGGCAAGGACAAAAACCATTTTGGTCCGCATTTTCCGACATACATGCTCGTAGGGGAACCTCAAACCTATAAAGAGGCAGTGAACTCTACGGAGAGTCTCATGTGGAAAGAGGCAATTAAAGTGAAATTGATTCCATATTCTATGAATCCATACTGGGAATTAGTGCGTATCTTCCATCTAAGTTGTAAACCTCTAAGTTCCAAGTGGATTTTTAAGAGGAAACGAAAAGTAGACTGATCAATAGGACAAATACAAGGTGTATTCTAGGATCAAAGGCTATAGGCAACCGAGGGTCCGATTATTTTGACACGTATTCTCCCCGTGATTTCCAGAATAACTCCATAAGGACGGGTGCTTGCACCGGCTGCACTAAAAGATCTTGAGGTACATCAAATGGATGTCAAGATAGCCTTCTTAAATGGAGATTTGAATGAAGAAATCTACATGGAGCAACCTGAGGGGTTTTCTGCTCCGGGACAAGAAATGAAAGTCTGTAGATTGGTGAAATCCTTGTATGGATTAAAACAAGCAATCAAACACGGCATGAAATTGACAACGTTATGTTGTCACATGGATTCAAAATCAATGAATGTGACAAGTGTGTCTATGTCAAAGATGATGAACATGGCTATGTTATTGCATGTTTGTACGTAGGATGACATGTTGATTGCTCGTGAGGTGATGATAAGATGATTACATCTAAATAAGAACATGTTGAATTCAAGTATCTGACATGAAAGACATTGGGACTTGTCGATGTTATTTTTGGGAATAAAATCAAAAGAACATCAGATGGACTCGTGCTAAGTCAGTCACACTATGCTGACAATATTCTTGGGAAGTTTGATAAGGATAAATCTCGTATAGCCAGAACACCGGTAGATGTAACTCTACACTTTTCCAAGAATAAAGGAGAGAGTGTTGCTCAAGTAGAATACTCTAGGGTGATAAGCAGTCTAGCCTATGCAATTAATAAACTGGGTAGATACACGAGTAATCCTAGAGTTATGCATTGGCAAGGAATAATGAGAGTATTAAAATACTTACGATTCACCACAGGACTATGGGCCGACTACACAAGATATCCCGCCGTACTTGAAGGTTACAAAGGATGCTAATTTGATATCTACGTTAAAGACTCAAAATCCCATAAAGGGTTATGTCTTTACACTAGAGGCAGCTGCACTCATGGAAATCCTCAAACAGACGATTATTGCCGTATCCACAATGGAACTGAAGTTTATAGCACTAGACAAATGTGGGGCGAGGTAGAATGGCTACGCCACTTAGACATTCCAAGGTGGCCAAAGCCGCTGCCTCCAATACGCATACATTATGACGCTTAATCGCTTATTGGTAGATAATAAAACAGTATGTATAATGGTAAGTCTAGACATATCCGTCAGAACACAATACCATTAAACAACAACTTCAACTCAAGTTATCTCTATAGATTATGTAAAATCTAAGGATAACATCATGGGATCCGCTAATCCAAAGGGTTAAAATCAGAGTTGGTTGAAAGTCATCGAAGGGAATGGGACTAAAGCTCGTGAAAAGAATAAGTCGATGCACGGATACCCAACCTATCGACTGAGATCCCAAGATCTAGGTTCAAAGGGGACAACCAAATTGTAAAGACTTTGATACACCACTGTGGGGATATTATCGTGTCCATTCCCAGTGATGAACAAGATGCTCATAAGAAGGTTAAGCTTGGCGCTTTTAATGATCTCTACATTGGCGAAGAGTAACATGAGCTACTCTTAATTTGGCGTAGAGATCACCTAGCGCAAGAGTCAAGTCACGCCTGCAGGAATTCAACAGGGCACAATTTCTATTAAACTCAGAACCAGCGCATGTCCATGGCCAAAATGGACATAAAAGTGAGAACCGAACATGTTAGGAAGATTCCTGCGGTGTGGAATATGTCATCGCCTACACCAAATGACATAATGGTTCAAGGACATCATGCTCCATCGCTTAGTTAGTAGAGTAAACATATTTTACAAGGAAGGTTCCAAAGGATAACACCTACCTCTCCTATGTAGGTTTCTTCTGATGAATCTATCACCCAGTCTTTTAAGATCTTCGTCATGAATGTCATTCATGTGGGGAATTGTTGGAATAAATGACATTCATTGTCATTTACTCCTTGAGGAGTCCAAAGGGCAGGGAGTCCAACGTTTGGCTTGCCAAACGTTGGTTTCCTGAATGTTAAGGGTCTCACCTTTAGCCTATAAAGGTGAGACTTCCTTATTCAGAAAAGAGAGGTTTTTTTTTTTTTTTGGTTTTGAGTTTATCAAAGAGTGTGGTGTTTGGGTGATAGCCTCTTATTTGCAGTTTCGCCGCAGCAAAGGTTCATGTTAAGGTACCCTTGTCCGCCGTCAGATCCCGGGAACAAACGCCAAGTGACTTCTCGAAAGACCGGTGGAGACGAATAACTGCTTTAAGGATCGTGATCACGAGACTCGCATTTCGTGACACTGTTTCTGGGTTTTGTTCTTGTAATGGTCTTTCTCGCAGTCTTTACTTTCTCTCTGTAATCCTTGTAACAGATCTAACACATTTAACCACTCTGAACTCTTTCCTTAATAACAAGGAACTTAATCTCTACATGCTTTTATTTTGAAGAGCCCCTTTTGTTGTTAAAATACATAACTGCTAATTTAGTGTCACAAAAATAATTTTAATGGTCCTTCAATACTTTTACAACTCACAGCTTGGTAACAAAACTTCACAACCATATTCCATGGTTGGATGCATGCCTCATAACAAGTTATGAATTCTATTGCCATAGTCGAAGAAACTATGAATGTCTACTTATCACTCCTCTAGGAGGTTGCTTCTCCAACAAGCATATAAATATAGCCAGAAGTGGATCTCTTACTTTCTTGACATCCAACAAAATCCGAGTCTAAATAACCAATGATCTCAAAATTTTCTAATTTGTTATATGCGAGCATGCATAATCTTTTGTTCCTTGTAAATGCCACATAACTCATTTGCCTGCCTTTCAATGATCCAATATAGGGTTACTCAAATATCCGCCCAATCATTCCAACAATGTATGCTAAATCCGGACGGGTGCAAACTTGTGCATACATTAGACTCCCAACTGTTGATGCATAGGGAACCTTATGCAATTCCTTAACTTTGTACCTCATTGAAATCAAGTTTTCCAGAAGCGTGCTTGTTTCAGCCTTATCATTCTCTGTAAAACATTTCTCGATATCTTCAAGGAAACCATTGGCATTAGTAACCTTATTAGGCATGGTGCCCTTGAAATCTTCTAGAATGCTCCACTTGATGATCATAAGACTCGTGCGATTTGAATAGTCCCACCTTTCAAGATCACACCTTTCAAGTTCCTTTTTATCCTCAGCAAAACTTGCATCACTACTACAAAAACTATTTATGGTGTCATTAATTTTGCTATCTTTTTTAAAAATAATGACACCGTATGACTTAAAGTTCATAAAAGTGACACATCATATAAAAATATTTAATTAGGAATGCTAGTTTTAGATTTATGGTGTCATTTTCTGAAAAGTAACACTATATGAAATTAAAAAATATGTCAAAATAGCTAAATTGTGCTAATTTTAGATTTTGGAGTCATTTTTTTAAAAGTGTCACCATATTGAATATTTTTTTTTTATTTTAGATTTATGGTTGTCATTTTCTTAAAATGACACCATATACAAAATTTTAAATTTATAACTCATTGGTCATTTTATTATATACACTAATTAAGAACAGTATGTAAAAAGCTTACTGTTTTTGCATATCACCGATATATAAAGTTTTATTGCATAACTCGAACTATCATCTTCTTTTATCTTTTCTTGCATCCATAAACCCATGGGAGTTTTATTTACAAAGTATAATCACAACAAAATAATATAAAAAAATATTTCTTTGATATCTCCAATAAATAAATTTAATATATCTAATAAATAAATACATTTTTATTACTATTACTATTATTATTATTATTATTATTATTATTATTGCCACAATGTTCACCTTTTCATCCAAATGATAACATGCTGTGATCACCTTTTGCGAGTCCCCATATATTTCGAAAATTCAATTTTATAGAATTATGATGAAAAGTTGGTCCTCTACTCCACCCGGCTCCTGATGACCGGTCATTGTTTGACTTTGGTCAGGACTCCTTTGCAAATTTTCACCTCTTTAATTCATGGACTTTGAAAGCGTCTTAATCTTAGTAAAATTTTGGTCATTCCTTCTTGGTTGTCACTTACATTAGTATAGACTCCAAATTAGTGTTTCTTTTATTTACTTTATTTTATTTGTATAATAATTATTGAGAAGTTTTGGCCTATTTACTTGATGACACATGGAAGCATTTGGAAGCCTTGATTTTAGGGTTAGGATGTCTCTTATGAGGAAAGTGTATAAAAGAAAATTAATTTTTGAGACAAAAGGAGGGCAGAGAAATTTTTTTTGGGACAATGGGCCTCTAATTGGAGGCCAAAAATTGTCTATAAGTTTTTATTTGTTAGAAGAGATGATGTCATTTCCTCAAAATAAGAGAAACTCAAAACTCTCATAGTTTAAAATTTTTAATAATTTGGGCTTTGAGGTCTCGATTTTAGGAGGCGATCCCGGCTTTAAAGACGGTCTCAGCTTGAGAAGCAACTCGGCTCAGGGAGTTGCCCCTCTATTAGATAAGTTCCCTTGACTTTTCTTATAGTCATGAATCTTATGGTATATATATATATATATATATATATATATATATATATATATATATATATATATATATATATATAAAATTATTTTTATTGTTTAATTAATTATCTTGTACATCTATTTAATTTATTGTTTTCTTTAATAAGTCATTTAAATATATTATTATTGTTTTATATTCCTTGTGAGTATATTGTTACTTTTTTTTTTTTAAATTAGATTGATTGTTGATGTTTTTTGATTAATAATTTAATTCATGAACCATCACTCACCCTTAATTTATTCAAATTCCCAAAATTTTAGAAATTTCAAGTTTCCAATTTCAAAAATCAAGGGCCCTAATTTCAAAATTCAACTCCCCAAATTTCTAATTGTAAGACCCGAGAAAATTCCAATTTTCTAAAAAAAGGCAAAATCGTAATTTCGGTAAAAATCCAAAATTTTTCTAGATCTCGGATGACGAAACGGATTTCACTATTGGAATCGTCTCTCGAAATCTAGCTAACACGTCGAATTTCGTCGAATTCCGAGACAATAGGATGGTTCCTAAAATTCAATTTTCAAATGGGTAAATGTAATTTCAGTCAAAACCGAAATTTTTCTAGATCTCGATGACGACGCTGGACATAATTGCTGAGTTCGTCTCACAAATTGTGTACATAGTCGATTCTCGTCGACCAAACAAATAATTTCACGTATTTCGCTGCAATGGACGAACGAAAGTGACACGTGCATGAGGATTGCATGCCATGTGGCACTTTGAGGGCAAGACACTTGGCACATAGTGAGGCCAAGTGTCGCCGAATCATGCATGAAAGAAAGCGTCTTGCATGAGGGCAAAAGTTAGTGGATGCTAGGTGTTCTGGATAGCTTTGTATGAGAAATTTAATGGAAGAAAAGTGGGCATGATGACATGTGGGATGCTATGGGTCATGAGGGAGAGAAGCATGAGGTGTCCTACACCTAGGAAGTCTTCTCCACTCCAAGATAACCGGTGGGGTGGTATGGAAGAGAATAAAAAGGAAAAAGGGAAAAGAGAAACAAAGGGCCTTAGATTTCACAAACGAAGATGTGTTAAAGGAAGGGATCTCGTGACTTCGAGAGGTAGGGTTCTCTCCTACTCTTGTTAATCTTCATTTCAGAGCCATGACATGTCTATGAGGTGTAGCCCTCGCGACGGGCTGAGCTCAAAGAACACGCTCGATAGAAACTGTCGTGGGGACCGGCTTCGGTCCAGAGCCAGGTAGTTCCAATTACACTCGAACCGATTTTGCTACTGATACGTGAATCTGGTATTGATGATCTTGTTGTGTGTTATTACTTGTTTGAATAACATGCAGATTGTGTGAATATTGATGTTGATATACTCATGCTTGATATATTAACATGATGCTTGAGATGAAGCATGAATATAACTGTTGCATGTAGTTTTCAGTATGCATGTAACATGAGATTTTATGCAGTGACATTATCATTGCATGAGCACGGGTGCATCGCAGAACTCCGTGTGAGGCATGAATAAAATAATGTGAGGGTTGTCCAATAAATTATATTGGAGGGTTGTCCAATAAATTATATCGGAGGGTTGTCCAATAAATTACATCGGAGGTTTGTCCAATAGTTGTCCAATAAATTATATCGGAGATTTGTCCAATGAACTCTATCGGAGGGTTGTCCAATAAAAGAGTTCTCGGAGATGGTCCAATGGTTTGATACTCGGAGGTGGTCCAGTGGATTTAAAATAAAAAGCTTTTGTTTTGAAAACAGTTCTCATACATGAAAATGGCGTGTGTGGGGAGGGAGCTCATGAGGACTCCTGGAAACTGAGATATATAGACATTCAGGTGAGATATGCATATTTTATATGAATGTGTGAATGATTTGTGATTATGTCATTTCATGTGCACTTAGGTAGGGGAGTAGCCCTTGTAGGAGACTTTCATCAAGTATTAGCTCACCCAATGGGAAAACATTTCAGTACTGGAGGTGCACCAAGAGAAGGCACTTCATGAGGCTTTAGTTGAGAAGAAAATTGTCAAGCATGGCTTGTTTTGTGTTTGTAAAAGTCTGCAAAAACCCGATTTTTGTTATATACTCGAATCATATCCAAGCCAGAATGTAGGTGAGATAGCCTCTGTAATTAAACTCGCTCACACGTTTAATACAATTTTGTAAAGGTTATCTCTTACCTTTGTTACTTTTACTCGATGCATACATCGATTTTTCATTGGGCAGCAAAGAATTGGCCCTTGTGGTCCTTAGTATATCGAGCCTCGTCACGAGCTTGATGTGGGCTTTCGAATCACCCAAATCGACTTCTACAAAACCCTTGCTATGACATTTTTACTTGGAAAGGTCTAAGAGTGAAGCCAGGTGGCCGAGCTCAAACCGCAGAATGAGCCAGGTGGCCGAGCTCTTGGCTGAGTCTCTTAGGATGAGCTGGACTCTTTTTGATGAGCTTCATGGGATGAGCTGACCACTGTAGGCCAAGCTCATTTGGGATGAGCTGTGTGTGTGGCCGAGCTCACTTGTGACGAGTCAGGTGGGGAGCGGAGTACTCCCGCTTTGGAGCCTATGAGACGCCTAGTCTTGAGAGACTGAATTTCGGTCAAGGAAAAGCAGAATTTTGGATCGGTAAGACCCTTGATAGAAATTGTAGCCCCACTGCAGCTTGATGTAGGCTTTCGACCTTTACTCGAAGGTGCAGAAGGATATTTGTGGACTAGCTCATCTAGCGTTGTTATATGTCTGTTGCCGACTCTGCTGCGTACATCTGCATGGCTACATGACTCTGCTGCCATGACTACATGACTCTTTTAAACTGCGTGATATTGCGTAATTCATGAGCTCCTTGCGTAAGTACGCAAACTCTTAACATATTTATGAGCTCTCCGCATGAAATTTGCATGAGCTCTCATATCATTCATGAACTCTTACTTGCCATTATGAGCTCTTCATGGCTCTTCATGAGCTCCTTCACATGACTTGCATGAGCTCTTCATAGCTGCATGGTGACCTCGTCAAGAGATGACTTAAGTGTTCTCAACTTAGGACAATCCTGCTTTGCAATTCAAGTCAAGGACTTTTACGGTTGTGAACTCTCGAAGCCCTTTGAGTCTAGAATTCATATATATATGGCTCAATATAATCCCCAAAGAGCTCATATGGTGTTGAAAAGACGAAAAGACATTGATTTTTATAGTTCTGCATGGAGTTCTTTATCATATAAACTTCCTTAGGGTTGTTATTACTTCCCGATAAAATTAAGTTTCCGCGTTCCTTCCAGACTCTATGGAAGATCTCTGAGTCTAGAATCTAACCTGCCTGGTTGTTTGTTGCTCTGTAGATTCAAAATTTTATCATTATAAATTTTTCAATTCCACTGAAAAAAAAATATAATTTGAGATTGTCTAATCAGATTTGCACATTTTTCTAGGAAACGAGCGTCGTGTAGGACACATGGCGTATTTTGAGTGGCACACAAAGTGCCACATGGCATTAAACTCAGTTCAATCAACTTGAGCAAGGGTTGGGATTGATATTTATGGCATGATGCCATTGGTTGAAAAAGTCAGTGTTCAGGTGGATAAAAATCCTCTCTTGATCATAAAGTGACGTATTGCTAGTGAGACAAAGTGTTTCTTCTCATTTGAATGCGCAATGGTGGGGAGAAACCAGGTTCTGTAATAGTGGGTTGCAAGAGAGAGATTGCTTCTCTCTAGGATTCAGTGTTCGATAGTGGATCGCCGGGCCAAGCAAAGTGGTTCCCATCTAGGACTACACGTAGGCACCGGTTTCGGGGAGTTTTGATAAACTCCGTGGGTGAGGTTTATCTATGTTTGCTCTTGGTTTTAAAGTGTTTTGTTGATGCGCAGGTTGATTGAGGCCCAGTGGTGGCGTTTGAATTGTTCAATCTTGGGTAGTGAAATACAGAACATTTGGACGATTATTGTGATGTGATTCATTGATTAATTTATGGTGAAGTGTGCATCAGTGTGTTTTTTAATTGATGGAAACGAATGGGTGGTCAGGTTCATAAGGAAGATAAAATCATAGGATGGGTCATTATGACATTACCATATTGTTTATGCGGTCCAGTTATATAAATGGATATAAATGCTCATGTGTTTTGGCATTAAATTGTTGATATTGAATGGCTGTGTGGCAGATTGTTAGATCATCACATGATTTAATGTATTAACAAAATTATATAATTATATAAAAATATAATTGTGTTTGTGGAGGCCATTAAGGTTGATATTATGTGCTCAAGTGAGCTACTTTGAGGAGTTAGTTGATCAAAGAAATTATGGTTGCATCGTTGTTATTGTTCACGTGTTACATTATAGACCTGGTAGTGTATAAACCATTGGAGATGCAATTGTGATTTGCTCAATTATATGGAATATAATTATGTGTATAGGCCATTGGAGATGAAATTATGATTTGCTCAAGTGAGCTAATTTAGGTGTTGGTTGATCCATATTGTTAGATTTTATATAGTGTAATTGAAAAAATTGAATACCTAGCCATTTGATATATTGTGAAAATGATTGAAAAAGCATAGTATTTTCTGTACTGATAGCCTAGAAATTAGTATGAGTGCATGACATGAATTTTATAGAAAACGAACATGGTTGGCGAAAGAAGATTGCGGATGTTTTGGAGGGTAAGGTTGGGGCGGGTTATTAGATCATTTCGGATGAGGACCATAGTTGTTTGAGTTCTCTTGTTTGCCTCAGAATTGTCCATCTTTTACGACATTCAGTGGTTATTTTCAAATACGCCAGTTTGTTTTGAAAAATAATGCCACTATCTTACACAAACGATCTAGTGTGAAGTGGTCGAGATTAGAACCATAGATGACGTATGAACCTTCAGTGGATCACATGTTGCCCGTTGTGTTTAATTCAGGCGTTCGTGTCGGCGGTGGAGATAACTCATTGGGAGTAGTTCTCCTCTGAGAAAGATACAAGCTGTATAAATCAGAAGGAACATTTTCAGATGAGCGGTTTAGAGGAAAACTGACCATCATGGCGATTTTGAAAGCTGGTTCTTGGCTGGATAATTTTGGGATAATATATGTAAGTTGTAGAGTTAATATATGTTTGTAAGTAATGCGCTCTTGAACCATGTGAAGATGGTTGGTTAGATATTTGATGAAATGTTCATAATTCTTGAACTATTAAATAGTTGAGGTGTATATTTTATGACATTTACCAGTTACCCAGGCCGAAAGCATTTCATAAATGTGATTATAATTATAGATAAACAAAGTGTGTGCGGGTTGTGGGTTATTGACAACCTCCACAGGTTTGAGGTGTCACACTATTTCGTATAAGTTTAAATTTGCAAAAATTAATCTATTCTAATTACCAAAATTCTGTTACCTAAAAAGTTAATATTCAATTCTAAATTTATAATTTAATTTATAGTTTCAAATTGCAAAAATTTACTATTTTAAAATTAAAATTCTAATTCATTAAAATTCAAAGTCCTTCAATTTCTAATTTATAATTTCAATTTTTCAAAATTTACATTAAAAAAAAAATCATTCATGTTTAAAAATTCAGCTTCTGTTTCATTTAAAGTTATAAGTTTAATTTTAAAATTATAGTTTCAGTTTGAATTAATGCTAATTTAAAATTAAGTCCTCAGTTTCAATTTCAAATTTTCAAGTTTCAGATTTAAAATTCAAGTCACCCAATTTAATTAGTTGCCGATCAGGTTTTAATTAAAAATTTATCGTTTAATTAGTTTGTTTCGTTTAAAATTCCTAATTTAGTTCAGTTTTCAGTTTCCAGTTCCATTGATTTCTCCAGTTTCAAGATTAATTATGTTTCAAATTTGGCTCTTGATTTTTTGTTTCAAAGATTTAGTTAAGATTAAAATTTAAGTCTTCATTATAAGTTCGAGTTATTATTTTACAAATCAATTTCCCGAGTCTAATTCTGAGTGCCGAACAAATTATTTCAAAATTATAGTTTACCAAACTTCAGTTTCAGACTTTAATTTCAGTTTTCAGGTTTTAAATCCGGTTTTTCAAACCATTGGCCCGTTCATTTACCATTCTAAGGATAATGTTGATGAGTTCGTTGTGGATAAATGGACTTGGGTGAATTTAACATTCCATTATGTCATTGAATAATCTGTTGACTATGATGTATTCAGTTTCTAATTCCTTCTGAATCATTGTTTTAATTGATATTGCATAACAGACATTCTAGTGATCATAACAGATATTGTTTGTTAAAATTTTGTTTTCTCATCTAACATACCATGTTCTTTATATGTCATCAAGATTGTAATCATGGTGTGATGTTTATATTGTTATTAACATCGTTGTATCATTCCAGTTAATCAGCCCACATTTTATATTTTGATAGATGACTTTAAAGGGCTTAGAGATCTTCATTCATACATGATAAAACGACCCGAACTGTTTGGTTTTTAGGACACATTTTTCCTTATATCAGTGATTACATATTGGGGTTTTGTTTCTATTGTTTTCCTTGCAGTTAATAAAAACAAGTAACGACTTCAATGGTTTTCAAAAATCATTTTCAATACTGACAGTATCTCTTTTGTTATGAAACCACATGGCTAAAAATAAAGATCGACATTCAGCTTCACTATTTTCTTTTGACTTAGTTAAGGCTCTCTTCAATGGTAAACTTTGGTGAGTTTTTAACACAAGTGTGAAATTATATCTATAAATCTCATATTCTTATGGGTTTTAAACACAAAAATAACAAGAAGTTTTGAAACTACTCTATTAATTGCCACCAGTGTGGTTTCAACACAAAAATAACAGAGGTTTGAGCAGTGCAAAAAGTGCTGGACCTAAAGCATCTGTAACCATACTAACGGCAGGATTACCATTTACGACGTTCTGCTGTGGGAGGTAAGTAAATGTTCGAGTATTAATAAGTTATATTAAAAATATATGTGACGTTTTAAAACCATTTCTGATATTGACAAAATCGCTGATATTGATAACAGTGCAGAAAGTTATTATTAAAATAAATATTGCTAAACAATCTCAGTCACCCAAGTAAATTTAACGCCATTAAGTATATCAAATAGATTGATTAGCATAATCAGTATAAAAATATTTGGAAAATTTGTAATCAGGTCCATATCATGGTATATTGCATTTGGTTCACTAAGGAATAACCAATAGTGATCTTATAAGGATTAAATTGATAAGAGTTCAAACCAAATTTTATATGTTTTACCTTATGTGTGAAAGTATAATGTATTTCATTTTATGTTGAACAATTAGAAAATAAAGAATGAAAATCATGACTCTTTATTATATATTGATCTTCTGTGATTATGTCATGGATCTTTTTCCAAATTAATGGGGATGTCTGATCTTACTGAGATATTAAACCATATGTTGTTTGACTCACTAAGTATAGTTGTGAATTCTAAATTAATATGATTTTCTTCTAATATTATCGAAGATAAATACCGAAGTTATTATACAGAACTTGGAAGATCATAACTAATCGCGGTTCTGTTTACGGGTTTGTCAAGAACAGCTATAACGTGCGTAACAACATAGTTAGATAACCGCTAAACCAGTTGCTGCGAATGGTTGCGAGGTGGCGTTGATGGGTTTTAATCTTAGTATACTTCATATGTTATTCTCTAACCAGTGATATGGGGCCCTTTCATTAGGACGTTTTCATTTTCGTAGGATTACCACTTGTTTTTCGACATGTTGAAATTGTTGGGCTCGATAATTATTCTTTTGCTCAAATGTGACATATCTTGCCCGTCTTAATCCCACTTTCAGAAACCAATGTAAATAACTCAGCGACCATTAATGTTGTGGTGCAAATTTTATGGATTAGTGTGTCAGTATTAAGATTTGAACATTGGATTTATTAAATATCAGAACATTAATATTTATTCTGTGTGACCAGATCAATATGTGACGTGCTTCATCGTGGCTGACCAGTAATAGTGTGGCGTGTTCAGTGCCTTGACCAGTCATCATGGCGGCGTAGTGATGGTCGGTTGATTTCATCGTGATATCTATTTATAGAGAGTTCTATATAATCCAGTGCCGACCTCTGTTCCCATTATTAGTTATGTTTGTTTTGGCGTATCAACGAGGCGTTAATACATCTCTCTCTGGTTCCAACAATTCTTTGGAAGCTTCGCTGATTCTACTGGTGCCAAATTTGCATTTGATTATTTAAGTATCTTATGCATCAAACCTTACTACCATTGCGTATCTATAAGTTTTAACAATTGGTATGGGCGAATCAGGATAGCGATTATAGTTTGTTATGTGCCAGACTAACATTGTTGTTGAGGATTTACTTGTTTTCTTACTAAATTTCCTTTTGGGTTTTGTTGTCTCAAATATGGTTTATTTTGAATGTTAAGTCAAAGGTTTGCTGTTATATTATCAAACACTAGTGGGCCTTATTAAAAGCCTAATTTGTTTTTCTTTGATCCATGGATGATTGATCACCATGTGGTATCCCAGTTACATCATTCATCTTTTCATGTTCTTGTGAGTTGATTACAGTTCTTAAAAATTTGTTTTGGATTGATATCAAACTTTTTGATTAAGTTACTTGAATCACATGAAATTTAAATCAGTTTGTTATATTAGAATAATAATTTGTTGAATGTGGGAAAATATTAATATGTTAGACCAATTTGATTTGTTTCTGGTGAGATAACTCCATTTCTGAACACCATTTTCTATTTATTAATTGACATTCATTTTGAAATTCATGAGTTAGCATTATGACACTTTTGAATCATGTGATTCTAAATTCAAATCTTTGCAGTCTTGTATCTTAGTGGAACTTGACTTTATGGTCTTGCTATGGTGACAGCATAATTATACAAACATTTGTAAATTCAATGATTGATTACTAAATTTTAGATTAAGATTTATGAATGTTTACTTTTACAAATAAAATTCTGCCTATCAAATTATATTGTTCCTTAATTATAATTGTTAAATCACATCAGTTACTCATTTAACTCAACAATAGTAAATTATGTTTCAGTGCCTGTGTTAGAATTTTGAGTGACCTTGGATCATGTATATATGTATATTTCTTTTTGTTGAAAATTGATGCATCCGAAGGATCGTTAAATAAATGTTTATCTGTCGTTTAGTACGTGCGTAAAGATCATTATTTAATGACCGCCTTAAGTAATATTATGTTACATGCATATTAAATGTTTCCCTCTACTCACGGTGTGAAGTATATTGCCTGTTCATTTGACTTATTAAACTCCCCAGTTGGGATGATTATGAGATTGGAAAGAGTCTGGTTTTCAATGTTTATATTAACTTTTACGATGAACCAAACGGTCTTGGAGATATTATTTGATCATGAAAGATGAGTGCCTTCTTTATTACAGACATCAGTTATAGTGATGATTAAACATTCTTGGATTGTCTCAAAGAAAGATCTCATTGAAAAAATCTTAAGCGTTTAACATTCTTGTTTTATCTTATTGCTCTTATTGAAAAGAAGATTGTCATCACCGTCATTATTACCAAGTGAAAAGGCGAAAAGGTCCTGTAGCTATTATTGTGCTGATGTTATCAGAGTTTATTTTCATCCAAATATTGCTTTTATATTATTAACAGGAAGTGCCAGTAATCGGACAGATAGTTGAAGTATGAAAAAGTGCTGAAGGTATTACAGTTTTCAAAGTGTCTCTGTTGACCTGGAAGGGTGTTCTTGGAAACAGTGTTAAATGACCGCCCATTCTCAACTATGGAAAGCGAAATATATACTTGTTATGACTCTTATCAATGTGGCTAAGAAATTGAATTTTGACACCATGTTGTTGAGAGCATATCCAGCCATATTCTGTTGCTGACATCTGTTCTTTGTTTCTCTTAAATGATTTCATGGCACATTACCAAATACATGTTGCTGGAAATTTAAATTTGGGGCTGAATTGAATATCTTGCTGCAGGATATATTATGAATCCACTAACTCTTAAAAGACTTATGGAGTTTATAAGTGTTGCAACTCCTTTATGGGTTTGGATTAAAATCTTTTTTGATATTTTGGTTGATGAAGTCTGAATTATCACATTTTTCTTAACTTGTAAATTATTTTGAATTATCATATTGAGATGACATGTCAATAATATCATATCTACAAACATCATGAATCTTTGGACCATTGATTGAAATGCATAACGTTTTATTAAATCGCCGTTCTACATTGTAATCTCTTTATGAAATATGAAACTTTGTTTTGGCGTGTATGACTGGCACTTTCCCTATGGATGAGAATGTTGCCGTTGAAGGCTATATTTAATGACAGGTGTTGTATTAACTGAATTCTGACCGATAACATCATAAATTAATAATCTTGTTATGTTGATGATACTTTATCAAATTGGAATATTTGTATTTTTAATTTTATGGATTAGTATTGATAATTATTAAGATTTGTTTGTGGATTATTAATGAATTATGTAATATTATGCAATGCTGATCAATTATCATAGCAGATATTAATACGTAACTGACGGTGTCTGTGTGGCGTGTTGTTGCCGACCAATTATCATGTGGCTGTGTTGATATGTGATGATAGACCACAATTATCTTCCCTTGAGTCTATCTATCTGATATGAGCCTCTGGGCTTTATCCATTCGAGTTGTTTTGTGGCATATCAGATGGAAGCGGTGCTTCCTCCCTCCCTCTCTCTCTGGGTTTCAACAGTCACTAGGAAAGAAACTGGATCCTGCTTTGCGTTCTTCAATTACCACGTTTTGGTCCATTTTGAGATATATGTATGAACATGCTATGTGCGTATCTACATAAGTTTTTTTTCAACGGTTAATTCTGTTTAAATAAGTTTCTATTATTGTATGATGGTTTGAAGAATATGATTTGGTGTCGTGATATATTTATTTTCACAGATAATATCTTGCATACTCTTATAAATTTCTTTGTAGTGGTGCATTTTCTTCTGTTGAATTATGAATCATGATGTTTTGATATGTTAATGGTTGCATCCTTGAGTCTTTAACTCTTCTATGTTTAGTTAAACCAACATGTTAAAGGATTAAGACCTTTGAACATTGATTTTGAAGTTTTATTGATAGTTTTGAGAAAGTTAAACTCTTCCAGTGCATTTAAATCATCATCTTAGGAGATTCAGCATGAATATTATCTTAATTTTGATGTTTGAGAATTACCTTGTTAACTTTATCATGGAAAAATACAGATTACAGATGTGAGATCTTGAGCAAACTGATGGGTTTGTTTGTGGGCTGTTTTGAAGGTGAGTAGAAAGACCAGGCTGGAGTGGGGACCTATTGAAGCTTTGTCAGGTGGCCTTCTTCAAAGGCTTGAACCAGACGACTCGATTGGCTAGTTTACTCATTACTAACCTAGTTCACATAATATTTTGTTATTAAAAAATATTAGTTTTCTATCATGAATCTCATCGATTAATTGTAGAAAAATAATAATTGTTAATATTATTTTAATAAAATAAAATAATACTAATATAAAAAATATTAAAATAAAATATATATAGAAATATAACTAAAATAATTTATTTTATATAATCTTTAAAGAAGATAAGAATAAACTATAAGTATTTCAAAGAAAATTAATTTTACAAAATATAATTTGCATTGTATTTATTATTAGTTTTAAATTTTTTAATGTTCAGCCACATTTAATACCTGAATGGTGAATAGAATATAAAGTGAGTGAATTCAATGACATGTTTTAACCATATGGCCCCGAATAAGCTGGTCAGTCCAGGCTGTAGTTTCAAATTATAAAGATTAGTAAGATAAAGTCAGTTCATTCTGGGTTGATATAGTCACGTGACCCTCTATCCTCCACATGTAAATCTTAGATCATATTCTTTTAAACTCTATTTCTTTTATCCCATTTCCCTCAAACTAATCTCCCCCTTCCCACACTTTCTATTCTGATTGATTGTATCACTCTTTGGGCGTTGTTCTCCTTATTAATTCCATTAAGAACTATAGAAATTCAAATGTCACGTCGTTGGTAATTGCGAGAAGCGATAGAATTCCTTGTTAGTTCTTTATGCAACATGTGAGAAAACCAGGCTAAGAATGTAAGATTTTTCATTAAGTGGGCTTCATTAATTGAAATTAACTGGATTAAGTTTGGTACAAATCGATGAATTATTGAACTAATAAAACTTATATCATTTGACTAATTAATGTAATTTGATGCATTTGACCCGTGTTCTGAGATAATGCGGTAAGTGAACCAAGTACTATCATAAGAAACAGGTATCAATACAAGTGATGCATTAGTTCTACACATCTGATTTCAGAAATGTTTTAGATATCGAGTGAGAGCGTATGTTTCAGCCAGTTCAATAAGGGTCAGTGGGAGAAAGATCTTGAGTGTTTCCTTTATAGATCTTCATGATTCACCGCATCAGAAAGAGAACAACAATGGATTCCAAATGAACATCATATCAATTCTGATTTTCTCCATTAAATTATGCTTTGTGTTTAACATAGTTTATCTTCGATTGATAGAATCGTATCCCAACAAAAGAAAAGCTGACCCGGAGAAGGAAAAAGATGAAATGAGGTTAAGGCCCAAGAAAACACCCCGGCAGCACAGAATAGATTTTGTTTTTCATTTGTAGTTTATCTGATTGTTCTGATTTTTAGAATATTTACATGTATACCAGTAAAATCTTTATATTCAGATTTCTTGCTTTTCAAAGAACAGCAAAAACTCCAGGTGATTAATCTTCTCAAAATGAAAGAATCTTGGGAAGTCAGGAACATTATGGAATGTAAATGGCGTGTGCATAAATCATTCGTCCGATGTTCAATTCAATATTCACGGTGACAACCAATGTCTTTATTCAGTCGTTTGAGTTGATGAGAATTCAAGAACCTGGAAGAACTTACCAAAAAGTCAATTCTGAAGAAGGAATAGCGAAAAATACCTAAATTATTTCATTTCTATTTATTTTCGCACTATCATGAAAAATTAAACAAATCTCAGAAGAAATTTTCTTTTTCATATTTTTCCTAAACAAACAATATATATGTGGAGATACAAGGTTACACACTTTGGCCTTATAAGGTATACAAATGTTACAAATTCTTTAATCAGCTCAGGTGTATGATCTTTAATTCTATTACCCTCAAACAGCACTCCCTCAAAGTTAGAGCTTTAATAAGGCCTTTCATGTCCAACTTGTTAAGTAAAGATTATGAAAACCTCTTGCATACAACTATCATAAAGGTATCAGCAGTTGATCTTGAGACTTTCTAGAAGAAGCAAGTCACTTCCCATCAAGATTTTGTCTATGATATCATTACCCTCACCATTTGATTCGATCATATTGAACAGTTGTGTGAATCTCATCATGAGTTTTATTATACAAAAAGTTCAATCTCACATTAAGTGAAATAAATTTAGATCATAGTTTTAGGCATGAAGCCACATACCTTTGTATTCTCCATTTTGCCTAAGCTTGAAAGGCAATCGCTTTTTGTTTTTACTTCTCAGTCACAATGTTTCCACTATAAATGTAAGTATCATGATCTGTTCAACATAAAATATTTACTATAGTTTCATAGGTATATCCTTAAATATTCAAATGATCATTCTTGGAGGACATTAATTACTTTAGGGATTATTTTATATCTGAAAAATTAAATCACTTCACTCCATATGTTCTTCTCGAGTTATAAGCAAATTGACTTATAACGCTAACATAACAATGTGGAAGTGTGGGACCAAATAAATGAGCTCAAACCAATCTTTAATTTTCTCACCTTTTCATCTCATTGCCAGATCTATAGACTTGGAATATAGGAGTCCCACCTTGGACAATAAATCAATTTCATTTCAGGGTATGAAGATTCATGCTTTTGATCAGCCATTCTAGAAATATTTTAGTATCTAGGTTCTTCATTTAGATTAACTATTCTTTCTATTACTGTTTTATTTATCTTAATAACCACATTATGATCATATCATCCACCTTAGTTAGTAACTACCTTTTTCCCTTTTGTTTAAAAAAACAAGTTGTGAAGGTCAGTTGCTTTGTTAGAATCCATGCTTCTTCTTTCAGATTAATCTTCCAAACCTATTTATAGATTAAAGAATTTTATTAAATTTTTAAATATGATTAATTTTAATATTTGCCATTTATAGGTTATACAAACTTTAGATAATATTTAATGTTTTAAAGATATATTTTATTATCTTATAAACATTTATAAACTAAAAAAAGAAGTCAAACTTCTTCACATTCTATGGATAATTATGACCTGTAATTTCAAACAAATATCTTCTTCTTAAATCATAACCCAAATGTGAGGAACTTTGATTTAGAATCAAAACTCATATTAGCCTTATTAGACTTACTAGTTATTATAGATTCTCTTTAGTTTTGAAAAGTAGTGGTGGTGGTGGGTATTTCAAACTAATATTTTGATATATTTATTTTGATTTTAAATTCAATACTTATCTTGTTTTCTTCATGTTTTGACTTGACAAAAAACTCTGAACACTCAAAGCCAATTCTTCTAACCCAAATTCTAGTTTTTAGTTAAAATAAACTCAAAATGTAACCCACCTTTTAAATTCATGAAAAGAAAACATAATTGCCAGACGAATAAAAAACAGTTGATAATAAAAACAGTATATGAAAAGTAATTGTTGGCAAAACCAGCGTTCTTACCCTCTCAGCGGAAACCTAAAAATGGAAAGAGAATGCAAAAGAAATCGTTACGAAGGATTCGAAGGAGTGTCGTTAAAGAAAGAGAAAAGAAAGAAAGTGGATAAGTCTATTTATCAGTGTAAAATAACCTTTACAACACTATAGGAGGGCTTTTTATAGGACATATATGGAGAGGTGAGAAATTTATAATTGTATTAATTCTATTGATTCACTTCTTTGAAACAGATGTAGAGCATTTCTTAATACATTAGGAAACTATATATATATATATATGTATACATATCAACTATAGAATTATAAAGAAGCATCTGTAAAATGAAGCATAGTTTCTGAAAAATCAGATCAATATATCTGATGTGTTTATTTCACTATTCTTTTCATTTCAAATTGGATTGTATTTAACATCGGTATGAGTTGTAAAGAATAGCATCTAGACTAGCAACAAGAGGCCGCCAGTCAGGTATGTTGCACTTAAGTTCTTTCATATATTGCCCTTTCTAGACATCTTCAATTGATGCACATGGATTTTCAGATGGTTTCCCTGAAAAAGATCATCCGAGCCTGAAGATTAACATCCTGTCAAAAGTCAAATATTAGATTCCTACAAGTTGCAGCACCTTCCAGACATAAAAAAAAGTCTTAGCACTGAGATTCTTGTGCCAACAAAATGAAAAAAAAAAAGCAGAAGGAAGAACCAAATTCTTTGTAATTAACAGCATAAAAATTAAAAGAGCATCTCTTTTAGCAAAACTAAAGCACCAAGTTTCTAAAAAATTTAGATCTCAAATCTGTTATTGTTTTGTTTCTATCGTATTCCTTGTCATTTACAATTGATTGATAGGGAACAACATCACGGTATGAGTTGTAAGAACAGTGTCTAGACGCCAATAGAAAGAAAATTTATATCAGCCGAAACATACAAAGTGTTGTACAAAATCTGATTCATTTGGCAAGAAGTTTGACCAGGTAGCTCTTGCACTTAAAGTTCTTCCACATTCCAAACTGAGAGTCTCTAAACATCTTCATTGCACACTGGATTTTCAGATGGTTCCTCTTCCTTCCCGCACCATACTGGCCCTTTGACCAGATCGAACTTATCAAGTTGACACGAAGTAATATCTGAAACGGAGAAAGGGAAAGGGAATAGGCGAAGAAAGCATTCAGGGTGACCAATTTAATAGATTCAGCTTCAAAAGATATGCCTAATGGATTTTCTAGAAACCAGAACCCTGGAAGCACCTCCACAAAAGGGATTTGAAATTGCAAGTGCCAAACCAAACATGACCAAACCCTAAGCTGAATCCCACCCAAGCTAAATAATATTAAAAGTAATAATAAACAGCGTTGAACCAATAATCATTTATTATAAGAAAAGACCAATCATTTTATCCACAATGCATTTGTTGCTATGAAGATTCCAGTATATATTATAAAATACAACTTGCTGAATCTTTTTTGGTTAAAAAACAAATGTCAAAACACCAGACCATCTAAAATTTACCCCCCAACATATTACGGATGTTCTATATATTGCAAGTCAAAAGACCAGAATGGCAATAATTAGATGAAACAGAAATCAAAATGCATATACTTAGCAGGATAACATGTCCAACTGAAATATTCCAAGGAGTGAAGCAGTTCAAGGCACACGTTCTGCTGCCTAAAATAAAAGTATTACTCATTAAATCTTTGCGACTCACTAGAACAAGATAATGAATTTCAATTTTAAGCAAGTTCCCAACCCTAGAGTACTACAGAATTCAAACAAATCAACTGCATTGATTTTTAAAAAAATGAATCCTTTTCATTTATATCTCCCATAGTTTTGTTTTGTAAAAATATGGCCATAAATCTAACTAGCACCAACCATTTCTTAATATTGACAGGTTCATAGTCATAAGTGAAAATGAAACAAAAAAACTAACAAAAATTGGTATTACCGGATTAGAATAATTGCGGGATGACCATTACGACTGTCAATAGGGGAATTCAAAATAATATCTTGATTAAGGTGATAATAGACACAAAAATGACAAAACATACTAGAGTGCAGGGGGCTCTTCATTCTTAGCAAGAACTGTCGCGATGATTAAAGTTCTTTTGATTAGGTTTTACATTTTCGCTGTTTTGCCGAGACTATCGCGCTGCCTCTTTCAGAACCACAGGGCCAAGATTTTGGCAAGCCACCATCCACATTTTTACGTACATTCTTCAGGATTTATAAACCTCAGCACCTCCATTTCATGCGGTAAATCTTCTTCGTTCACCCTCTCACTGTTCATTTTGGCCTTCTGATCTGACCGTTCTGCCACTTCCGTGGCCTCCAAACCACCTTCCCACCCTTTCTTTCTTTAGTTAGTTTGTCCTCTTTTCATTCAGTTCTTTGTTTGTTTCACCTTCATACCCACTTCCATGGCTATGATATGGTGCAGTGTCATCGATCACTTGGATCTGCAAATTTCCCCTCGGACGGTTCACCTTCTTCCCGCCACCATTGTGACGCATCTTTTGGTCAGTTTCCACACTGCTGAGTCTGCCATTCTACCCAGACTCTTGCAGGGTATTTTCAAACTCAACTGAATCATCAGAATTAACTCAGTGGTTTCGTTCGGCTTCATTCGCGACAACCAAAAAACTCTCTTCAGCTTTCGATAAAATTTTCAATGCAGTCAACTACAACAAAAGAAATCGTGGTGGAGCAGAAGCCTTCAGTAATCATGATTTACTCTTGCTCTACGATTGCTGATCTTGGTGACTTATCACAATCAAATCTTTGTCATGATCAATTTCCCACTCTGAAATGAAAGACTTTAGAGAGAGAGGAGAAGCGCAGGAGAACTACAGAGCCGAAATACCCTTCTAGGTTTCTCTTTGCCATTTATAGAACATAGTGATTTGATTCTCCAGCTCGGCCCAGTGTTATAACCACTTTAGCTTTGAAATGGTTGAGACTGGGCCATAAAAATTAGGCTTTGAGCCAAACCCTGCTGTTATTTGTGAAATATTTGGTTAAAAAAAGCCTCAAATAAGTCTAATTTACAGGCCCAACTTCTCTTATAATTTTCTTATGAAGAGATAACATTCTGAAAAAAAGCTACATTAATATTTTATGTATTTATATGTCTCATAAAAGAAAAGTTATTTTTATAAGAAAACAATAAAGATATATTTTTATCAAAATGAAGTAAAAAAGATTTGAATTATTTGAATAAATAATTAATAAACCTTATGCAAAAAAATTGTATTAATATGATATTATTGAGATTTTTTAAATAAATAAATAGTTGTTTTAAGGAAAAATAAATAGATACTTAAGGATAAACAAATAGGTATTTTATGAATATTAAAAAACTTTTAAAAGTGTTTTTAAAAAGAAACATCTCCCAAGTGCTTCGAGTGTTTTTTTTTTTTTGAGGTTTTAAGAGCGCTTTCGAAAATATTATCGACTGTATTTTGTCCTAAGCATTAAAAAGTGTTAACCCAGTAGGAGCAGCTTTTACAAAAATATGTCAAAGTGTATAAGGACTACGTGAAAATTCTTATATAAAAGTAATCAGGAGCATTCATGTCATATCATTGAGAGTTTCATACCAGATTACGGAATCGTACCTTGATTCATGATTGTAAAATGGGTTAAGATTGTTGTCTTCAAATTCAACACATATCCACTTAGCATTAACTCTTTTATTGAGTGAGTTCTTGGAAAAAGGAAGAATTTTAAGATTTACATGAAAAATTACCATTATGTTGAATCGGGGACCACAACCCTTAAAAGAATATGTAGTAAAGCATCCTACAATTGCAACTCTTCACACTCTCCAATTTCACCCATAGATATTGGAAATTACGAAGAATAATCTCCACACATATAATGACACATACTTTATATTAATACCCATAAGCCTTACAATCTTATTTAATTATTGAATCACTTTGAATTAAGTTTATCTTAAATATTTATATAACATAATAATCACATATGTGAGTCCAAAGCAAAATTATTTCAAAACAATCTCACATATGCATATATTCTTACTAATGTAAAGCCTTAGTGAGCTCAAACATTTGTTATCATGTATATGAGTATTCCTTAACAATTCTAAGCAATTTTGTCATAGATTAGCATTGTTAATTCTCCAATGATCATACATTAAATATAGCCCGATAATATAAATCAATCCTGGACATGTAGCATAAAATTACCTCATGTGCAGACTAAACATGTCTATTTCCATATGGTCCAATCCTTATACCTTCATGAGATTAAAACCATACCAAAATCAAAGAGTAAATAAGTTGTATTCTTTATTTCTATAGAAAACACATACATACACACAATGTTTATATGAAAAATAGCATCCTAATACAAACTCCCACTAAAACGGCATATCATCAAGTAACTGAACACCTATATGAGCAATGTGCTTATGAAAGACCTTGGGTGGAAATCCTTTTGTAAGTGGATCCACAATCATGGAGTTTGTACCATAATGCTTTATAAACATTTGACAACTCTGAACTCTTTCCTTAACAACAAGGAACTTAATCTCTACATGCTTTGATTTTGAAGAGCTCCTTTTGTTGTTAGAATACATAATTGCCAATTTATTGACACAAAAATAATTTTAATGGTCCTTCAATACTTTTACAACTCATAGCCTAGTAACAAAACTTCGCAGCCATATTCCATGATTGGATGCATGCCTCATAACAAGCTATAAATTCTATTGCCATAGTCGAAGAAACTATGAATGCGGCACTCCTTACGGAGTTTTCTTCAACAAGCAAATAAATAGTGAAGCTGGATCTCTTACTTTCTTGGCATCCAGCTTAATAGTTAACTAATAATGATCTAAATTTGTCTAATTTTGATATATCTCTGCGACATCTTATAAATCTTTTACTTATAAATACCGCATAACTCATTTGTTTTCTTTCAATGATCCAATATAGGATTACTCAAATATCATAAATCATTCACTCAATGTATAATCCAGGCAGTTTGAACTGTGCCACATTGAAGCTTAATGTTGATCACATGGAACCACTTTTACATTATAACTTTGTACCTCAATGAAATCAAGTTTTCCATAAGCATGCTTGTTTCAGCCTTATCATTCTTTATAAAACATTTCTGAATCTCTTCAAGAGCCTTGCTTTGTTATTAATCTATTAGGCGTGTTGCCGATCTTCTAGAATGCCCTCGATGATCAAGACTCGTGCGATTTGAATAATCCCACCTTTCAAAGTCCACACCTTTTCCAAGCTCCTTTTTATCCTCTCGACAAAACTTGCATACCACCACAAAAACTATTTACTGTTGTTTTATATCATTTTTAAATAATGACAGTGTGACTTAAAGTTATAAAAGTGATACATCATATAAAAACATATTTGTCGGGAATGCTAGTTTTAGATTTATAATTTAATCATTTTCAGAAAGTAACACTATGTAATTAAAAAAAAATGTCGAGAATAGCTAAATTGTGCTAATTTTCTTGTATTCTATAAAAATTTTCAATTTTTATAACTCATTGGTATTTTATTATATATACTAATTAAGAACAGTATGTAAAAAGCTTACTGTTTTTGCATATCACTGATATATAAAGTTTTATTGCATAATTTGAACTACCATCTTATTCCATCTTTTCTTGCATCCATAAACCCATGGGAGTTTTTTTACAAAGTATAATCACAACAAAACAATATAAAAAAATATATTTCTTTAATATCTCCAATAAATAAATTTAATATATCTAATAAATAAGTACATTTTTTTACTATTATTATTATATATCTTATTATTATTATTGCCACAATGTTCACCTTTTCTATCATTGATATATTTGTGATCATATTAAGGTCCCCATATATTTCCAAAGTTCAATTTATAGAATTTACTGGTGAAGTTGGATCTCTCTATTTTTAAACTTGTCCTCAGGGTGAGAGGAGGCGGTGGTTGTTTGTTTGGGGTCAGGATGCCTTCAAATTCACCTCTCTTTAGTTTCTTTGGGACTCTAAGCGTCTTAATCTTAGTAAACATTTGGTGTTCCTTCTTGGTTGTCACTTACATTAGTGTAGACTCAAATTAGTGTACTATTTACTTTATTTTATTTATATAATATTATTGTAAGTTTTGGCCTATTTGCTTGTGACATGGAAGCTGTTTGAGCTTGATTACTGGATTAAGGTGCGTCTCTTGAGGAAGTCGATAAAGAAAATTAATTTGAGGCAAAAGGAAGGGGGAGAAATTTTTTTGGGACAATGGGCCTCTAATTGGAGGCTGAAACTTGTCTATAAGTTTTTATTTGTTAGAAAAGATGATGGGTCATCTCCTCAAAATAAGAGAAACTCAAAACTCTCATAGTTTACAAATTTTAATAATTTGGGCTTTGAGGTCTTAATTTTGGAAGGCGATCCCGACTTTTGAGACAGTCTCATCTTGGGATGCTACTCGGCTCGGGGAGTTACCCCTCTATTAGGTAAGTTCCCTCAATTTTCTTTATAGTCAATAAATCTTTTTTTATATATATATAGTTATTTTATTGTTTAATTAATTCTGCATTTGTGTACTAATTTATTGTTTTATTTAATTAATTATTAAATATATTATTGTTTTATATTCAGTATATTGCTTTTTTTAAATTATATTGATGATGTTTTTTGGTTCAGCATGTTTAATTATATTATGCCTCCCTTAATTATTTAATTTATTTTCAAAAATCAAGTTTTAATTTCAAAATAAGTGCCCTAATTTCAAAATTCAACTCCCCCAATTTCTAATTTCAATTTTTAAAGTTTCTAATTGCAAAATTACCTATTCCCAATTTTAAAATTCAAGCGCCTTAATTTCAAAATTCAAGTATTCAATTTCTAATTTATAATTTCAATTTTTCAAGAGTCCAATTTGAAAAAATTAATTCTAATTTAAAATTCAACACAATTTAATTTCAAAATTTCAGTTTAATTCAGATTATGGTTACTATTTCCAAATTCAAGTACCTAATTTCAAAATTTAAATCCCTCAATTTCCAATTTCAAAATTATCAAGTTTCCAATTTAAATTTCAAAGTCACACAATTTCAATTTAGTTTTCAAATCTAGATTTTCCTATCCCCTACTTGCTATGGAACACATTTCATTTCGTTTTGGTTAACATTTGTGGAAATCGATTTAGCTTAGATCCCATTCTGACCACACGATTCAACGCAAATGCGATGCTGATGGTACCATGTACACCCATGTAATCGATGTTATTGCACACAAATGCAATACAGTTTGGCACCCTTGCATAGAGCCACCCAGTAATGTATGAAGCCTTTATGGACATTCTAAAGTACACTATGTGTGTTACCATAGACTACTCGTAATCACAATGCATACAAACATTTCGTATATTAAGTTAGTTAGCATCGCTAAGGTGTATACAATATATGTTAATCGTTACATCATATGCATGCACACCATGCTCTCTCAGCCCGGTTCATTGCATAACACATCATTCAAGCATGTATTAACATAATTCCAACCATTATTTATATTCCGAACAAATATATTATGTCGATCATGACTGCTCTATACTAAAAGTGACCATATTGACCTGGCATTGCTTGATATGTTTGAAACACCCTAATGATAACAATTGGTATAGAACAACACTCAGTTTTTCGGCATAGGTGGCTTCTTCCCTTTGAATGGCTAATGGCTAGATTCTTGGCTCATGACATGTCATAGAGTCCAAGGCACGGGTAATTGGATGGAAAAGATTATGACCTAAACAACGAGCTAAACCCGAAAGATTTATGTTAGTCGCTGAGCAGTGCCTCCAGCGATTTTTCTTGAGTCTAAACCAAAAATTCTGCATGGCATTCAGTTCAAATGTAACAGCCAACTGGATTTTTCGGTCTTAAAACCGAGAAAAAACAGCGCCTATTGCTGCTTGCAATAACTGATTAGTTCCAAAAAATTGTATGACATTAACTAAGTAGCAACAATCTTTGGATTTTAATTATTGAAAAAAACAGCACATACAATAACATGCAATAACCAGATTGGTTCCAAAAAATTTATGCATGGCATTCATTCAAGTAATAACAAGCCAACACGGATTTTTCGGTCTTAAAACCAGAGAAAAAGCATTTAACCACAATAACATGTAATAGCAGTTGGTTAAAATTTACATGGTATTCATTCAAGTAATAACAAATCAACTCAACCAAATGCTATTTCCATATTTAAACAAGGAAACACCAGGAGAAGATCCCTCACCTCTTGAAGTGTGTAGGACCGGTTTCTTGATCACTGAATCACAAAAAATATAATGGAGGAAAAGCTTCCTCCTCCGCTTTCCTCCTTTCTTTCTTTCTTAGCATTTTTCTTTCTTTCTTTCTTTCTTTCTTTCTCTCTTTCTTTTCACCTCCCTCTTGTCTACAATTGTTTGAATCTCTCCTCAAACTACCAAGTTGGTTTTGACAATTGGAACACTGCAATTGTTTGACACTTGGTCAACCTCAGAGACCAAATGTTCTCCTTGTGCCTGTTCAAACACCTTTCCTTCAACCATGCATGAGGGTAGCTAAACAATTTTGGCCCACCTAACTCATTGGCTCTAAGGGCATGACATGGCCACCATGTGCCCGATGTCTTCCCTTACAAGTACCATGAGCACCTGCATGGTTGAGTGGCCTGGAGTTTCATTCTCGAAATACGTAAAAATGTGGTCTCGAAATTCCCGACCACAGGTTGTTTGGTTCAAACTGAATTTTTCTGAGAATGATTCTAACGGCGTGATCAGTTTAGGTAAATGGTACAGAAAAAAATCTAGGTTTTGTCACTTCATCGGCGAAGAATTGTCGATTAAACCATTTTGGAAAAAATCACGCTTTTCCGGTTTACATGGTTTCCCACTTACCATTTTTTATTTATCGCTAGTGCGCGTTTAGGATTTTCTTCTTCTTTGTTTTTTAAACACCAAATTAAAACAAAAACAAATGCTTCAAATGTTTTTCTAAAAATGGTTTTTCAAAATATGAAACGAGTATCTCCTTTTGAGTGTAAATTGCAATAACAAAAAAAATCTTTTGGGATCTGAAATTCTTTCACCAATTTCATTATGTTAATTATATTCTTAATTACTAATGTTAAGCTTTGGTGAGTTTTCTTTTACGGAAAGTATTAGAGAGAGATATCTAGCCAAAAATTATATCATCCCATTATTATAACTGGGTTTAACAAAAATAACAGAAGCAGAGTTTTGAAGCTCCTATATCTTCTTCTGATCTGCTTAGATGTAGCACCAAAAAATATCTAACTTCAAGAAGGGTTTTGAAACATTTTCAAGCTGCACCTAATTGGTTTCTAAATATGCTCTAATAATTCTCTAACAATAAGGATATGATGCAACAATTATTGAGGAAATAAAATAAAATAAAATATCAAGCCTCAACTTCCCTCTCTCCTTGACCAAGTATTCAGGCGAATGGAACTTGATGTGGACTCATATCAATGAAACTTGAGAAAAATATAGTTAAAATGGTAGAAAGGGAAAAATATAAAATAAAATATTTATTTTTCTTTAAAAATTTTCATAGATTACTGTTGTATGTAGGTTATGTATTAAGGGTTGAAGAGTCCATTGAGCACATCTTTATTTTCCTGGTTTATTAAGTGTTGTGGATAATGTCTTTTCTTAGTTTAGGAAAGAGGAAGATATGGAGAGGAACAAATTTGTTTAAAATTTAGGTGAATTAAATGATCTTATATACCAGCCTGTTGCAGGTCTAATGATGACATGGCATAACGCATTGACTTGCAGAATATGTCAGAAAATACTAACCTGTGTTTTTATTTTGAATATATATACTCTCTCTCTCTCTCTTGTATATATATATCTCTGCCTCATATCTATATCTCTTATATATATATATATCATATATATATATATATATATATATGTGAAGTTACAACGAGCTACGATTGTAACTATTCAGCTATTTAAGACTTGTGTCACTCTGAGAAGGTGCTTTAAGTGTTCTATATCTTCAAAGGGGTTGGGCATTTGACGCCCGCGCCAGCCTCTCATTCTCGGTCTTCAAAACAACTTTTTCTTATTGAAAAATTTCTCGAGGAATCACCGAGTTCTTTGCGCAGGTCTCGAACTGTTATATCAGCAAAGGGGAATAGCATGCGTAACCTTGACAATATGGTTTTTATATGGTGGGGCATTAATTCATAAAAACAGAGGTGATCTTCACGCCTCAAAGCCTTGGTTTATATATTCTGTATCCACATTTTATAACAATTACTAAACAATAAAAAAATGCTTTCTTTTTTATCTCCTTCCACTTTTTCCTAGCATTTTTTGGAAACCAAATATAGCCCATAGACAACTTTTTGCCATCATGCTTAAAATCAACTTGATACTTATTAAATTTGTAATAAAGTAATGACTGGTGATACATTGAGACCAAATATAAAGTTATATTTAAAATATATATTGACATTTTCAAATACCAAACTACTAAGTATTGTGAACAAAAATATTGATATTGATATTGATGTAAAGTTATATTAATAAATATTTATTGCTAAACATCAAGTCTATACAAAGTAATTACAACATTTATTAGTATATTAAATGAATGATTGTGCATTAAGTATTAAAAAATATTTTGTAGGAAATTTTGCTAAAATGAGAATCTACATATATCACTGAGTATGCATTATTAGTTAACTAAGGAATAAACTCAAATGAAATGATCTTATAAGGATTAAGTTGATAAAGTTAAAAACATTGCATTTTGTATGGCTTTGTAATGTGTAGAAACAAAATGTCTTATTTCTAATTTTATGATGAGCTAAATTAGAAATAATAAATGAAAGGTCATGACTCTTTAATGTATCATGAATCTTCCTATTGAGATGTATCATGAATCTTTCTAATGGAGATGTATATGAATCTTACTAATAGGGGTGTATCATGACTCCTCATATTAGGGCATGACTCACTAGAAATAGGTTGTGGTCCCTAAGTCATATGCCGAGTTTTTCTTTCTATCATCCCATCAAAAGAGAGAAAGAACAGAGTCATAGAAGTTGTGCTCTCTGTTTGAAGGTATAACCAATCACTTGAGTTCTCTGTTTACAAGGTTTGAAAATCAAGAGCAATCTCTTTTCATCATCATATTCATTATGGATTCAGATTTGCTTCCGCTTAGGTTATACTTTGAATGATTTGACATGAAAGCGCTTTTGATGATAGTTTTCGTCTCTAAAGTATACCTTTACTGTTATTATCATAAATTGATATCAAACCCTTTCACATTTACCTAAGTGCCTAGTAAGGGGCACCCCAGCTCAAATTTTTGACATTTTTCCATTGTGAAGAGGGTATTTGAACTCAAATCTTATCTACTTTACAAATGTTGCAGCTTTATCTTGTAATCTTTGCGAAGCTGAATACTAACTCCTGCTTTCATATTTAATTCATTGAAATAAGTTTCTCAATTTATTATGTGATGGTTTTGAGAATATGATTTGAATTGTTGTGATATATATTATTTTACGAGATAATATGCTTTGCATGCACTCTTATGGAAATTTCATATATGAGAATGATGCACTTTTAGCCATATTAGAATTATGATCACACTATTTTTTATATGGTTTAATGGTTGCATCATGAGTCTTCTTTCTTCATGTTTTGGGGTTTGAAACCTTGTTAATGGATTAAAAAGTTTCTTATTATTTTAAGTGCGAAGAATGTTTATTATTATTGAATTACAAAGGAAGAGTTGATTCTTTAGTGGTATTGCAGTAATTCTCTTCTTTGTGAGGATAAAGATTAGCAACTCTTGTCCTTGCGATTTTAAACATATTAAGCCTGAACAGCTAGATCATTGCCTCAATCTCACAAATTCTCGAACACAAGGTGTGGAAGTACTTCTACGACTTGTATTATATTAAACTGTTTAAAATCTGAAACTTTCTCTTGCAAAGGCTCAGCGTCTCAGGATGTTACGTACTTCTATGGATCAGCTAACGTGGATTAACCAAGTAGGCCGGAATGCACATATCAGGGATTACTCAGGCGAATCTAGTACAAAAATATTTAAAATTCTATAACCAAGTCTTCAATCTTAAATTAAGCTTACAATCCTTTACCACTTAGAATTACGTGAGTTCAGGCTCATCACATTGCAATGGGTCTACTGGGTTAAGAAATATATCTCTCATTTAAACATTAATCAGGACCGCTCATCTTTTAGAAAGGAAAGGCCAGATTAGTGAATCGAATATGGCGACAGTCAGTTTGTTCGCATTTTAGTCATTGAAAATGGTGTTTCGAATAGAGGTAGAGGCCTCTTGGCCCGAATATAATAGACTTGGCCCATTAAGAACTGGGCAGATATTCAGATTATTCATTTTTTTATTTTAATTTTTTTAATGGTTACATAATATTTTATAATTGTTAAAAGTATTAGTTTTTCTATTATGAAAAATATAAAATAGTTGTTTATAGAAAAAATAATAGCTATTAAATAATTAATTTTAATAAAATAAAATAATACTAATATGAAAAATAAATTAAAATAAAAAATATATAAATATAACTAAAATAATTTATTTTATATAATCATTAAAGAAGATAAGAATAAACTATAAGTATTTTAAAGAAAATTTATTTTACAAAATATAAAATTTACAAAATTGTTATTTATTATTTTTTTTAATTTTTTAATATTCTGCCCATTTTAGCTTGGATAGTGGATCCAAATAAAAGTGATCAAATAGTATGTTTTTAAATGTATTTAAATAAATAAATCTAAATCTGAGGGTGGTCAGTTTCCCAAAACGCAATAATTAGTGAGACACTATATTCAGTTCATTCTTTGGATTTTCTGCATGTTGTACTCTCCACATGTAATCTTATCTTCTTCACTTTGCTCTTCTTTGTCATTCATATTCAGCTTTAAGCTCTTCCCCTTTTCTTCTTTAGATTGTTTATCCTCTTTTGGGCGTTGTTTTCTCACTTAATTGTTCCATTAAGAACTAACAAGAAATTCTATGTACGTCGTTGAATAAATTGCAGAAACGAATAGAATTTCTTGTTAGTTCTTTATGCAGCATGCATGTGAGAAAACCAGGCTAAGAAAACAGACCCGGAGAAGGAAAAAGGTCGGAAACAGAGATGAAGGCCCAAAGAAAACACCCCCCTCCCCCCCCGGCAATGTACGCTCGTTGAATAAAGGGCTATATAAAATGGGCCACCGAGAAAGACCTCAAAAAATTTCTCTTTCAGCTAGCTTTCGATAAACTTTTCAATTCTTAGTTTTACCGCCATTTACACTCCTGAATTGTTCTGATTTTCCAAGAATATTCTTATACACTAATAAAATCTTCATCAACCTGAGTTTCTTGCTTTTCAAAGAACAGCAAGAAACTCAGGTTGATTAATCTTTTTCTCCAAATGAAAGAATCTTGGGAAAGTCGAGAACAATTCTTGGAATGTAAATGGCGGTAAACAAAATCATTCGTCCGATGTTCAATTTCAATATTCCATGGTAGGCTTGCCCACATTGTCTTTTCGATCGGTTGAAGTTGATGAAATTCAAGAACCGGAAAACTTACCAAAAGTCAATTTGCAGGAGGAATAAACGAAAAATGCCTAGATTATATCATTTTCTATTTAATTTTCTTTTTATATGAAAAATTAAACACCGAAATGTTAAGAAGAGAATTTTTCCTTTTCTTATTTTTTTCTCAAACAATACAAATTTACAATGTATATGTGGAGATACAAGGGTTACACTTTGGCCTTATAAGGTATATGATTGGGTTTAAAAATGGTAGCCTTGACGATTTTAGTCGCGGGGATTAAAATAAGGCATAGCGGCGATCGCGGCCCGGAGCTCACAACACGGTAGCTTGAGCTGGTTTAGCCAAATCGAGGGCGATAACACAGGCCGAAGGCGCATATCTTGCTCTAATCGAATCGAATCTCGTGATCGGAAGTAGAATAATTTTCGATAATTCTTTAATTATCACTGATAATCATTTGCGATAAGGAAGAAAATCTCGTCGATAAGAGAGTCTTTATAATATCGATTGGGAAAATACTTGCATTATAAATCTTAAGTACTTAATGGTGAAAGTCGCAAAACTTCATCCCTTAAAGTTAGTCTTCCCTTCCAGGAAAAAACCTTAGGCATCGGAGGAATTTGATTAGTGCCCAAAGTGCTATTTTAGAGGCTATTTTAGATAGGTTTTTGCAGGTGCTTTTTGCGCACTAATCGTATTAGTCAGCCAATTGGGGTGTTCATGTCACTTAGTATCACTTATGCCATTTCGAGGTTATTTTTTTGGTTATTTTGCAGGTTTTTGCATACCTTGGGAGTTCGATATCGAGATATGTGCGAAACCATGAAGATTGAAACTATTTTGACCATCACAAATGCAGTGCAGTAAAAATGAAATAGAAAATGATGAAAAAGTGATACGATAGAAGGTCTTGATAAGGCAAAGTAGTGAAGCAGGAGAATCAGGAAATTTCGCTATGATTGCGAAAATTTATTTGGGATTGCAAAATTTATGACCGTAGCGAAAATTTCGCAATCTGCGAAATTGGGAATTCGGTAGGCTAGAAATTTATTCATGCGAAAATCAACGTACTGGCGAAATTCTCCATTTTCGCTATCTCTCCCTGAAGTTATTAGGCTAAATGAGAGTTTGGCCTAATAAGCAATTCAACGTGCATAAGCGAAATTTGTGATTTCGCTATCTACGTACCCAGTTTTGCTAAGCTAGCGAGAAATTTCGGCTAAGTTTGTGAGTACATTATCTGATCAGAAAATTCTCTGCATGTGAAAATTCACCCCTTTGTCAATTTTGTGTAATTAAACGACCCCGTTTTGGTGTATTACCTCCTTGTCCCTTGTATGAGCCAATATTTTAGGCTTTCTTATATTTTCACACTTTGGGTGGCCTATATAAGCCCCCATGATTTTGTAACCCTAAGCAACTTTAAGCAATTTTTGCATTTCAATACAGCCCGCAACTTTCATTTTAGGGTTTGCTTTTCTCTCTTCTCTCTCCTCTTTCTTTCATTTTCTAGGCTGCCAAACACCTTGAGGATAATGACTGAGGATGCTTGGCTTAAACCTTATAGTATGAAAGAGGAAGGTGGGTTAGCTTGGTCATGCAAGAATGGGTTGCGAGGTGGTCCCTCATGTTTTAAATGCTACAGTCTTTGTATTTATGGCTCAAGCTTTTCAAATTAGGGTTGAATATCATTTAATGTCATTACTTTGTGATACTTACCGTCTTTTGGGGTGCAGTGCATACTTATTGTTAGATGCCTTGTTGTTCTTTAGATGGCTTTACGAGCCCTTTGAAATGAGGTTGAGTGTTAAGGGTTTCAAGCGAAAGTGTGAGTGCATATTACTGTGTTGACTGGAAATAGGAGTGATTTGCGAGGTTAGGTTTTCTAGTTAAACAAAGATCGGTTATGGCTTTGACTATATGTTATTTGCCATAATGCGGGGATATGACAGGGTTAACTGTTGGCCCAGTGTTATCAAGTTAGTGACCCTAAACCTTGAGGTTACCATTTCACGATTAACTTTAAGCTTTTTTACGGTTAATTCGGTAACTATCTGATCTCCCTTGTTTTGAAGCAAAGTCCAAAAAATCCAAACTAAAAGCCTCCATTTTCAACAACGTCGCGAGTCATTCATAGGATGAAAAACCCATCCCGTGACCCTAGACCACTATCTTTGCGGTGGCTTGACTACGACGTGGGAGGAACATAGGAAACAAATTTTGTTGATGCTAAAGCACTAAACAGCACGAATCAAATGGCGCCGTTGTGAGGGGATGAATTATGACTTCATTATGATAGGATTAGGAAATTATTTACTTGTGATCCATCATCACAGAGTGAAGGTGACATCTTACAACCCTTTTTGAATTCCGATTCTTTATGCTTGCAAGTTTGCACATCTTTACCGCGATAAGCGTCTTGTTTGTTTTCCATACAGTCAGTTTTTATTTTAGCTAACCATAACCTTTTTGGCAAGCTTTGTTGTGCTCTTTGTTGTCTCTAAAATTGTAACAGGTGTTTATGCACCAGGTGGGATAGAACACTTCGAGGTGGATACGGGAGCTGTTTTTACCAATTGAACAGGAAGTGCGGAGTCGGTGTACCGCGGTGACACCATGGGCACACCACGAGAAGAAACGACAAAGTCAGCCGGGTACCCAGGTGAACCCGACTACGAGATCCATGAGGGGACCACATCCACCTCGAGTCGGTGCCCGTCTTGCATCATACCCTGGCGAAGATGCAGTGAGGCCCTATTTGGTGCCCTACTCCCACATATCATGGTATGGAAAATGAAAACCCATACACATATAAGGGTTTTGAGGAGGTAGCCTGCAACCTTTAAGGAAGGTATGATGGACAGCTATGGTTGCTTAAAAGTTGAAAGCATTTCCATTAACCCTAAAGGACCAGGCCCGAATTTGGCTTAACTCACGAGACCCGAGAACCATTAGAAATTGGGGGTGAGTTGCGGCGAATTCTTAAAATTCTTCAATGCTTTCGTAAAACCAGCAATTTTGAAGAGACAATTTACACCTTTGCGACTGAGATGGTGAGAGGTTCTGATCTTGGGAGGAGATTTATGGAGACTATGGTGCATGCCCGCACCATGGGTTTTGATACATGGATGCTTGTGAAACCACTTCTATGGTGAGGTATGTCTCTGCCATGAAAGCTTGATTATTGGAACCATGTGTGGAGGAGATTTTGAGTAAACTATCCGATGAAGCCATGGATTTTTAAACTATAATGGCTGAAACTGGGGTTGGGGCTTGCGAGCCCCCAGAAATGGAAAAAATGGGCCCTTGGCCAGCCACAGGGGTGGGATGTATGCAACGTCGGGGATAGCAAATGAAGGCTAGAATTTGTGTAGCTAGGAAGGTGGAGGGGATCTAGAAGACAACGGCTCCATGAAGTACTGACGGTGGCGAAAATCCTGCACAAGCCAATCCATGCACCAATTTCAATCCCATGTCCGCCCAGGAGACGAGTATCACATGACCCGCTTTAGTGAAGGATTTGATGTCGAATATCTGAATCTTGTGGAGTCGATATAAGCCTCCACAACCCACATTGCTCCATATGGAAATACCTACAATTCCAATTGGAGGGAATCACCTAACCTCTCTGGAAACCCAATCCCCACACCTATGTACCCCAATTGTAAACCACGAGTTTGGTTCCACTCTCGACCCTGACCACCTCCATCCTAAATCTCACAGTAAGAGCAAACCATATTGAATTTGAGTAGGTGGTAAGGTAACTTTAATGGAAGAACAAAAAAAGGGATCGATATGCAACTGGCACAAAGTTGATACTGTAAGAGAGCATCTTGAACAAGAGGATAGATGGGCTTGAGCTTGTCTGCCAACTTGAGAGAATTGACGATCACAGCAGTATTCAATCACGAGATTAACAAATTCTTTGGAGAGTGCGAGGAAGAAAGGAAAGGTTCCCTTCTCAAACACCACATTGCCCCAAATCCGAGAAAGGGAGTCCATGAAGTAGGTTCATCAGAAAGCGATTCGAGGAATGGATTGGGGTGAAGGCTATAATCACCACGAGAAGTGGAAAAGGTTGATCGACCATTGCCCAAAACCTGTTAAGGAAACCGGGAAAGGAGAAGAAATGGAGCGAGAACACATTTTTTCACGAAGGAGGACTCGATGAAGCACGTGCATGCCACCTCCATTTCCACTGGCTTGCCCAGACGAAGAAGGCATCAATGACGGGTATCTTAGAAGTCTAAGAGCGAGGTGAAGGTTAACATACCTCTTTTGGACATCATCAAACAAGTCCACCCTTTATCTGAAAGTTTTTGAAGGATCTTTACTGTCCGAAAAGTTAGGCATTGAGAAGAAGGCATTTCTAAGCGAAGACAAGAGTCGGTGCCATAATCCAAAGCAAGAACCAGTCAAATACAAGGATCTGGATCTCCCACAATTTCGATCAGCATGGAATTGGGACTAGCGCCAGACAAGGCAGCTGGCTGGATTTAGGAATGGGGTGTGAACTGCTATGCATACTCGGTGTATGACGATTAGGTTAAGGTGAACTTAAACCTACCAACATCACACACTATCATTGGTAGATAGATCGGTAAAAAGATTCTTGAGAATAGTTGAGGATGTCTTGGTAGTAGACAAATTCTACTACCAATTAGATTTTTGTAGTGCTGACTTTCTGAGCGATAGCAAAAATGAGCCCAATCATCTTTTCCAATCATCCTGGGAAGACCGTTTCGGCCCATGCCAATGCAATCATCAATTGCGAAGTAGGTCGTACAACTTACATTTGGTAACATGACATTGGAGCTGAACATATTCCATGAACAACAAGAGCAATTTGAAGAAAGCGAAAATCAAGTGACTGATGAAGTGTCTTGAGTGGGTCGAGAAGGAAATGCGGGGAAGCTTAATGTCAGGAATTGCGGAAATAGCCAACCAAGGTGCGGTGTTTTTGGTATTGCCATCGGTAGCCAGCTGCGGGGCAATTTGCTGGAGTTCAAATTCCGTCGGTGAGAGCCAGGTATGATGGGAATCCAGCCTTGAGGAATCAGCTCGAGCCAGCTGGGGGTTGAGGAGATAATCCTCCCTTGACCCTCCTTGAGTAATTTTGATATTGAACTGGTTTTGGGTGTTCTCAAAAAAGCAGAATCTGATTCAATAAATTTTTGGTTTTTATTTTTAATTTTAGTTAATTCCCCATAATTTTAGCTATTTTTTAGAGGTTTCCCGACTTGAGTGGCTTTCTCTTTTTAGCAATTTTGTAATTATATTAGATTATCTTATATTAAATGTTGAAGTATAGTGTAATTTAATAATTTTTATATTTGATATTATTTTAATTTTAATGCTGAGAATTCAATATGCAGGTGAAGCGGGTTTGGCTAAATTCGCTACAAAGGCGAAATGGACCACTTAATTTGTCGGCGCCTACATAAAAATATGAAGGAGGAGGGCTTTTGAAAGTCACTTCATCTTCTTCCACTCCCAGCCGATCCAGAGCCTGGTTGCCTGGCTTCTCTGCTTGCGCCTTGTATACGGCCCGGTCTGCTGAGCCAGCTGAAATCTTGCAGTCCTTTTGTTCGCGCCACAGGCAGCGTTCCTTTGCGCCTCCATAGCCAGGCCTGACATGCCGCTGAGGAAACGCTTGATTGAGCCACGGTGCATACCCTGCAGGTGGCTTGAATCAAATGGCGGCCGTCCTTGCGGCCCATTAGACGAGTCGACCAGGAGCCACGATCTGTTGCCCTCCCAGATTTCGCATTTCTCGGTGCCCAGTCTCACGCACGAGCCACGGTTCGGAGAGCTGCTAGTACATTTTGCGGTGCCACTGGTTATTGGTCGCGACCTTACGCCAGGTTTTCTCTTCCCGCTCTGATTATGGTTCGCACCGAGAGTGGGTCCGCTGAACCTCGGGTCAGGTTGGTACCCCGGCCCGAGAGGAGCGAACCCCGTGCCGGCTCCCGAGTCCAGAGGCGGTCCTGGAGCCTCGGGGGGTTCGAGGAGAGGGGCTTTGGATGGGACCAGGACTTTACCGCCACCGACAAATACCCCACCACCACGGCGGAGTCTACGGGGACGGAGCCCTTTCAGAAGAGACTCACTTTGAGCGGGTTTGGGCGTGGTCTCATCAGGGGCACCGAAGAATCCTACGGAAGCCGTGGGTGACGGGGCGACCTGCCTTCAGGTCATAGCATCTGGCTTTCTCAGATCGGAAGGAGTATTTGTGGGACCTATTCGGAAGAAGCGTGGCGCAGACCTTCGTTCGAGAGACTTCCCGTAAAGTCATTCTCGACGTCCGACGCGATGTTTACGATCCCAGGTCGAGGAGGGGACTCGATGCGGTTGTCGAGCACTACTCTGGTGTCATTCATGACAGCGGGGTAGTTTATTACCCCGGGTGGTTCTACGGTTCTACCGTTCGTTGACCTCCCGGGGCGCTTTGAATCCTTTCGAGCGATTCAGCGCAGGCGTGATCGCCCGGGAGTACTTAGGCGAAGACATTTCGCGGCGTTAGGCTGCGGATACCGCGGAGGCGGTCGGAGATTATCGGGTGGGGAGTCTCACCACCCACCTCAGCGGGAGATAGTCATTCCTGCTTGCCGGGAACACCACGGGTGGGCAGCGGTGCTCTTGGGGGAGCGGCTCCGCCTCGGATCTTTGGCGATCGATCACGTTCGGGACCCCGGCCTCTTCCATTGCGACACTTGAAATCTGGCGTAGGGAGGGCGTCACGAAGACTCTTTTCACCGAAGTATCTCGGAGGATCACGGTTTTAGTCCCTCGGCTGGTGATGACCTACCTTGATGCATTTTGAGGCCAAGGTCCAGGCCGGGCTTTGGTTCGGCGAAGTCTTCACGCATTGCCCGCGACTCTGAGCCATGTCCTCGAGCACATGGGCTTTCCAGAGGAGCCTCGGATTGAGCGGAGGATTCGATGCCCTCAGGTCCTGTCGATGGAGCGAGCGATGGTCATGCCCATATCTTTTCTCCTCCGGCGACGAGGGACCCGGGAGGAGGTCTCTGGATCGGAGGCGGGGACTCCCACAGGACAGATAGTCACGCCCCTGAGGCCGAGGTGGAGAGGAGTCCAGTTCCACATATGTCTCCTCATCTCTCCTCCTCCACATGCTACTTCCGGCCGCCGTGATACTCTGGCCCATCTTATCGACACAACATTCTCGAGCACATACACGTCGATTCGAAGAAGTAGCGCATTTGTTATGAATCTTCCTTTATGTTCTTTGTAGCCACTGAGGCGGCCGCAAGGACGAGAGATTGGCTCGGCGGGGAGCCACTCCTAGGTCAACGCCACTCCATCTTTACTTGACGAGATCATGACACATTTGGGTATTCCGCGCGTTCCTGACCAGAGAGATGAGCCCACTGCAGCAGTAGCTTCTTTGGATATGTTGGCAGCAGCAGCAGCAGCTACAGACCCACCACCACCACAGGAGTGAGGTGGTTTGGTTTCTTTTTATGATTTTGTATAGTTATCAGCTTTATCAACTGCCTACTAATTTTGTGTAGGATTCATGTATTAGCCATAGTAGCGTGATATTTTTGTATGTTTGCTTTGTTACATATGTACTAGCCATTTTGGCTATATCAAAAGCATACAGTGTTATATAATTATTACACTTTTACGCCTATCACTTTTTGTGCCCCCACTTTGTGTGTCCAATTTTTGTCTTCAATTGAACAATTGAATTGCTTTAGTGGATAATTGAATTCAACCTTAAAATGGAAAATTGAAATACTGTTTGTCACCTTAATGTTAGAAACGACTCCATGCATGATTCAGTTTTTGGTCAATTAAGATTCAGCGTGTTGACTTGAATATTTACACTTAAGCTAATTCACACCTTGATTGTGCAATGGTTGTGAAATTATATACCTCCTTTCACTTTGTAAAGCCGGCCTTAGGCATGTTGGCGACCCATGATAGGTTTGTGTTATCCATATATGAAGACCAATGTAGTCTTCCAAAAAGGAAAAGAAAAGAAAAAGCAAAAAGAAAAAGAAAAGAAGAAAAAGAAAAGAAGAAAAAGAAAAATAAAGTCGTGACACTTTACCTTGAAACCCGAGCACGGTCCGAGGGGTATATGGCGAAAGCCTTTGAAGCCTGATGCCCTAAGCCTTAATTGGTTAGAGTCATCGACTTAGTGTTCGATTACATGGGTGGATAGGTGAGTTTAGCAGTGTAGGTGCTTGATTTTCGAAGTCATTCGGGTCCGAGGTGAAACACGTAGAGTTTGTGGTCGGTGATCCTTTTTGGCTTGATGCCTGAAGCCTTAATTGGTTGGAGTCCTTCGGTGGACCCATACACGGACTTTGGTGACCGGGTTTAAAGCATTTGCACCCTACAGTACAGAGTCAAAATAAAGAAATAAAAGTGTAGCTATTCCTATATGGGTTGTTCACTTTGACTTAAGGCCATGCCCCGATAGCTGGAGTTGGGGGAGGGATAATTTTTGCAGTTTATTGGCTAAGTGGGTTTACATTAAGAACCATTAGACTTTGGTGTAAGAGATTCAGGTTTGGGAACCATGGATCCCGATGTTGACATAAAGAATTGTTCTTGTATGGTTTACTTGCCTCTCGTGTCGGTTTCAAACTTGGTATCAATTCTTCATTTAAAGGTAATGCCCATTTGTACATACACCTTTTGGAACCATAAACTTTTGAGAAAATCACTTTGCATACATGTCCTTATTGTTTAAGCATTGCTAAGGGACTAATAGCGCGTCGGTTTGGGAACTGTGATTGGTGCAAGTGCTATTTTGAGCTCCTATTCGAGATAGGTTTTGAGTACTTTTTGCACCTAATGCGTATCAATTAAGCCAATTGAGGTGTTCATGTCCCTTAGTATCACTTATGCCATTTAGAGTTATTTTGGTTATTTTGCGGGTTTTGCACCACCTTGGGTTCGATATGTCGAGACATATGCGAAACCATGAAAAGATTGAAACTATTTTCAACCGTCATGAATACGAATCTGATAAAGAAATGAAGGCAAAATGATGAAAAAGTGATACGGAGTAGAAGTGTAGTAGGCAAAGCGTGAAACGAGCAACCAGGGAAATTTTTGCTGTGAATTCTGTGGCGAAAATTTTATTTGGGATAAAAGAATTGCAACCATAGAGAAAATTTCGCGATCCTAGCGAGTGGAAATTTAAATGGTAGCAGAATTTGGCTACATAAGCGAAAAATCAGCTGTGCCCCTGGCGAAATTCTCCATTTTCGCTATCTCTCTAAATTTAGAGTAGCGAGAATTTAAGCTATGTAAATTCACCGATATGTGGTGTGATTTATTATCTACACGTGCAATTTCGCTAGGCTAGCGGAAATTTTGGCTATCTAGCGAAATTCTCTGTATAGTGAGGAATTCTTTCTGTCGATTTGATAGTAATTAATGCCAAAGCGACCGTTTGGTGCATTACCTCCTTGTCCCTTGTAGTGAGCCAATATTTTGGAAACTTCTTGTATTTTCCACACTTTGGGTGGCCTATATAAGCCCCGTGATTTGTAACCTAATGACTTTAAGCAATTTTTGCATTTCAATACAGCCTGCAACTTTCATTTTAGGGTTTGCTTTTCTCTCTTCTCTCTCCTCTTTCTTTCATTTTCTAGGTTGTCAAACACCCTCCTTGAGAATGACAACTCAAGGGATGCTTGGCTAAGCCTTATAGCCTTGAAGGAAGGTGTGAAAGCTGGTCATGGGGCGGTGCTGTATTTTAATATACCTAACCGAGTTTTTGGACTTGTTTAGGGTATATTAAAAACTAAATGGAATTGTTCGAAAATAAATAAGCAAGAACTTGGAATTAATACAACAGTTAAGGGTAAATTAATAAATTACCAATTCATGACCCAAAAAGGTCATAATAAGTTCATATGCCAAAGTAGGAATAAGCATAAAAGTTAAATCAAGAGTAATAAAAAGAAAGATATTAGAATAAAATAAGGAAGAGAAAATTGTGGAAGAGACAAGTGGCTTGAAGAAAGGGAGGAAGTTTCGCCGGCAGAGGGAGTGAATAAAAGGGGATAAGATCGAATAAGGATAGAAATTTAAAATAAATATACATTTAGTGCTTGGAAAGAGAGGAAAGCGAAATACGGATGAGAGAAGAGAAAGAAAGAAGGAAGAAGAAGAAGAAGAAGAAGAAGAAGAAGATCACAGGTATGGAACCATGAATATGTGTATGTAAACTAGGTGTGTATGGAACTAGGATTTTGTATGAAAAGTAGCAGAAATATAGTTTGAGTACATAGAAAAAGAAGTATGGAAGCCGGATTTTGCATGAAAATGTGATATGGTTTGAGTATGCGGGAACTATAGTTTGAGTATAGAAAAGTATGGAACCATGAATATGTGTATGTAAACTGGGTGTGTACGGACACATGTGTCTTGCAGGTTAGTGTATGGAGTCTAGTTTTGGTCTAGACGGTATGGATACATGTTTAGAACCCTCTATCTTGTGTATGGTTTGGGTTTGGGAACTCCCCAAACTCATTCTTTGTAGGGTTGGAGTTAAGAAGAGCTTTAAGGCTCCACAAATATGGGTTTTGAAAAATTACAGTTGCAAGTTAGACCGAGAAAATGCCTATTGTCAGAGCTTCATATGTAGTAGCTGGATCTTAGAACGGAGTTTTGGGTCAGAAATAAGGAGGAATTTGGTAGCTAAGTCACTTGTGAAATTGTATCAATGAACTTGATGTTGGGCACCAATTTCTCAATTCGGGACTCTTCAGCCAGACCAAATTATGGTCTTTTTACTCGAGGAGCAGGACAAAATGGGTGAGGGGGTGTCAAAGAGGAAATTTCTCAGGAATTCGGACTCCACGGCGGAGCCAAGTTACATGGTCTTCTTTTGCGAGCAGTGAACAAATGGGTGAGGAATTGGTAAGCGGTCGGTAAGCGATTGCTACCGTCGAAGCGTACTTCGTCAAAACGGTGCTCGTCGAGAGCGGTGCTCGTCGAAGCGTTGCTCATCCAAGCGGTGCTGCGTCAAGCACGATTTTCGTCAAGCGGTGCTTTCGTCAAACAGTACTCGTCAAAGCATTTTCGTCAAAAGCGGTGCTGATCAAACGGTACTTTCGTCAAGCGATTGCTTCGTTAAGCGATGACCGGTCAAGCTTGATCTTTGATCGGCTCGTCAAGGCGAGCTGCGCCCGACCTCGACTTTGGAAGTCATACTGTCTCATGTTTGAACTCACGTTTGGGTGTTCTTAGAGACTCTATGGAAGCCCATTGAGTCGAATCCCATCCATATACCTGAGGAGGATATTAGGTGTCAAACCGGGGTGATGATCGAGCTCTGTCAGGTCAGGTCGGCTCGTCTGGTTTGAGATGATTAAGTTTTGACCTCAAACGGAAGGTCATAACCTTCTTCGTCCGAACTCGATTGGTGTTCTTGGACTCTATGGAAGGCATTCAGGTCAAAAGAAGCCACAGCCATACATAGTATGATACAAAGGTAAATTCATATTAGATCAGAAGTAAGGAGAAACAGTAAGCATATATGATAATCATGGCTATATCATGCATAATATAAGATAGATACAAGTACTTAGATAGATAAAAGTACAAAAGTCGTGTATAAGTACCTCCGTATAGGTATAAGTTCTGCTTGCTCTATGGGAGTTAAGGACGGTCCTAATAAAGTACAAGTGAAGCGTGCAAAGTATAGAAATGTATGGGTATATGTCATAAGATATGACAATCCTAATAAAGAAATGCAATGAAAATATAAGTTAACAAGATATAAGATGTTACGGAATGATACTTGTACACGAATGATAGGCATATGAATATAGAATGAGTAAATGTTATGCATGATAGGTTATTATATGAGATAAAATATATGATAGAACATGATAGAATACAAGAGTGAAGAGATGAAATATGAATAGCTAAAACATGAGCAGAAATGTAGATATAAGTAGACATATATGAAATGAAGCCTGCATGTATTGTGAGAAAGAAATGGGAGGCCATAATATGAAACTACAGATATGAAATGAATGCGGATTAAAGTAATGATAGTATATATTGAATATGCATTGTAAATTATATGTATGGAACATATATAATCATGGGTATATGACAAAGTATAGAATATGACATAAAATATATATGATCAGGAGTTATGTGTAAATGTGTAAAAAGTGAGATATGAGATATGAAAAATGCAAAGATAAGAATAAATGATGGTATATATATATATCTCATATATGATTACCGAATGACAATAATTATTTGGAGATATGAGGATATATCTTAGCATAAAATACACATTGATTGTACGCTTAGAACACAGTAGAGGGATGATGGGCATGCCTATTAGGAAAAGCAGTTCTTTGCTGACATATATCTGATATTAAAGGCCCGCGTTTGGGTCGATGACAGCAGATCCGTTTGGATCAGGTGGCCCGGGTCATCCGCAGCGCCTCGGGCACTCATGGATGGTCAGCGGCTCATACGGTGGTAATGATACCTTGGGTATCATATTCTGGGCACTCATGGATGGTCAGCTGGCTCATCTGATGATGATACCTTACGGGTATCATATTACGGGCATAATACATTGTCTCACACATGATAATAAGCCTTTAGGCCCTCCTTAGTTACCTTTATCCGCCTTCTAAGGTTTTTATCACGGAGCATGAAACATAAAAGAAAGGAAATGTAGAGAAAACATGACATGATATGAGAAGCATAACTTAGCACTTCTTATGATGATAGTATACGATTCACAAAGAAGTACAAAAACTAAAAGTGTCAATGACACGGAAAGTATGGTAAGTGGTGCATGAAAGAGAGAAAGTAATGTAGAAATTTATAACAAGAAACCCGGTATGTGAAAGCATTACATGAATCTGATATATAATGATACGCGTAGAACGATATATGAAAATGGTACCTTAAGAAACGTACATGAATACGTATATGAAATTAGTCGTGTGAGTACATGATAACAGTAGATGCAAATAGAACATAACAAATGGTATAGTATATAATCATGAAAGTCATATATGTATGAGAATATGACATGCACAGCATAGGTTATGTGATATGAATATATAATAGACATACCTAATGAATAGATGGAATATGCTATGACTACATGATAGAAATGCATAAGTGCTAAGAACGATAGAGATAAGTAAAAGATAACAAGCATAAGAATACAGTAAAAGTATAGAAAGGTGATATGTCAAAGATAGAGTACATGGGACATGTAATAGTATTGTAAAGATGATAAGTAATATAAAGTTATATGCATATGTGTAGCTTGAGATGGTCACCATTGGTGGTTGTCAGCTGCTTATGTTCCCGCTAAGCGTAAAGCTTAGCACTGGGTGTTCAATCGGGTGTGAGTGCAGGAAAGCGAGAAGACAAGGATAGGGACGGGACATCCACGTCGCGAGGCTTGAGGCCATCTCGAAGATAGGTGCTTCTGGCTGCTTCGCGTCTGATATTTTGTATTAGAAAAATGTGCATGTAAAGTAAATGAGACTCGGTATATGTATATAGATGTTGGGGGGACACCATGGTGGTAGTTCTTTTATATATATGAAAATGATTTTTGTTAGAAAGAAAGTGTTTGTATAACCACAGTGCGAGTTCAGCTCGAGAAAGAGCAGAGATTGATGAGAGTCCCGGTATATAGTCTATGCTGGGGACTCGAGTTGGATCATGTCGGTCGGATCGGGAATGGGGGCGTGACAAGTTAGTGGTATCAGAGCTTAGGTTTAGGCGTTTCTGGAAAAGCCTATGTTTAGGCGAATCTAGATAGAGTATAAGATATAAAAGATAGAAATACATACATAAAGAAAAGTGTTGGACTCTGATGTGGATGTCCTTGTGTTTTGTATAGATGGATCGATCTTAGAATCTAGTTGAAGAAGGTGTTGAAGTGTTAACCCGAGGAGCGGGGGGTTCTGGAAACTACGATCCTTCGGGCTGTGTTAGAAGTGAGTCGGACTCTATTAAGAGCCCAAATGAAGCCTTGCTGAGAATAGCATAAGACATGGATTTAGAATATTGGATGGGCATGAGTCATCGAGAAATATATAGTGCCCTGCGGCTTGACTACGCGGCGGGGTGACCGTTTTGTCAATTGAACAAGATGCTATGAAAGTAGGAGCACGTCACGGGAAATAAGGGAACCAAGAAAGATCTCTCGAGGAAGAAGAAGGGTAAAAGAGCTAGAGCGTATCAAAAAACTGAGCCATCATGGTTCCCTTCTGAAAGAAAATAAGATAAAAATGTAACACTGGATTACGGGATAGGCATGTTCGGGACAAAGGAAATAACTGAAAGTCCCTCATTGCCATAAACGGCATCCCGGGTGTTTGTAGAGTGTGGTGGAGGGTGCCTTTCACAGATGTGTGGGAGGAGAATAAGATCATTCTTGACCAGCTTGTCAAGAGAATCGAGTTAAGATAAATCCCACAAAGAGGAAGTAGTCGAGAAGATCGGTTGCTTACACAGCCGACTCGGGAGTCGAGGAATGGTAGAATCGACATAGAGCACATAGAGGTCAATGTCAGCAGGTGGATCATCCGACACCTATAAGCACCAACACGAGCATATGCTCTGAGGGCTATGGAGGGTAGGATATCTCCCGATGTGATTGCTGGTATGTATTCTCTATTTAATAATTGAGATGCATGTATAGATGATAATGAGGTAGTATAGACACAACATATAAACTAGAAATGACATGAAAAGAAAATATTTGACATAGAACATGCAAATGACAGAGTATGAATTTCGAGGACGAAATTCTTATAAGGAGGGGAGATTTGTAACACCTCGAAATATACCCTAACAGTTTTGGACTTGTTTAGGGTATATTAAAAGCTAAATGGAATTGTTCGAAAATAAATAAGCAAGAATTTGGAATTAATACAACGATTGGGAGTAAATTAATAAATTACCAATTCTAAACCCAAGGGTCTCATAATATAATAAGTTCATATGCCAAAGTAGGAATAAGCATAAGTTAAAATAAAGGTAATAAAAGAAAGATATTAGAGATAAAATAGGAAGAAAGGTGTGGAAGAGACAAGTGGAGGCTTGAAGAAGAAAGGAGGAAGTTTCCTCCTTGGAAAGTGAAATAAAAAGGGGATAAGATCAAATAAGGATAAGACCAAAATAAATATCTCATTTTGGTCTTGGAGAAAGGGAGAGCAAATACGGATAAAAGAGAAGAGAAAAGAAAGGAAGAAGAAGAAGATATAGAAGAAGAAGATCACAGGTATGGAACCATGAATATGTGTATGTAAACTAGGTGTGTATGGAACTAGGATTTTGTATAGAAAAGTATGGAAATATGATTTGGTATAGAAAAGTATGGAACTAGGATTTTGTATAGAAAAGTAGCCAAGAATAATATGGTTTAGTATGTGGAACTATGATTTGGTATAGAAAAGTATGGAACCATGAATATGTGTATGTGTAAACTAGTGTGTACGGACACATGTGTGTAGGTTATATGGAAGTCTAGTTTTGGTCACAAGACGGTATGGATACATGTTTTAGAACCCTCTATCTTGTGTATGGTTTGGGTTTAGGAACTCCTAAACTCCTTTCTTGTAGGGTTGAGTTAAGAAGAGCTTTAAGGCTCCTAAATATGGGTTTGAGAAGGAATTACAGTTGCACCAAGTTGAACCCAGAAAATGCCCTATTGTCGACCATATGCAGTAGCTGGATCTTAGAACGGGTTTTTGGGTCAGAAATAAGGAGGAATTTTGGTAGTAAAGTCACTCCTGTGAGAAGTGCAAGCTATCAAATGAACTTGATGTTAGGCTTTTGAATTTCTGGTCGGACTCATGTAGACCCGAGAGTTATGGTCTTTTTACTCCGAAGCAGACAAATGGGTGAGGGTCGTCAGAGGCTACTCAGTCGGACTCCTGTAGACAAGATTATGGTCTTTTTACTCTGAAACAGAGACAAATGGGTGAGGGTCGTCAAACAGGGTCATCAAAACAAGGTTTCGCCAAACAAAGGTCACTGTCAAAGGCTCGCCAAACAAAGACTTCGTCACTGGCCAAGATCGAACAAGGCATGACCTCCAAACTTTGGAAGGTCATATTCCCTTCGCTTGAACTCCGATTGGTGCTCTAGACTCATGAAAGCCCATCGAGTCAAGAATCCATCCATATCCCTGAGGAGGATATTAGGTATCAAAACCGGTGATACATCGAGTCAGTCCAGGCCAGGTCAAATTCGTCCAGTTCAGGATTTGATTACGTTTGACCTCAAACTTCGGAAGGTCAGAACTTCTTCGTCCGAACTCCGATTCGAGTGTTCTTGGACTCTATGGAAAGCCCATTGAGTCAAGAATACAGCCATACATAGTATGATAAAAGGTAAATTCATATTAGATCCAGAAGTAAGGAGAAACAGTAAGCATATATGATAATCATGGTATATCATGCATAATATAAGATAGATACAAGTATAAGATAGATAAAAGTACAAGTCGTTGTATAAGTACCTCCATATGTATAAGTTCCTAACTCCTATGGGAGTTAAGACTCGTTTAACAAAGTACAAGTGAAACGCATAAGTATAGAAATGTATAATATATGTCATAAGATATGACAATCTAATAAAGTACATGAAAATATAAGTTAACAAGATATAAGATGTTACTGTGAATGAGTACTGTATTGCCTAATGATGTGCATGTATGAATATAAGAATGAGTAAATGTATGCATGATGATAGGTTATTATATGAGATAAAAATATGATAGAACATGATATGAATACAAGAGTGAAGAGATGAAATATGAATAGCTAAAACATGAACGAAATGCGATATGAAGTAGACATATATGAAATGATATACATGTATTGTAAAGAAAGAAATAGGAGAACCGTAATATGAAGCTACAGATATGAAAATGAATGCAGATTAAAGTAATGATAGTATATATTGAATATGCCTATGTAAATTATATGTATGGAACATATATAATCATGGGTATATGACAAGTATATAATATGACATAAGTATATGATCGCTAGATGTAAATGTAAAGTGAGATATGAGATATGAAAAATGCAAAGATAAGAATAAATGATGGTATATATATATATCTCATATATGATTACCGAATGACAATAATTATTCGGGAATATGAGATATATACTGAGCATAAAATACACATTGATTGTCTGCTTAGAACCTGGTAGAGGGATAGATGGGCATGCCTATTAGGGAAAACAAATAGCCGCAGCGATACATACGTATATTCCACACGCCTGTCGGCGACATGATCCCGTTGATCGTGGCCTGGAAGGGTCATCACAAAGACCTCCGGCACTCATGGATGGTCACTGGCTCATACAGTGATGATACCTTCGGGTATCATATTACCGGGCACTCATGGATGGTCACTGGCTCATACAGTGATGATACCTTCGGGTATCATATTACCGGGCACTCATGGAATAGGTCACTGTCTCATACAGTGATGATACCTTCGGGTATCATATTATCGCGCATAAGACATTGTCTCACACAATGATAATATTTTCGGGGCCCTATGGTTACCTTATCCACTTCTAAGGTTTATGCAGGCATGAAACATAAAAGAAATGAAATGTAGAGAAAACATGACATGATATGAGAAGCATAGCACTGCTATGTGATGATAGTATATGCTAAGGCATGAAGCAAAGTGTCAATGACACGGAAAGTATATGAACAAGTACAATACATGAAAGAGAAAGTATTATGAAAAGTATAACAGAAACCAAGATGCTGTGAAAACAAGACATGAAAACAAAGAGTACGGCAATACATAAAACAAAGATATGAAAATAATACATGAAACAATACATGAATACAGTATATGAAATTAGTACATGATGACAGTACATGATAACAGTAGATGCAAATAGAACATAACAAATGGTATAGTATATAATCATGAAAGTCATATATGTATGAGAATATGACATGCACAACATAGGTTATGTGATATGAATATGGTACAGACATACCTAATGAATAGATGGAATATGCTACGACTACATGATAGAAATGCATAAGTGCTAAGAACGATAGACAAGTAAAAGATGTCAAGCATAAGAATACAAGAAAAGTATAGAAAGGTGATATAAACAAAGATAGAGCACATGGACATGTAATAGCATTGTAAAGATGATAAGTAATATAAAGTTATATGCATATGTAAGTTTCGATGTCAACATTATATCGCCCATGCTTATGTCTCACCTGCTTAAAGCTTAGCACGCTCAACTGGGTAGGTACGTGGGGCGTAAGACAAGGATAGAGGCGTGACATCCCACATCACAGAGTGCCGCCGTATAGGTGCTTCACCGTATCGGCTCAGCGATTCTGATGTTTTGTATTAGAAAAAAAAATGTGTACATGTAAAAGTAAATGGGACTCAGTATATGTATATAGATGTTGAGGGACACCACTCCGGTGGTAGTTCTTTTATATATATGAAAATGATTTTTGTTAGAAAAGAAAGTGTTTGTATAACCACAGGTACAAGTTCAGCTCTGAGAAAGAACAGGTCAATGAGTCCCAGTATATAGTCTCGCACTCGGACTCGGTTCGGATCCGCCAATCGGGTCGGATCGGGAATGGGGGCGTGATGCAGGTGGTCCTCATGTTTTAAATGCTACGTAATCGTGACGGCGGCTCCCACTTTTCACAAAATTTAGGGTTGAACATCATTTAATGTCATTACTGGCCAATACTTTTACTATAGTTTAGGGTGGCAGCATACTGATTGTTAGATGACTCGTTATTCTTTACTTGCCTTTACGAGCCACCTAAATAGGTCGAGTGTTAGGGTTTCAAACCGAAGGCTGTGAGTGCATATTGTTTGTAGTTGACTAAATAGGAGTGATTCTAGGGTTAGGGTTTTCTGAAGCTGCCAAAGATCCGTTATGGCTTTGACTATATGTTATTTGCCAATGCGAGGATATGACCCGAGACACTTTGGTTGCCCCATGTTATCAAGTTGCTGACCTAAACCTTCAAGGTTACCATTTCATAATTAACTCTTAAGCTTACGCTTAGTCAAGAACTATACAATCTCCACTGCTTTGAAAAACAAAAGTCCAAAATCCAAACTAGCTCACCATTTTCAACACCGATGCGAGTCATTCATGTGATGAAACCCATTCCTGTTCGACCCTAGACTAATTATGCTGCAAAGAGCTTGACCACAAGCAGTAGGAGGAACATAGGAAACAAATTCTGTTGATTCCGCTCACCCTACCGTGGCACGAATCAGAGGCAACGGGCGAGCCCCCGCCGATCCTTTCTGTTTCTTGTTTTAGTAGAGGAGTCCGCATCCGTGAGCCAGCATCGGGGCCCAAAAGAGTTCCAAAGACGCCCAGCCCCGCCGCTGAAAAGGCATCATCGGGCTGGCGCCGCTGAACGACAATTCCTTTACAAATAAAGCCGATCTCTCGCACTCGATGGTATCAACTCTAATACTAGTAGGAGCCACGCCTAACTCTAAGAATGCAAGACCAAAGAAGGGCAACGATAGTCACCTCCGGAAACTATACACGATAACACAAACAAGCATGGAGGCACTGGCCTCACCAACCTTTGATAAGGGAATTAGAGCAACTCACCGTGACAGCACGCCCGGAAGTGTGACAAGCCCAAGAAGGCCGCCAATACCACCTCAGAAGAACAACCACACTCCTGCGCCTCCCCCGAGAGGCGTAAATGTAAGGCAGAATCCAGCCGAGCCAAAGTATGAGCCTTACCTAACGCCCGCAGAGGAGTCCAAGAACGGGCAATACTGGGAACATCTAAAGATGAACCAACCCCTCCTCAGCAAGGAATGGGGGAGCGATTATGGGAGCAAAGATTCAAGGGCATCCAACAGGAGCTTAGCCACATGAAGGAAGTCATAAAAGGCCGAGCTCCAGACTCTATGGACACCCTGGTGTAGCAAACTGAGTCCCCGTTCACAGCCGAGGTGCTACATTTCCCCCTTCTAGCAAAGTTTAGGATGCCGCAAATAGAAGCGTTCGATGGAACGAATGATCCCGTTGACCATCTTAATAATTATAAGAACTAGATGGAGCTGCATGGATATCAAGACCGCACGTGCAGCGCCTCGCTTATCACGCTAAAAGCCCCGCCAGAGATTGGCTTGGTTTAACAGTTCACCATCGCCGCCTTTTCATTTAGAGAGCTCTCCATCGTATTCGCCTCCCATTTTACCGTGGAGCCAGACATACATGAAGCCGAAGTTATCACTTGTCAGCCCATAAACAAAACTTGCAAGAGTTCGAGGTCTTATGTCCGTGAGGTTCAATGCTTCAGTCATTAAAGGTAGATGTTCCAGAAGAGAAGTTCGCCATCATCAGCTTATCACGGTTAGAGTAGCGGGCCAAAAGACTTAATGTTTTCCATCTCAGCAACTCGTGCAAGTGACAGTTTATGCCGCAAAGTAGAGCACAACGCAGCAGTTTACATCAGAGAGAAGCCTTCAACCGGCGAGAAAGACGATAAGAGCGTGGAGCGCAAGCCTGCAGAAAAACCAGAGAGATCCGGCAGCGGCGCAGAACGATAATCAAAGAGGCGAGGGAGCCGCCGAGACCGTCACCCACCTCATACCGGCACGACAAACAGCATTTACCTTCGCAACTCACCCCCGACAACCATTTAATGCGTCTTGCGTGAGTACAACATGAAAAATTACAGATAGCCATCCCGTATGAGGACAACCTGGAACCAAAAGAGATAACACTGTGCACCGAGTTCCATGCGGACCACGGGTATCAACTGATTACTGCATACAAATTTCAGGAAGGAAATAGAATACTTAATTCGACGGGGGTATCTTCGCCGCCACATAGCCTCTGAAGGTCAGGAGTAGGCGCAACCACCACCACCTCGGCAGCCAACCCCAACTTAACACCAACAGCCCTTGGGGGAAATCCATGTGATCTCAGGAGGATTTGCAGGAGGTGGGGAGTCAAGCCACCAGAAGGCTCACGGCGTGAAGACGTCGTGAGAGGTAATGCAGGTGCAAGCAATTGTCCAAACTCTCGACTCACATTGCCATAACCTTCTGATTCAGACTGAGGGATGTCAACACCCCACGACGCAATCTTTGGTGATAAGGGTAATCAGGGCTAACAAAACAATCCAATCGAGTCCGTTGACAAATGTGAGCTCCGCCATATCATCTTTGCATCAACTTTTGACAAGACGTGGCATCGGAAAGGAGAAGTCGAACCACGCATCACCGGCGAGGATTCTCTAGAGAAAAGGTTACCTTCGTTAATACGCTAAGGCTCACTGAGACCCCGTGCCAAGCAACAAATCATGATGCAAGATTTCTGCGTGACGCCCCTCGCCTTATAACGTGTTATTGGGCAGGCCTTCTCTTAACGCCATAAAGGCCATCCCTTCCGCTTATCACATGGTGATCAAGTTCCCCACCACAAACAGAGTAGGAATGGTTCGAGGAGACCAACTACAGGCTGTGGAATGTTACTCTGCGATCAATGAAGCAAAAGCGGTCGACAACATATACGTGATAAACTCGACATGCGAGACGAGAGGTAAACACTGACCTGAGCCCTCAAAGAGCCGGGGTTTATACAATTGGATTCCATCACCCAGAACACCTCGCCTACGTTTGTTCCAAGCTAGCGGAAGACCTCATAAGCCTCCTTATCCGCTCTCGGGCAGAACAAGATGTTTTCTACATGGAAGGTAGAGGACATGGGAGGGATTTAATTTGCACACCACTCATTGCATTAAACGCCACTATTCAAACCCGTGTTAAGAAAAAAGAAGAAGTTTCGCCTAAAAAAAGATAAAAAGCGACATCGAGGAGGCCTGGGCAAGCTCCCCGTGGCAAAAAGGACGTGAGAAGTGGAATAATCAATGGTTAACCGTACTGGCCAAAAGCGAAAGGCAATGGCGACTCTGCATCGATTTCATTGATCGCCAATCGAAAGATGCCCAAAAGATAGTTTCCATCTACCCTGATCGACTTACAAGACGCCACACTACCATGAACTCTTTCACCACGGATGCTTTCTCCCGCTACAAATCCGATCGCACGGATCCCGACGACCAAGAGAAGACCTCATTCGTCATGGGGCAAGGGACCTATTGCTATCGAGTAATGCCCTTTGGACTAAAAAATGCAGGAGCTACCTACCAGAGGTTGGTGAACAGGATGTTCCAGAAACAAATAGGGACATCTATGGAGGTATATATAGACAACATGTTAGTAAAATCAACCACTCGAGCTCCATATAGCCCATCCGCCGAGGTATCCTGTGATCCTGAAAGAGTACAACATGAAGTTGAATCCAGCCAAATGCGCTTTTGGAGTCTTAGCCAGAAAATTCTTGGGTTTTATAGTCAACAACCGATATCAGAGTAAACCGCATACAAGATAAATGTCATGGTTTCACATGTCACGATCAAACATAAAGAAGTCTTAATGCACCAGAAGAATAGTTGCGGTTAAGTCGTTCAGGTCCAAGGCCGATAAGGTCTTCGCTCCTTCTTCCAAGTTCTAAAAAACTTTCCATCGATGCACACTGCTAAGAAGATTCAATAAATAAGTAAAACTGGTCCGAAGTTCCTCCCCCATTATGGTAAGTCCCTCTAAGGGAGAACTCTTACCGCACTGGTCGCTTCGCATTTCAACCACAGCCCCGGTCGAGATAAAGATAGAGTGCAGCCCCGCCATCATTGCCTAAGCCTGAGGAGTGTGAGAAAGGTACCTAAAGATGGAGAAATTAATCCTGGCATTGGTAACCACAACCCGAAAACTCCGCCCTTACTTCCAAGCTCATACCATTGAAATCCCAACAGAATACCCAATGAAGCAAGTGCTACACAAACCAGAGACCTTTGGAAGATTGATGAAGTGGGCCATAGAACTGAGTGAATTCGACATCGATACAACCGAAAATAGTGGGCTAAAGGGCAAGTGTACTTCGTCATGGAATTCACCTCCGCAGAGTCGCTATCAACCGGGCGTCCTGACCTCCCTATTTGGGACGGTCTCGTAGACGGGGCCGCCAATGTTATGAAGTGGTGCCGGTCTAATTTTGACCTCTCTAGAAGGAATAGATTACCGCATGCGCTAAGATTTGGGTTCCGAAATTTCCAACAACGAGGCCGAGTATGAGTCATTGCGCCTAGGCTTAACCTCGCCCCATTCCATGGAAGTGGATCAACTAGGGAGGTACGCGACTCCCACCGGGTAGTAAAACAAATGGGTATTCCTACAGCGCCGAGGCTAAATGATCCTATAAATTCTCAAGAAGGTACGGGTTTTACTTAAGAAGTTTGTACGAGTTTAGATCGGACACATACCAAGAGTAGAGAATTCGCGAGCAGATGCCTTTGCAAAACTGGAAACACCGAGAAGACCTCAATAGACTGACACCTGTCGAGCACCTTTCAAAGCCCTCCGTAGATCTCAACAACAAGGAGATCTCTCCTGTCATGTCCTAGCCAAGCTGGATGGACCCCATTTGGGACTACTTAATAGAAGGACTATTGCCAAATGACCCGAAGGAGGCATCTAAGCTTAGGTCGAGGTCTGCCAGGTTTACTATTCATCGGGAACCCTTTATAAGCGAGGTTTTTCACAGCCATCCTCAAGTGCATTGCAGGGGAAGACGCTGACTACGTGCTGAGGAAAGTACATGAAGGTGTATGTGGAAATCACATCGGAGCTCGGGCACTGGTGGGAAAAGTCTTGAGGCAGGGGTACTATTGGCACACAATGCTCATAGACGCAACAGAACTAGTCAAAAAATACAAAGTTTGTCAAGAGCACGCCAAAATCTCTCACCTCCCATCCGAGCCACTGACGTCAGTTATAAGCCCTTGGCCTTTTCAACAGTGGGGGTTGGACATATTGGGACCCCTGCCCGTTGGAAATGGCCAATGCAAATTTATCGTCGTAGCAGTGGATTATTTCACCAAATAGGCAAAAGCCGAGCCCTTGGCTACTATCACAGAACAAAAGGTACGCAACTTCATTTGGCGTTCCATAATATGCATGTTTGTGATCCCGGTATTCTAGTGTCGACAATGGGAAACACCCACAATCCTAAGTTCAAGGATTTATGCGCCGAAAGCTCGGATTAGAACTACTGCTACTGGTCCTTAGCTCATCCACAATCCAAATGGACAAGTAAGTCACCATTAGAACCCTTAAAGCAAAGATTGAAGACCAAGTCAGAAGGCCTAAAAGGCAAAATGGGCAGAATACCCCGATGTGTTATAGTATTGGCTTAACCACACGCAAGTCGCTGAACTCAAGACCTCTATTCGCCTAGCCTTAAGTACCGAGGTGGTGGTAGCCCTTGTCGAGATTGGATTAAAATCCCCAAGGATTGAATTGGCAAGCGTAGAACATAACCAAGAGGCTCTTCGCCTAAACCTAGAATTTCTAGATGAAAAGCGTGATCAAGTCCTGAAACGCACAGAAAGACTACCAAAGGAAGACGACAAGGTACTACGACCAAAAGGTCAAACCCAGGAGTTATAAGCCTGGCGACCTAGTTTTAAAAAAGCTTCTACCAACGAGGAAAGATCCTACACATGGAAAGCTAGGACCCAACTGGGAAGGCCCTAATATCGTGTCACACGTGGTCCGACCTAGCAACTACAAACTCCAGACGGAAGAAGGAAAAATTCTACCTCACTCTTGGAACGCTGAGCACCTCAAATGATTCTATCAATAGACCAGACACAGAAAATCTTTAACAAAGTATCATCGCTCTTTTTAGATTCAAATTGTGTGTTCGTCAGACACTTGCTTAATATCCTTATGAATAAAAAGCAAGTATTACTCCAGTGAAAAGTAGTAGCTCACCAGAAACGCCCGAGAAAATTACACACCTCGCACGAAAAAATTCATGCTTCACAAAAAAAATTGTTCTTTATTTCAAAGAAGAAACAATTGATTTAAAGAAGTTACAATCAACAGTGTCATCCCTTACATCTCGGGAACGAACAGTACAAGCAGCTTCCTCAAAAAAAAAAAAAAAAAATCACAAGAAAGAGAAAGGGAAAGGGAAAGAGAAAAAGAGAGAGTGCGAACGGGAGGGAAAAGGAGAAGAAAAAGGAGAAGAAAGAAGAGAAAGGGAAAGAAGAGAAGAAAAAAGAGGAAAAAATGGAGAGAGCGGTACTACAAGTTCTTTTACACATCGTCCTCCGATGCATTCCTTTAGCACCTACCACATAGAGCCGTGAGTTAGGAATAACATAACTCCCACAAGGGGAGGAACTAAGGAAAACACAACTCCTACAAGCAGCAATTAGCCCACCTGAGCCTCAACAAATTCGCTAAGAGCTCAACCGTCAACAAAAGGCCATATACCGCTGGAGCCGCTTAGCTTCAGCAAGATTAGCCCACAGAGCCAAGGAAGCCTTCGGGGCTTTCAAGAGCTTAACTCGCCTAATCCAAGGCCTTGTAGCCCGTGAGCTAGTCTACCAGGTGATATTAGCCTGCTGCAGCCTCAAGAGCCGCTTTCAAAGAGCTCAACTGGGTCAACTCAGACCCATAGCCCAGAGCCGCCCCACCCAGGCGCATTAGCCCACCTGAGCCTCGCAGCCGGGCCAAGAGCCCAACTCCGTCAACAAAGGCCAGGAGAAGCCGCAGAGCTGGGTCTCACTGTAGATTAGCCCCACAGCCTCGCAGCTCGCTTTCAAGAGCTCAACCACTAACAAAGGCTATATAGCCGAGCCGCCTGATTCGTAGATTTGCCCATGGAGCCTCAAGAGCTAAGCCAAGAGCTCAACTGCCAACAAAAGAAGCCATATAGCGGCAGAGCGCCCAACTGCAAGAGTTAGCCCACGGGGTTCTCAAAGATCTCAAGCCGAGAGCTCAACTGCCTCAACTCAGCTCAGCCCAAGAGCCGGCCTTCAGCTTTAGGCAGCATTAGCCTCCACAAGCCTCAATAGCCCACTTTTGAGAGCTCAACTCAAGCCAACCCAGCCCTCGTATTCAGAGCCAGTCAATTAAACATATTAGCCCACGGAGCCTTAGCAGCTCAGTTTACAAGAGCTCAATTGCTCAGAAAAGGCCATATAGCCACGTAGCCAGTTCAGCTTGATGAGCTTAAAAGTCATCTATTTTTAGTCCATTTTTCTGTTTGATTTTAATGTAAAAAGGAATAATTAAGATGCAGAAATATGAAGAAACTCACCAAATTTGTTATTTGCAGGGAGTATAAAGAGTTAAGAAAACGCATGAAAACGCAAAGAATGGTGGAATAAAAAGCTGCGCGAAGTGGTCGGGCAGAATGGAAACAAATGATTGATTCATTGATGCGCTTATCTTGCACAACTCGATTATGAGGTCGCTGGCGACGGGGCATGGCGAAATAAGAACTCGTCACGGCCAGAATCACTGATAAGCGTACCGAGGATCAACCGTGGTTAGAATGACGTCGACAAGATAAAGGATGTCGCGCGACATGGTTGATGTCGCGACCGATGGAGGTCGCAACAAGAGAATCGCCGGAAGCTGCGACGTAGTTTGGAAGGATGAAGTCGAGTTAATCAAGCCGCTATCGCGACAGAGGATCAAGTCGCACAATCGGCAACGGGCGAAGCCTTCTGGCATATACTACACGCACGATTTGAGGTCGCATCATGAACGCATCGCTGAAGGTCAGCAGCAAGACTTTCGAAATGATGTCGCGACAGCATATCGGCGTCGGCATCGTGAGAGACCAATTGAAACCCGCAGCGGCATAAAGACACCGCCGACAAGGGATCGGCGTCGCGACATCACATTACCTACCAAGGTCGCCTGAGACTTAAGTCATGTTCGACGAGATCGGCGTCACATGGATGATGTCGCGAACAAGGAGTTGAGGTCGCATTTCCAACAAGAACTGGGCCGCTTCACTTTGAAACCACAAAGAAAATACCGGAATTGTTCAAATCGAGAACCGGTAATACGCTTACCCCAAGATTTGTGCAAGGCAATACATATTAATGCACGAGGTTCAGCTGTAGCTAGCTCATTTTCTTTATTTTCCTTTAGTTTTCTTTCTTTCTTCTTGTCTTCATTGCTGATAGTTAGAGAATAGATTAGATTTATGGTTCTAGTTTCTGCTTTTTTCTTTCTCGAATTGATGTTACATCTTCTAAGGTATCGACGCAATAATCAATTTATTTAAAATTACTCACACGGATAATTTGAGATCGGACAAATTTACGAATTGAATTTTCGGTTTCCAAATCTGGCAGATTCTCATGATCGGAGAAGGTAGCTGAAGTGTGTGGTCGGTAATTTGGAACCCGGCTTCCATTATTAAGTGAATGCTATGAGTCGAAGGTATCTTTCTGTAATCAGTTTCCCGACATCTTGTGAATTTCGGTTTATGAAATTTACTTGGGTTTTCGGTTTAAATGTCTTTACGGATCTGAATATCGATTTCTTTATCCGTTTAGATTTGTTTTCATTGCTCACGATTTCAAGGGAGTCCTACGGTGACACAGAGAAGACATTCTGAGTTATGAACATTTCTTTGAAGGTATATTAACTTTCTTATTAGAGATCGTGAGCTTTGTAAGTTTACTTGGATAAATCCTCTTCTCACTTGAAATCAAGAGCAGAGTTGGGCGAGTTATCAATTTAAACAAGCAAAGAGTTCACCTCAATTCGGATAATGAGGCCAATCCGTGGCGAGATCTAATCAAGGAGAGGGTGATCTATTCTAATTCGAGGAAGAGTAACACAAGTTGTATATCCTTGCTTGACCGATAACTTGGGAGCTAAGGTTTCTGGAACAAATGGGTATGAAGTATTCTTGTGAAAAATGTCTAGTTAAAAATCCCTTTTAAAAGTAGTTATCTCATTCCTGTCTTCGAAGGGAATCGGGAAAAATTAGATAATGAAATAATGGAGTCATGGAGAGATCGGCCTATACAAAACATGAAGTATACTTGCTAAGGCACAGAATATTGAAGTTTTATCGATTATTAACTACGGGGAATTGGTACTTCACTATGGCGGGTATGCTTGATGTGTCCTCAGAGATCATTATTAGTGTCCGTTTATTTTCTTAACTATTCTTCATTCTTTATTCTTTATAACTAAGTTCATTTGATTGTTGTTTATTTTACTCGTCTTGGTATAATTTCCGACTTCTTAAAATGGACGATATCTGCTTTATGGTCGAATGATACGGAGACTTGAGTAGTCGAGGAGTAGTTGATTTTAAAATTGAGATCTACGTGGGATGTCTGCGAGACTTATATCCATTTAGCCACCAGCCTGGGCACGTGCATGGGTGGCATGTGGCGAAACCAAGAGTGAAATGATTAACTACAGGAGATTTTGGTCTCGACAAGTTTTATAGTGCGGTTTAAGGATTAGACAATAGTCCTTTGGTAATTGTGCAACTAAATTTGTATATCGTTTTGGTCGGTCAACCAAGTTTATGGCGCCGTTTAAGTCGAGAAAGAATTTGATAGATCAATATTGTTGAAAGAAGAAAAACTATTTGGACATTTAAGAAAGAACAAAAATAGTTTTTCCAACGTTGGTTCATTTTGACCACTAACCTGATGAACACATTGAATATATTTGTTGTTTTTGACTAATCCTATTAATGGAAGTGTGTTTTGCTTTCAAAAAACTTTGATGCATGAAATGGAAAGCGATCGATTCGGCTGATTCGAATAAGAGAAAACACTTGGCGACTTGAAAGACAAGGAAAGCGAGAAAACACCACCGTGGCGGATGAAGACGAGGATCAGGGGCGGGGACACGGGACGGCGACGGAAGACCTCGATCAACGATACCATGGAGATTTTGGAATCCTATATTCGGGATGAATGCACCGACTGACCTGAGTGACCCTATTTAGCTGTACTTGACAACTTTGAACTAAAACCTACGACCACTAATTACAATGGTGCAACGCTTTTGATTCTTTGATTCATCCTTGAAGATCACAATAACAGCCCCGCATGAGGAGATTTCTCGGGATGGCAAACCTTGATGGATTCAGTAGATAGAAATGAAACACAGAGGTTATCCAAGTTACATCTATTCCCATTCTCTCTGCAAGAATCCCCAATGCCATGGTATGAATCTTTCATAAGTAACTGTTCGTGATGTCTCGGAGGAGGCTGGTAGAGGCCTATTTGGGCGATTCTTCCCCCATCACTCACCTCGAAAGGAGGAGGAAATCATTGTTTTTAATGAGGGAGGAGTGAGAGCCTATATGTGGCACAGGAAGATTCAAGCGGTTCTTTGAGGAAGATGCCTCTGCATGGAATTGATACGAAGACCCAATGGTATCGTGTATCTTACTCTGAATGAGTACATCCAAAGAATCATTGATGCTTCATGTTGTGGAGCATTCAAGCGTAAAAGTCTTGAGAGGCTAAAGATCGATAGAGGACTGCTTCAAATACATATAGAAACTCCTTTTAAGTCTTCCAAAGGAGGCCGAGCGAGGAAAAAGGATCATGGGTGAGGCAAGATAGATATGGAAGCAAAGTTGGATGCTATTATGCATCGAATGGACAAACAAGAGGAGGAATTGCCTGCGCTCATGAAGTAGGACGGAGTTGAAAAAGAGTTGTTAAGAGAAGTCTTGAGAAAGCCTTCAGCCAGAAAACAGGTTCACACATGATGCGAGGAGTAAAATACTTAGGTGAGGCTTGAGAAGTTACCATTTCAAACCCAATCCTAGCTTTGCCGGCCCATTATCTGTACCAGTACAGGAATTTCTCCTTATGGTGGAGGGCTTCTCAGGCGGCGGGGGACGAGCCACTGTAAGGTATCGACGACCGCAAAGGTTCCAGTAACATCGGCGTCGAGAAATGAGCACGAAATGAATGCAGAGTCGGAGGAGGCCCGATCTTTGACTTCTGCAGGTTCATGGGGGGATAATAAGGCTGTTGAACCTCCATGAGCAAAGTTTGCTTTGAAATGAGCAAATTGCTACCAATTCCCAATTTCAGACCACCTGAAATCATCTTGGCAGAGGGCACGGGACCGCAGTAGGGGCGGCTTGCCACCATTACGCAAGCAGGAGAAGGAAATGCCTTCCAAGTGACTGAAAAATCCAAGGCGCATGTTTGCTCAGATTGAGGAGTGGGAAGGGGAAATAGAAAGATGAAAGAAAAATGTTATGACCCAGACAAGAGAGACAGACAGGAGAAGGAAAGTGCTGGAGAAAGAAAGAAGGGTAGAAAAAAGAACAATAAGGATCAGAAACACGCAATCCCATTTTCACAAAATGAAGTCAAAGGATGGAAGATTTGGGTTTTGAAAACTCTAAGCTTAAGGAGTATGGGTATGCCTTTTCTTGAAGTAGTAACTCGGATGCAGCTCTATGCAAAATTTCTAAAGGACACAGGCAAGAAAAGAAAAATAGTAGAGAAAATTCATTGATCTTTCCTTGCGGTGCGGTAATCGAAAGAACCCCGAGTAAGATGAAAGACCTGAGGGCTTCACGATTCCTTGTATTGTTGGAGAATTTAAATTCAGGAAGCTCTATGATTAGGGAGCTCCTTTCAACCAGCTGCCTCTTTACATTTAAGCTGGCGGGGCTTACTCCCACAAGCGTACTCTTCAAATGGCGGTGGTCGATGTGCTTTGGGAGTCGTGAGATGTGTTGGTCCTTTGTTGGGAAGTTTACATTTCGGTGGAACTTCATCGTCGAACATGGAAGAAGATTCACAAGTACCCTGCTGTTGGGACCATTCTAGCTCTTGTTTGCTCTGATGACATCGCGAGTTCTTACAGAGGGTTGGAGAAGAAGGCATTTGCTTTTGCTTGATCAAAAGTATGCAAAATATAAACGAGACAAGAAAGTTTGCAATGCAGATTTTGTCTATACTTCCATTACGGTGTGGCTTTGTAGTTTACTAACTCTCAAGTTTTATCAATGAAAAGAAGATGAATTCCGATATCACCAGAAGATGTCTGATACGAATTTTCCTACTATCGATTTTCATTCTTTAGAAACTATGATGAGCTTGAAGCAAAAGAGAAGCCAATAATAAGGAAAATATTGAAAAGAAATTCATCGAGAAACCGGTCTGAATTAGTTTTGAAGAGTTGCCTATGTATCATTTTAAAAAGTATGCTTACTGAAATGCAAAAAAGAAAAAAACAGTGATATTTGACCGAGACTTCGGTGATCTTGAGGAACAAAAAAGTGCTGAAAATATTAAGGAAGCATAGGAATCGCTAGCTTAGTACGTGAAGAATTTGAAGAATTTATCCAGTCCATCAATTTGCGTACGTAAGATTCTCTTAGAAGGAACTAAAACCATCTGTAGAGCAAAAGGAAATTTGAATCCGATGATGAAGAGTAGTCGAGAAAGGTACTCAAATTCTTGAATGCTGGTTTTATATATGCTATTTCGAGCCCGATTACTTGGGTGAGCCAGTCCATGTGGTTTCTCAAAAGAAAGAGGGGGTTTCTTTGTGTTGATCTGTGAAAAAATGGTGATTCAGTGAAACGATGACATGATGGAGGGGTATGTATTGATTCGGGGAAGTTGGGTCGACAACCAGAAAAGATCATTTCCCTTTGCCTTTCATTGATCAGATGTTGGACAGGTTAGCAGGACACCCTCACTTTTGTTTTCTGGATGGGTACTCGGGGATCTGATCAGATTACTGTACTTTGAGGATCGAAGAAGAACCACATTCACATGCCCCTATGGTACGCTGCGTCGAGAAGGATGCCATTTGGGCTATGTAATGCTCGACTACATTTCGGAGGTGTATGATGTCTATGTTCTCAGATTTGGTTGAAGAAGTGATGGAAATTTTCATGGATGGCTTTAGCCCCATTATTAATGGATCTGACTTTGATCAATGTTTAAACAATGCACAAAATAATGCTAAGTGCCAAGACAAGCGACTAACTGAATTGGGAAAAATGTCATTTATGGTGAAGGGTATTGTTCTTGGGCATAAAATTTCTCTTTACTGGACTAAGTGGACCAATCCAAGGTATCCATTATCAAACTCTTGCACCTACCCTTAAGTAGAAGTTTCTTGGGAGCATCACTAGACTATGAAATTCATCAAGACTTTCCAAAAATAGCGAGACCACTATGCGGTCTTTGGAAAAGATACAAGGTTCAACTTTGATGACTCCTGTAAGGATGGCACAGAAGAAATCAAAAATCGGATTGGTACAAAGCACCTATAATGTTTGCACCGAATGGGATCATGGATTTGAAATATTGATCCGGTGATTTTCCATGGGAGCTATCTTGCTGGGAGGCTAAAAAAGAAAAATATTCTGGGGCCATATACTATGCTAGTAAGACCTTCAATGAAGCACAAGAGAACTATAACAGAAAGGAGATGCTAGCCATAGTATTTGCTTGTGGTGGCTGATACATTTTAGGATCCCATGTGGTAATTCACCTTTTATTCATGCGACAATCAAATGCTTGATGTCAAAGGAAGCTAAGCCAAGATTGATAAATTAGGTGCTGCTCAGGGTTTGATTTGGAAATCAAAATGAGATGTGACAATGTGATAGTGATCCTTATCAGAGTAGAAAAATGATGATGAAGAGAAAATGTGATGTTAACGGAGAACTCCTAGATGAGCAATTGTTTAGGTTTCCATCAGCACACCATGGTATCTTTGATATGTGATCCTACATTTATGGATAATGCCTTCAGAATTATTCTAACGAAGAAGCTTCGAATGGCCAATGGGTGCATTATATTTGGGGATGACCCAGCATTATTGAGGAGTGCGACCTGATATCAAGAAGATGTGTGCAGAGAAAGTGAGCGAAGGCTTCTGGCATTTTAAATGATGTGTGCATCACCATATGGGGGGACATTTTCTGGAGAAAGAGCATTTCTGAGATACTCAATCGGGTTTATTGGCGCTTTTACTATCTTCGGAGATTGTCTTGAGGTGGGTTAAATTATTAGTAGTGCCAAGATTGGAAATATCCGTGAGGAATGAAAGAAGTGCCCTCGAGGAGTATTGTGGTGATACAAATTTTGATGTATGGGGAATGAATTTTATGGGACCTTTCTTCCCTTGGTTTAGGAAGCTTATACATCTTACTTTGCCCTACGATGGTGCGTTTGAAATGGGTGGAGCGATGGCTTGTCAAGGAATGAGTCTAATACAGGTTGTGAGTTTCTTGCAAAAGAATATTTTGAAATAGGTATTTACCAAACAAAATGTTGCAAAAACTCATGAGGCTTGGAGTATGGGATCAAGCACATGTAATGAGTTTAAAGCTTATCATCCCGGACCAATGAATGCGAGAAATTTCCAACAGGAGATCAAAAGAATACTTGAAGACGGTGAAGCTCAAGCGGGGAAGGATTGGTCTTCCAAACTTGATGATGCACTTTGGGCTTAAGCACATAAAACCCCCATTGGAATGTCCCCATCTCTAAAATTGCTTTGTAAACCATGTCATCTCCTCTTGAATTGGAATACAAGGCAATGTGGGCCATCAAGAAGTTAAACTTCAATTTTAAAGAACTGAGGGAAGAAAGATTGCTCAAACGCATATTGGAAGAATTGAGAAATGAAGCATATGATAATGCTGAATATACAAAGACCAAGACTTAAAAGAAATGGCATGATCAGAGAATTTTGAGAAAGAGTTGGAGCGGAGAGGCAGGTTCTGCTTGTTTAATTCTAGGCGAAATTGTTTCGGAAATTAAAATCAAATGGAGTGGGCCATGCAGTGGTGTCAGAATTACTAATTTGGGCTTGATGTTCTTGGTGATAATGGGGAAGAATTCAAGGTCAATGGACAGAGGTTCTGCTCCTCCCTCCATGAGGAAGAGGGGAAATGAAGAACTCCAAGTGGTTCTTAAGGAAAAGAAGAAGTACCACAACAATGATCCGGCTAAGGACTCAATCCGGCTGACTAATGGAGGCAGCCCATAAGGATTTAATTCTGATTTTAAGTTTGAAATATTTTCTTTTAGTTGAGCAAGTCGATTTGTTTTATAAGATAGATTTAATTTTTGAAAATCGTTGTACGTTATTCGTTTTACGAATAGATGGCTGCGGGAGTGCCAAAATATGAATAACAGAGCCTTTCTGAGGAACAATTCCAGCAACTTTGGAGAGTCTGACATGAGAAAAAGGGAATGCCTTCTCACAACGGTCAGATATGCTTGGAATGTTCTTCAAATCTTTGCTTGGAGATGCCTGAAAAGATGTCTAAAAGGGTTAGGAACAATAAGAGAATTCAAGGTCCTTGAGATCATTGAGTTAAGGGCTTAGGTCGCGACAAAACATTGATGTCGTGACCTGTTTTGAAAGGGCAATTTGTGAGTATTAGGAGAAAGGTATATCTAATAGCGACACCCACTGGCAAATCGCAGCGAGAAGTCAAGTTCAAAATGAAAATGATGTCGCGACAACCCGTGAGGTAGGAAATAGTGGAATAAAACGGGAATAAAAAGGATGTCGCAACATGATAATCAAAAATTCCTAAAAATCCTTGATGTCAGCGACAAACTTAGCATGTCAGCGACATAAAAAGAGTTTTTAATGCCATTAACTCACTTTAAAAAAGCCCTAAATTCAATGATCTCGAATAAGGCGAAATTGAAGTCGCGACATGTTTTTAATGAAGCAATAATTGGCCTGAGCATTGAGTTAATTACTTTGCCCAGGCTTTATCATTCACTCCAAACCACATAGCTATTCACCTTCTTCCTCATATTACAGAGATCTCTTACAGAAAACCACTAGCCCTTCCAAAACCTTACGAAAGCTTTTCTTCAGTTTCCAGTGGTGAAATTCCCACTAGTCCCTAACCTGTAAGGTCATGAGAGGCATGAACAACGAGGAAGGAAGAAACTGCATAAGAACGGTTAGATGAGATTGGTCAGGAAGAACAATAGAGATTTTATTCGAGAGCACGAAGCTCGAAACTCTAACGGAAGTAGAAACGAGGAAGGAAAAGAGAATGAGATGGAGCTACAAAGAAGAGACTAGCGAGTGTGGGAGAAGAGCTGAGCAGGAAGAGGAACATATGAGAGAATTTTGAAGCAACAAGAGAGAGAAAGAAATTTAGAAAGAAATGAAGGAAAGAGATCACAATCACATTACGAAACTCAAAGCCCAAGTCATAGGCTTTTCTGTAATCTAGTTTGGCGTGATTCTCAACTCCTAACATTGATAAAGAAAGAGATACGAGCAGAAGCTAAATTTGGGAGCAAATCCAAGGGCTTCAGTTCCTATACAGGGAATCTCTGAAAAGATTTAGAAACAAAACTTGATGAAGTCAGAAACAGAAATAAGATCTGAGTCTATTAGGCGAAAAGAATGGTGTAGGAAAACTTGGTTTTAATCCCAACAAATAATCTCTCCAAATTTTAAGTCCTTAGTGAAATGGAGAATACAATGAATGGCTTGGGAAGAGAGGCAGGATAAGGTTAGACAAAGGTTGATCTAATGAGATTTTCATTAAAGAACAAGTGAGAGGAAACGAAGAGAAAGGAAAGAAGAGAATTTAAAATTCCTGAATTCCCAGCTCATTTAGGTACACTAGACCTAGATCCCCCCAACATCTTTGCTCTTGGCTATTTCAAAAGAAAAAAATAGACCTTCTCCCTGCCTAACCTTCCTTACCTCATCATTTGAATTGTATCCCCAGCCTTTTTTGATCGAGTAACTTCACTCTGAAATTTGAATTGAATTGTTGTGTGCTATTTGAATATAACATTCAATGTTGTGTTGCTGTGATGCATAGTTGGGGAAATTAAAGTGAATTTGACTTTACAAAATATATTCTTTGTTGTCATAATGTTGAAATATGAATATCTGACAATCGGTTAAGATGGTAAAAACTAGCAAAAGCGAGCAAGGGCCATTTAGACCTATTCATTGAAACACAAGGTGCAAAAGTGATTTAATTTGGCTGTTAAGTCAGAATGAGGAAAGTAATGAAATTGGAAGGAACAAACACCTTTTTGAGATTGTGGTATGAGAGCATGAGTCGAGAACCTGTTGGATACTAAAGAGTTTCTTTGCTCATCAACAAAAAAAATTAATCAGGAACTCTAATGGTCCCAGTAACGGTGGCTAACCGGATTCTAGGAACATTGGGTGTTGATTGAGGCGAAATCCTAGGTGATACAGCTGACAAGAAATGATGCAGGCCATTCTTGGAAAGTTTGAGCCCTTGAAGCCATCACTATCTATATGCTAAAGCATATACCTTAGTTCAAATTGAGCCAATCTATTCTGTTTCTAAAAATCCAATAATTTAAACCCCAAACCTTCCAAAAAAAGTCAATCCTCTAGTAAGAACTTTGTAATTACAGGCGAAAGAGGAAGAAGGAAATCAAGTTTGGGAGGTTGTTGTTTTGAAGAACTGAGAGAAAAAACGGAAAAAGGGAATGAAAGGAAGGGTCAAAACGGACATACTGTATTAACTAATAATAAAAAGAAGGCAAAAAGGGGATAAGTTTTACCTTGGCCTAATTCTCTTGAGCATATTTCTGATCTGGAGACGAACTTTATTTTTGGTACCCTAATGCCATACGGTATGGGGTTACTAACCCAAAGTTCGCTAAGGGTGTTAGAAAGCCTAAGAAAGGTAAAACATTGCACTATCCCCGAATGGTGACAAACAGAAACCCCGAGTTAAATTACAAATGAGAAATGGGAGCATACGAGTTGAATAGAAAAATCTAAAGGAGATGTCCCAGTAAAGTTTGGGGAGTTTATTAAAGTAACTCTGAGGAAAAAAAGGGTAGTGAGAAGAAGAGAAAAGTTCGGGGTAATCTAAGCAAAAGGTTTATTATTTGTATCCTGCCTTACCAAACCTAACATTACAAGCCCAGACGATTGATCTTGAAGGATGGAATTACCTGCATTAGTGGACATCGTAGACAGACAAGCATGGAATTTGGAAAGAAGCGACCATGATGAGCGCGAAGGACCTAGGGAGTTAAAGTGAATAATTATGAAGATGAGAAAGAAAACAATTTATTTCTCGTAGGATCCAATGATTATGTTGTTTGTAAAACAATTTCAACGGTTTGATTTCTATACTATAAAGAGTAAAGAAATCAACCTTAGAAACTTATTTGAAGCTGAATGTGCAAAACGATGCAATCTATATCATTCAATTGTTGACTACTCTTGCCAAAAGCGGAGGCAGGAAAATATTCCTATTTATTTGAGACAAATAATTCACTGCCTTTACAGCGAGGACGAAGCAAAATTTTAAGTTTGGGGGAGTTTGATGAGCTTAAAAGTCATCTATTTTGAATCAACCTTCTACTGTTTTGATTTTAATGTAAAGGAATAATTAAGATGCAATATAAAGCTCACCAAATTTATTTATTTGCGGGGAGTATAAAGAAAGAAAGAAAATACGGTGGAAAAATACGACAAATGGTGGAATAAAAAAATGCAAAAATGTTTGGTAGAAATAATAATGATTGATTCATTGATGCGGAGTTTGATTTGCAGTCCCTGGCGAGGATGCCAGAGTCGCGACGCTAGGTTAAGTGAAGAAGCCAACCAGCCAGTCATGACGAGAGTCTCTGAATAACGGCGAGATTAAGCTGGAAGTGAGGATGATGTTGTGACAGCGTCGTGATGTCGCGACTAGAGGTGATGACTGGGATGAGTGCCTTCTAAGAAGAATCGCGGCGAAAACATGTGGAGTTTGGAAGGATGTTTGAGTTCTTGAAAGGTATTGCTGTGACCAGGAAGAATTTATTCAAAATAAAATAACGATTGTTAAAGCATAGTGATGTGTCGTGAGGATTGAGGTGACATCATGACGATGGTGAAATTGCGAGAAGACTTGAGGCGTGTCAGCGACAGATATCGATGTGTGAGCATCGGGAAGACAGTGAAACACGCAAGGCATAAGTGATGTCGCGACCGAGGGATCGATGTCCGCGACATCGAGAAGGCGCCGGTTGAAGAAATTTCTTGGGACCCAAGTTGATGTCGACGTGAGATCGTCGCGACATGGATGATGTCGCAACAAGGGAGTTGAGGTGTGACTTGAGAGCAGTAACAGGCAGTTCACTTTGGAAATCCCATGACAGGAATGCATTGAATGGGACCCAGAAACCATAAATAGCGGCTACCCACAGGATGGCGACAGGCGACAGACCCCGAGAGGTGCAGGTAGCGAGAGGCTCATTTTCTTTATTTTCCTTTTAGTTTTCTTTTATTTTCTTTTCTTTTCTTCAATGTTGATAGTTAGAGAATAGATTAGATTTATGGTTCTAGTTTTTTGTTTTCTTTTAAGGTGGATGTTACCACTTTCGACGGAAGATTTGAATCTGACCATCAATTCTATTTAAATTCTTACACAGGATAATTGAGATCCAGACAATTTAAGGTCGAATTTTCCGAGTTTCAATTCTGATGCGTTCTCATGATCGGAGGAAAATTTGTGGTGTGTAATTCGATGTTTAGAACCCGGCTTCCATTAAGTGAATGCTATAGTCGAAATTATCTTTCGTAGTCGTTTCCGACATCTTGTGAATTTTGGTTTATGAATTTACTTAACACGGTTTTGGGTTTAATGTTTTACGGATACGAATATCGATTTCTTATATCGGATTTAAGATTTGTTTCATTGCTGCGATTTAAGGAGGTCCTGGTGAGCCGAGAAGACATTCTGAGAGTTATGAACATTTCTTTGAAGGTATATTAACACCTTTATTAGAGATCTATTGAGCTTTGTAGAAGTTTGCATTTAGATAAATCCTCTTCTCACTTGAAATCAAGAAGCGAGTTGAACGAGTTATCAATTTAAACAAGCAAGAGTTCACACCGGTCGGATAGTGAGGCCCGATCAGTGTTGGTGAGATCTAATCAAGAGGTGATCTATTCTAATTTAGAGGAAGAAGTAACTAAGTGTATATCTTATCTGATGATAACTTGGCAGTTGATCCATAAAATGGGTATGAAGTATTACGAAAAGAAAAATGCAGTTAAGGAAATCCCTTTTAAAAGTAGTTATCTCATTCCCTGTCTTGAGAGAATCGGGAGAAAAAATTAGATAATGAAATGTGGAGTGTGGAGAGATCGACTTTCTTGCTGCCCAGGCTGATTTTCAAACACGAAATATTCAAGAAGTTTTATGGTATTAACTCACAGGGAGTGGTACTTCACTTTATGTGGTATGCTTGATGTGTCCCTCTTGAAAGATAATTATTGGTGTCATTTATTTTCTTAACTATTCTTTATTCTTTATTCTTTATATTCAGTTCATTTTGATTGTTCATTTATTTTACTCGTGCTAGTATAATTTCCAGCTTCTTAAGAGTGGACGTCCTTTATGGTCGAATAGTACGAACCAGTAGTCAGGGGTAGTTGATTTAAAATTCTTGAGATCTGTGGGATCGATATGCGGACTTATATCCGTTTTGCCCATTACTTGTCGACACATTGCACTTTGCGGTATATCGGCGAAACGAAATTGAAAATGATTAACTCACAGGAGATTTACATTTGGTCTCAGCAAAGTTTTATGGTGCGATTTAGGGGATTAGACAATAGTCAGCACTGTGGTGTGCAGCCTAAATTTGTATATGCGTTTTGGTCGGTCGGCCACGGCTCGGGCACATTGGCCGGAGACCTTGAAGCTCGAGTTTTCGAGAGCCAGGCGCTCGGCTAGGGCCTTGTAGCGGGGCCGGTTCAGCTCAGACGGATCTTGCGGGCCTCGGCGGCTCGGTTTTCAAGAGCTGGCCTTTCGGCAGGCCTTGTAGCCAAGAGCCGAGTTCGGCTTAAGCGGTTGGCAGACCTCGTGACTCGGTTTCAAGACCTCAACCGCTCAACTAAGGCCTCATAACCCAGGAGCTAGGTCAGCTCAGGCAGAGTAACACAAGGAACACAATTAGGGGTAAAAGCGAAGATATAGAAAATTGGGTATTCATTAAGTATCAAACCGGGGCTGGGTGCATCAGGGAGTTCAAAGCCCAAAGTTGACAAAAAATAAGCAAAATTGTCTGAGGCTCGGACGTCGTGGGTTAGGGTAGAGGGGTGAAGAAGAAGGACGGGCCTGGCGGGAATATGCCTCTCTAGAGTAGTCAATGGAAAAGGACTCGTCTGCCTCCTCATTGTTGGGAATATCAATATTAAGGTCCCGACTCGGGTGGCGGTACTTGACCTGCGGAGAGCGAAGCCATCAGGAAGCGGGTGGTGCGAGCTAGTCCCTTAAACTTCAGCCCATCACTCTTGTCCACTGGAGCAATCGGAGTTTCCTGCCTGCGAAGGTCCTGCAGCCTTGGCACTCATCGGTCAGCGTTCAATAGAGCTCTCGGCCCGGAGCTTAGCGACAAGCTACGTCTGCGGCTCTTTGCTTTTATTATGCAGCTTGTCTGCAGTAGTTTGCGGCTCTTCAGGAACTACCATGAAATGATGCAGGACTGCGGCTCTTCCTTAGTACACGAGTTCATTACGACGGCTGTTAGCCATCCACGGCCACCGTGAGTCAATCGGGTGGTTGCCAGCCGTCCACGGCACTCCCGAAACTCGCCCTCGGCCCAGCCCATGCATCCGGGCCTTCTCTTCTCTACCCTCTCGGCTGCGGCTCGGCGAAATATGCCTCAGGTCGGACTTGAGCTTCATGGCTTCCTCCATCATATTTTGCATCTGAGCTCGCAGTTCAGCTCGCTCAGAGGTAAGAGAATCCACTCTAGCTTTGTAGGCTCTTGCGGCTTTGACATGACCCTCGTTCAGTCTGGCCGCCCAGGCTCTTAGGATGGGTGGCGCCCTGCCCAGTACTGACATAGAGTCAATACCTGACTGAAAGCCAAGATGAGTAGGACAAATAAAGACACGGGAACTTACGGAGGCGACCCCCTGAAGGGATAGAGCTAAAGCCTCCTCGACGGGCGGAATTTTTAGACCTCTTGAGATGAATCACGAGGATGGATGAGATTGCATAGCGGTAAACCCGGCATTGGAGGAAGCGAGGAATCCTCATCTCCATCGGCAGGCTTCCTCCCCAGTACATTGTATCGAGGAGGCTCGGCCTTTCTGCTTGGTACTCAGCTGAGATGGGCATAACCTCAGAAACGGAGCTCGACCAGGAATCTTTGGCCTTCTGTGAGAGAGCTAGGCATGAACTTAGCGCTCTTGGAACCTCGGCCCAGGAGATGTAATGCCAACCACACTTCGGACATGGGCGAGAGGTGATGAAGAAGACATCGACCTCGGGGCTTTACAGAAATTTGGAATGGCTTTTCTCGAGGAGTCCGAGACTTTTTGCTTCACACACTTGAGCTCTTGGACAAGCGTCTCCACAGAGGCAGAAGCTCTATGAGTGGGGCTTGACAACGGGAGGCCTTTCGTGGGATAACTTCATAACGAATGGAGGTGGAGGCCTCGGAGTAGAAGGTCGGGAAGACTTCGAACCGAAGACTACTGGAATGTCAGGCGGAGTAGGCTCGGAGTAAACACGCGGAAGACACTTGGCCAGCTTCAGCTTTACGACCTCGTCTTCGGGGCTGAGATCAGGGCGAATACCTAAAGCGACCAATGCAAAGTTAGGGATACCTTATAATGAACTGGAGCCAGAGCTAAACGCCATGTAAGCTCGTAGATTCTTGGGAGTGGTCAGACAGTCGGAGCACCCGATTTGTCTTCTGGTCGATGGGATCCATACTCACGGCGGCCAGCGACAAAAATTAGCGTTCCTTCAATGCTGTGGAGAGACGGGAGATCAGAGATGATCGACGGAGTATTGGAGGCAGCTTAGATAAATAAGAAAGCCTTGGCTTTCTTTACGTGAGTCGAGGAGCGAGGCTATCTTGGGAACACCCTAAGCCCTTATCCCTGAGACAACCACAACTGACGAGAACACCCCAAGTTGGACGAGGCTGAGAAGAGTAAAGCGTTGAAATCTTGCAAAACTCTTTTTATAAAGGGATGGGAAGCGGAGGCCTTTCTCAGGTACCTCGAAAAAAAGCACACCATCTTAGGCCTTAGAGCGACATGAAATCATCGTTAGGAGACGAGCACAGACGCAAGCGGAGGCCTATATCGCTATAGATTTCCCCAAATAGGCTGATACTGTTAGGACCCACCATTAGGGCGTTACGCACAGTAGGCTGAGATATTCGGACCATAAGATTATTTTATCTCATCAATTTACCCTTGCCCTTACCCAGCGAGGGGAAGGAGGTTCCTGCAGGACATCTCGAAGAATAGCAGGTGGTTAAGCGATTAGACTCACTTGTGGACCGTGCAGATCCAGTGGCGCGATAGCTTTAAATGGAAGGAAAATGTGGGTTGATTTTCAATTTTTGTCAGTCCTCGAGAGAGACGATTTTTCTTTAGGTCGCCGCTTACTTTTGTTGTTATTTTATAGGGGAAAACCAAGTAAGAACAAAAACTGATGACTCCGATATGGAAAAAAAGCGGTGACGAAAACTATAGATTTTGTAGATTACGAGGTCGGGTTACCTATCGAAGGTACCTCATATGGTAGCACCCCTCTAGGCAGTTTCGTGCTAGTGAATTGGGTGTGTAGGAGCATATGGGTCACGGTCCCGGATAGTCTCCTATGCTACACATACGACTTAGATCAGTTAACCTAATTGGTATCTAGCATGTAAAAAACACTTCTGACAAAAGGGCAAATGGCTTGTACTGTGGTCACGGCGACTACGTCGAAAGGTTGTATGAGCATAAGCAGCATGCATGACACTTGAACACAAAGCATCTATGTGAGATTCATTGTAACATTAAGCACATACACCTTGGTCCCTAAATGTATTTGCATAGAAGTCAGTCAAAAGGCTCGAATGCATCACAAATGTCAAATCGAGCACCATGCATATAGAAAACAAATACCAGCTAAGCATATTACGAGATTACAACCATGTGAGGAATAGGTAGGGCCAAATAATACATCATATCATGCATTTAAAACCCGAATGTTGGATCCCATCTGCAGAAAAGAAAGGCATTTGAAAGGAGGTAAGTGGTTTGCTTACTTTACCTTTGATTGCTGAGTCTGATGACATACATACCGATCACATTGCCCACTACCCACTTTGATTTCAAGCGGCCGAACTCGGACCTAAAGGTAGCCTCAGTTCATGGGGCAACTAAGAGCACGCCATGATAGATTCGATGAAACATGCTAAAATGAAATTTGCCATGAGATGTCTTACTGTGAGTTGAATCGGTTCTCAATGTAAGTCAAGCAGTTGAAAAATTACGAACCTTTGTCAGAAAATTCCTCACGTCAAGAATCCAACAAAGCAAAGAGATACGATTGAATTGAATGACCAAGAACTAGCAAACAAAAGAAAAGTACCCAAGCTATCATTAAAACCTAACTGATAGTAAATTTAGTTAGGTTTCCCAACTAGTCGGATGATTGAGAAAAGATTTCAAAAAATTCAGAACCTTCCTTACAAAGTCAGGAATTCCAAAAGACAAGCGAGTGCGGTCGACTCAGAATGACCAGAATCAACCTGTGCAAACTACCCAGCTGCCATTCCGTGAGCCAGACCCTAATGAGCCGGTGGTTCGGTTTCCCAACCAGTCCAGACAGTTGAGAAAAGATTTCAAAAAATTCAGAACCATCCTTACAAAAGTCAGGAATTCAAAAGACAAACAGGGTGCAATTCAGGCTCGAATGACGAACTTGACACAAATAACGCAAACTACCCAAAGCTGCCAGTTCACCCCAAGCCCAGAACCCTAATGAGCATTTAGTTCGGTTTCCCAACAATAAAATCCCGTTGAGAGAAGCTCTCAAATTTTCTCTTTCTTCCTAAAGTGGGAATCTAACAAAACAAGCAGTGATTGATTCTGGCTCGGATGAGTGAGAACCAACCAAAACCAGCAAACTACCCAAGTTTGCAGTTCTGCAAACCTAACCTAAATGAACCATTGATACGGTTTCCCAACAGTCCATCTCGTTGAGAGAGGCTCTCAAAATTTTCAGAACCTTCTAAAAGATTCCAGGAATCTGGCAAATATGAGTGATTGATTCTACCGGCTTGGATGGTGAGAACCAACCAAAAACAAAACCAAACTACCCAAATGCAGTTCCTGTGAGCCTAACCTAAATGAGCAGGCGATCTGGTTTTAATGATCCATCTCGTTGACGAGCTCTCAAATTTTTCAGAACTATTCTAAAAGATTCAGGAATCTAACAAAACAAACGGTGATGGATTCTCATTTCGGATGAGTGAGAACCAACCGAGCTCAGCATTGTTCTCTATAAACCTAGGCGCCGACGAAAGCGTGAGCGGCTCTCATGTATGAGGCGTGAAAATGGCTCAAATGGTTGAGAGAAGCCTCCATTTGATCCAGAATGTCTCTTAAATAATAGATTAGAGCCAGGGTCTATTTCTTACCTCTTCCACAAACCTTGAGAAAAGAAACCCGAGCTAAGCGTCAGAGGAATGCGGTAAACGTGCGTTTGAGCTGGAAAAGTGTCCTCAGGTCCCTTCCGCTGATCTTTCTCTCCTTTTATCTTGATTTCCCACCTCGGCTTCTGAGCCTACAGTGTTTCACCTTAGAAGCTTTGAAAGATCCCAAATCAGTCTGGAAGCTTGACTTCCCCGTTAACTCCTCCTCATTTTCCATGCAATTTGAATATCTTAAGTTTTACGACTTGCTTTACCTCAAATATCCATATGGATCAATAAGTGGAGCTGCATATAATAACAAGCTAACGCCAAAATGGATACAATACCTTGTGAGTAGAGGTTGGAGCTTATGGACCGAACCGTATAGGATTTGGGCTCGAAATCCGCAACGCTCCACACAAGGTAGCCCGACTAATAGGTTGAACTAGATGCAAGCCAGTCCATGGGTTGAGAAAATTATGAAATTTTAGTAGAATGTTCCACGAAGAATAAGGAGACCAACAAAAAAAGCAGTTGCACCATTCCAGAAGAATGCGGATGGGATATATATGATCGAAAGCGAGGAAGAGTGCTGCACTTGAAATCGCAACAATGTTGTATGCGTAATATTATACTGATGAACCAGTCAAACGATTAGTCAACTGGTTGAAAAAAAAAATTATGAATTTTCATGAAACCTCCCCTTAAGCAGGCAAAATTATGAAAACAACGATGAGCGATTACGAGTTTGGACCAAGGAGATACGATCGAAACAAGTTCAGTGCTGCAATTTGACATACTCTAATAAACTTAGATTGAGCTAAAACCTCGGGGCCCCACTTGCTTCTAACGCCGTGCAATAACTAAAAAAAAAATAAGCCATGATGACCCTCCAAAGTGAACTACACATACGCACTCAGCGGACACATACAAATACAGGAAGGCTGAGAACGAGACTAAGCTTCAAGGGCCTAATGGTGTTATATGAGAATGATGGGTAGTGTGACACCCCTTAGGGTCAAATGCAAGTGTTGAGGGCAAAATTGGTCCTCACCACCCATCCGCCTTGAACCGGACTCAGGTAGAGGAATCACCCTATCGCAAGAGAGGAGCGACTTCGGACCCGTGGGAATGCCTGAGCTGGACAAAACCTAAACGAGGTAGCCACTAGCCTCATAACACCTCTCGAAAGGACAAAGGAAAGAGCGTGCGGTCTAGGAGCAGAGCAGAAAGGAAGGCTGACCCTAAAGCGGGGTATTACAAAACACCAAAAGAAGTTCTGAACAATGATCAGACGAGTTTCAAGAAAAAAGAAGCCCGAACTCGCAGAGAAGGAAAAAGCTTCAATGTCAAGGGAACACAATGCTAACGGTCATAGAATGTTCTCAAAAGAAACTAAAAGAACTAGAGGAAATAAGCGTGAAAGTCGAAAAGTCATCATTACCACAGGACATTTGACGGCGACATAGCCCTAACCAAACCAACCCTAAGCAACCACGTGGGTGCGCGTCGAACGATACGAGTCCTTGCCGCTTGTCTGGCTGAGAATTTGAGGGCAAGCGGTGGGTTTAAAATAGGCGCAGCAGGCCCTCCCCGAGTCAGCGAGGATTAAAGACTTATAAGCAAGCCCAGTAAAACGGCTCGCTCTGGCCTTGAGCCCAGCGGGGCCAGTTCATCCGTCCGGGGCGGCAAACACGGAAAGCCCCGAAAGAGCCATATCTGCCATGTCAGATCAAATCTCCTGTAGGAGTAGAATAATTCCCGATAATTCCTTTAATTATCTCTTATTAATCGGTACAGATAAGGAATCTCTCATCCCAATAAGAGAGTTCTTATCACTATCGATTGGGAAAATCACCCACTTATAAACACAAGGCCGCGGTGAAAGGTGCATAAACTTCATCCTAAGCGATTAGTCTTCCTTTCCACGAAAAAGCGGCTGCTTAGGCATCGGAGGCAGGCTAGCCACGCCAGATCCTTTTCACGTTTCTTGTTTAAGCGGAGGAGTCCAGGTATCAGGCGTGATTGGCCAATGAATTCAGTAGCTCCGGCCCGATTCGGTTGAAAAGGCATCATCAGTATACAAAATATTTACAAATTCTCAATCAACTCCAATTAGCCCAACGAATCTTCAATTTCTTACAACTCACGGCAACACTCCCCTCAAGTTAGGGCATGTAGGTCTTTCATGCCCAACTTGTTAAGTGAGTTGTGAAAAACCTTACTGCATACAACTTTCATAAGAATATCAACAAGTTGATCTTCAGACTTTACGAAGGGAAACCAAATTATTCGCACATCAAGATTTTGTCTAATGAAGTGTCTATCTACCTCCACGTATTTAGTTCGATCATGTTGAACCGGATTGTGATAGATAATAATAACGATTTATTATCCTGAGTTCATCTCGCGGATAGGTGCAGCTTGATTCGATCAACAAGTTTTTGAGCCATAAGAGTTCACACATACCTTTAGCCATTCCTCTTAATTTTGCCTCAAAGCTTGAAAGGGCAACCACTTTTTGTTTTTTACTTCTCCAGGTCACAAGGTTTCCACCTATGAATGTGAAATATCCTGATGTTGATTTCATGTCTGCAATATTTCCTACCCAGTTTGCATTGGTATATCCTTCAATATTCAAATGATCATTCTTGGAGGACATTAGTCCTTTTCCGGGGGATTATTTTATATACCGAAGAATTCGAGTAACTGCCTCCATATGTTCTTTTCTCGAGTTATGCATAAATTGACTTATAACACTAAAAACATAAGCAATGTCGGGGCATGTGGGAGACAAATAAATGAGTTTTCCAACCAATCTTTGGTACCTACTTTTATTTATAGGTTCTTGATCTAGGTACTCCCCCATTCTGTGATTCTGAATGATTAGTGTATCTGTAGACTTGCAATCTAGGAGTCCCACCTCGAACAATAAATCAAGTACATATTTTCGTTGGAGTATGAAGATTCCTTGCTTTGATCTGGCCACTTCTATTCCTAAGAAATATTTTAGCCCTCCTAGGTTCTTCATTTCGAATTCACTGGCTAAATCCATTTGTATTTTTTATATTTCCTCTTAAGCATCCCTTTTTATGATCATGTCATCCACATAGATTAGTAACATAGTTACCTTTCCCTTTTTGTGTTTAAAAACAAGGTGTGGTCGGAGTTTCTTTATGAGAATCCGTACTTCTTCATTTCCAGACTAAATCCTCCAAACCATGCACGAGGAGATTATTTTAGTCCATACAATGCCCGTTGAAGTTTTCATACAACTTTTGATTCATTAGAAACAGTATAACCTGGAGGAATATCCACATACACTTCTTCTTCAAGGTCTTCATGAAGGAATGCATTCTTTACATCAAATTGATGTAAAGGCCAATCAAGATTTGCTGCTAGAGATAGTAGTACTCTCACTATATTCAATTTCACAATTGGTGATAAGGTTTCTTGGTAATCTATTCCATAGGTTTGGGTGTATCCTTTTTCCACCAATCTCGTCTTGCATCTTTCAATTGTCTCATCAGCTTTATGTTTGATAGAGAAAACCCATTTACAACCTACAATTTTTTTTTTCCTTTGGGGAGTGGGCTGAGGATCCATGTGTTGTTGTTCAGCAATGCATTCATCTCTTCTTGTATAGCTCGAGTCTATTTGGGATATGTGAGGGCTTTATTTATATTATTCGACACATGATGCAAAGATAGATTATGATTGAAAGTCTTTAGGGATTTTGACACCCTTTTTGTTGACACATAGTTTGATATAGGATACTTGTATCTTCTCTCCTCTAAATCTGGAGAGTATAAGTTAGGAGGTTTCCCTCGATTGTGCCTAAGAGGTAAAGTATAACTAGCAATTAGCATCATGATTATCTATCACAATATGTGCAGTTGGAGATCTTACACCTCAAGAATATTCTTAAGAGATGGGTCTTAAGGTATTGAGGAGTAAGGGGCTTCTCCGCTTTCTATCTACAATATAGGACTATCCAAGGTAGTTTGTGTCTCGAGTTCATGATATTTAGGAGCTCTAGTTAGTGGTTGAAGAGCTTCGCGATCTTCAGGATTTGATATGTCATTGTACTCTAGCCAGTCAAAGTTCATATAATTCATCTCTTCCTTCTTACTTTCCCCCTAAAGAGGAGAATTGGATATCTGTGAGTAAAAAACATTTTAGTCTCTAGAAATGTGACATCCATAGTAATATAAACTCTCCTTGATTTTGGATCATAGCAGCCATAGCCTTTTTGTTGTCATGCATAACCCAAGAAAACACATCAGAGTGCACAAGGATCAAGCTTAGTTATCTGGTTTTTATGAAGATGGACAAATGATATGCAGTCGAAGACCCTTGGTGGTAGCATCAAAATGGAGGGGGCATGATGAGCTAATTAAGCGCAGGGATCTGGAGGCAGAGAAAACCTATCATAACATTGGTTGGAGCCAGGTGTAGTAGCAAACAGAACTGTATGCAGTGACAGAGGACATAATGACATTAACAAACAAGAGATGACAGTTTAAAGATATGTGATTTTAAATAGTGTATTTTTAGTTTGGATTCTTTGATGATCAGAAGGATGACATGCTCATTAAGATACTCTTGAAACTTATTGTTAACAAATTCGCCACCATTATCAGATCTCATAATCTGGACATTAGCAAAAATATGTGTTTGAGCCATAGTACGAAATGATCGAAATGTGTTCAACACATCATATTTATGTTTTAGTAAATATAGCCAAGTCATCCTTATACAGTCATCAATAAAGATTACAAACCAACGATGACCCAAATTGCTAGGAATTAGTGTTGGACCCCATACATCAAAATGCAGTAATGCGAAAGGAACCAAACTTTTACTCAAACTTAATGGAAAATTGACCTGATGACTTTTTGCTAGAATACAAGTTTCACAATGGAAATCACCTGGTAACAATGTAGTGAATAAGGTGGGAAACAAATGCTTCATATTAGTGAAAAAAGGATGTCCTAACCAACGATGCCATTGCCATATTTGTTGTTCAAAAGAACCATGTGTAAGATGAGCACGACCAACTCCAAAATATTCCATATAATAGAGCCCCTCTCTCTCAATACCTAGCTCAATTATCTCCTTGGTGAGAATATCCTGAAGAAGACAAAATTTAGGATACATAAGAACAACACAATTGAACTCCTTGGTAATTTGGCTAATAGATAATAATCCTATAGAAAGCGAGAGAAGAGCCCGCAAGCGATATGTATTAGGAACCCGATTTTAAAGGTAGGAGATATGAAGTAATTATTCGGCTCCCGATGGCAGGAGATAATACATCATTGGCATTATGATGGATTTTAAATACGTGAATGGGAAAAATTAGAGAAATCTGTGACAGTAAAAGTCATGTGATCTACTACTCTTGAATCAAGAAGCCACCCACCATTATTGTTACCAGTGGAGATGGAACATAGGGCTGCCCCAATATTACCTTTGTCTTTCATTGAGATATCCTAAAACATGCCTTTACTATCTTCTCTCTCCTTGTTTCCATTTCCTGCACCTAGCAAAATTATTTCAAATGAAAGAGAGGTATGTTCACCATTATCAATGGTTGCCACCGCTTTGGGCTACATTGTCACTACCTTTGCCAAAGCTTTCCTTATCGCTAACTCCATCTCGTTTTTTTCATGCCTGGAAATCTGCCCACTATTCTAGGTAACCATGGATTTTGAAACATGTATCCTTTGTGTGTTTAGACTCACCGCAATGAGAGCATTTTACACCGACAGTGTGATTTTTTGTCTCTAAATGGCTTCCGGAAAAACCAAGCACTTCGTTTGATGAGGGAACCAATGCCGACAAGCTAGATCTAGAGCCTTTCACCGCCATGCCCGTCAGTCACCATTACAGCTTTTCGGGTCGCTTCCCACCTAACATGTGCATAAGCTTGTTCAACAAAGAGAATGGATGAAGTTGTAGAACACTACTCCAAATATTATCCAATTTGTCATCCAAACCATCCAAAAAGGTATAAACCCTTTCTTCTTGAATTATTTTGTTGTAATGGTGGATGTCTGTAATGCATTCCATGGGATTGGGAAGGCGAAAATCAATTTCACGCCAAAGGCCTTGAAGCACTCATCTCACTCTCAAGTGCTTCCAAGCACTCCTCTCTCTCTCAAGTGCTCCTAAGCACATTTACTTGGAGGAATATCATTGCTCGAGTTGTATTGTATCTTACCAAGGGATTGCACCCGAAGTGAGATCTGGCTATTGAATCCTAGAGGTAGACCACCGGTTTACTACTACACCAAGGTTACAAACCAAAGGAGGGCAAATCAACTTTAAGGACGGTGCTATTGCACGCATTAGCCATTCAATCAAATAAGTCATTTTACCTCAATTATTCCTTGTTTGGTTTGTTTAGGGCTAAGTCAAATACCCTAATCTTTTTCTCAAAGACCTTCTATTAGTGCTATTAGAGTCTAAGGCAATAGATATAACTTGTTAGTACATGTCTAAAAAAGGGTTATCAATAAGGTGATAAGAGCTTGAGCAAGTGAATTATAGCAGGCCATTGTGACCCTCCGATTACTGGGACTTTAAGTTGTGCCAACATCTCTACATTTAATGTCTTGGTTTTGTTAACTTGAAAAGACCTAGTTTGATCAACAATCTTAAAGAAGATTCTATTCTTTGAATTGATTGAGACCTCCCTAGTTCACACCCATCCCGACACTTCCAAGATTGACCCTTTTAATGGGACATTCTTTAAGAAATGGCAAGAAAGGGTTTATTCTACCATTGGTGTTGTGAACCTAGGGCATATCTTGACAGACCCAAAACCTAAGAGTGACTCTGAAGATTTATCTAAATGGGAAAATGAGAACAAACAAGTTAGGCATGCCATTCTTAGCACATTCACAAATAAACTCTTTGATGCCTATTGTCAATATAAAGTTGCAAAAGAAATTTTGGATGCTTTGACTAAAAAAATACATAGTAGAAGATGTTAGAAGAAAAGATATGCCATAGGAAATTTTAGAAAGTTTTAAATGACTGAGGATACAGATGTATCATCTCAAATCCATGACTACCACATGTTGATCAATAACCTAGTCATAAAAGACATAAAATTACTTTAACCTTTTGTGACTAGCTACCTTATAGAGACCCTTCCAGATTCTTGGAAAACCCACAAAATTAACATGAAACATAAAAGGAAACAAATGTCTCTAGAAGATGTTATAATACATATTAGGATTGAAGAAGAAAATAAAACTAGGGAAAAGTTGAAAGAGCCAAGGAGTTATCCTCCAAGGAAAATGTGGTAAAAGAGAGACCAAGGCCCAAATTCAATATATATGCCGAAGAGACAAAACCCTAGGACTAACCCAACTCATCAAACAAGGTCCAAAATCCTACCTTTAAAAAGATAGGTAATTGCTTTGTCTATGGCAAGCTTGGACACTATGCACGTTAATGTCGCAACATAAATAAACTTGGAAAAGTCAATCGAAGGGAAAATTTGGCAGAATCAGAGGTGATTGTAGCAGTAGTCTTCTCTAAGGTGAGAATGGTCACCAATATGAAGGACTGGATAGTAGACTGCAGAGCACTAGAGCTTTATTTATTGTGATAGAAGTGCATTCAGCTACCTGCAGTGAAGGAAGAGGAACCGAGTGTTCATAGAGCGATTAAGAGATCATGTAGTGATTGTGTGAAAGTTCTCCTCAAGCTAACCTTTGGAAAAGTTCTCACCCTTAGTGATGTTCTCCATGTGCCAAATATTCATTAGAACTTAGTCTTAGTATCTCTACTTGGGAAAGCATGAGTTAGGATCATGTTTGATTTCGACAAATCATTGATAATTGTTTTTTGGCAGAAACCAGGTTATTGTAACCAAGGTCTATTTATGTTGAATGTTTCAGAAATTTTGAATAATAAAGCATCTTCTTCTTCTTCTTCTTACATAGTTGATTCTTGTGATATTTGATATGATAGATTAGGACATGTAAACTTTTCTTATATTAAGAAAATAGGTGAATTAAGTTTAATTCCTAAACTGTCTTTAGAAAACCTTGGAAAATGCGAAGTATGTGTAGAATCTAAAACCACAAAGAAATCTTGAAAACCAGTAGAAAGAGAGTCGAAACTATTAAGTTTGATTCATAGTTGTAAAACCTGAGAAAATTCTAATTTTCTGAAAAAGGGTAAAATGGTAATTTTGGTAGAAAATCCGGAATTGTTCTAGATCTCGGATGACAAAACGGACTTCACCGTTGGAATTGTATCATGAAATCTAGCTTCTACGTCGAATTTCGTAAAATTCCGAGACAGTCGAAATTTCACGTTTTTCGAGGCATCGAGAGGGGTGTGGGACACTTGGCATGAAGTGAGTGGCTCACAGTATGTCACGTGTCAAGTGTAGAATTAGTCAAACCAGGAGAGCCAAGTGGGGCCCACATGGACATGTGGCATCTCCTAAGTGGATGGAAATGTTGGGTTACGGGTAGAATATCGATCCCAGTTTAGACGTAAATCTTGTGAATTTATAATTTTTATCCCTTAACCCACCAAGGATCACATGCGTTTCATAAAACCGGAAAATTATGAAACACCTCTTGTAGATCGATTGAGTGAAACCTTCAAAGTGCAACGTCTTGGTTTGTCGGATCTTGAAAGTCTGCCTTTACGACGACCACCCTATGTATCCACATGAGCAAAATAATGAGCGATCTTGTGAATGCTAGTTTAGGTTAAGTCTTCTCAAAGCAGAAATTAGGGTCTCTACATTTTTTGTTTTGTTCTTAAAGTAAAGGCGACTACTACTAAAATATATGTCTCACATATATATATATATATATATATATATATATATATATATATATATATATATATATATATATATATATATATATATATATATATATATATATATATATATATTTATATAGGTACGATGGGTTTAAATCAAAACGAATTTTTGTATTATATATTTAAAACTCTTTTAAATAATAACAATTTAAATTCAAATCTATCGAGATAAGAAGCGAATTTATATATTAAAACTCTTTTTAAAACCACTTCTGATTATTTCTTATCGATAAGAAAATATAACAAATTAATTATTTGTTATAATTAAATCATAATTTAAACTTTCTCAAATTAAATTGAATTTAAAATAACGATAATTGTTATTTGTAATTTAAAATAATCTCATATTTAAGTACTACAGTGAAAAACCATAACCGTTATTATTCGTTCTTAATGTGCGACCCTATGGGTTCATTAAACGTGTGATGAGCTAAAATCGCATTTTGATCCTACAAGTCATAAGTGGCCCTACAGCGAGACATTTATGACTACGAGTTAAATGAAAAGCTCATGATTAAAAATGACCTTAATATAGCTAATGACATAAATCCTTTTGTCTCATGATATCTTGATAGAATAAAGGCATGGACAAAGTCAACCTTATATGGATTCTATCTTTGATTACTCGAAACCCAGTGGGGCGACTAAACAAATGACGTGATCTGTCGATTCATTTTGAAACACGACCATGCATTTCTCGGTCTCGATTGTGGGAACCAGAGATATCTCTTATAATAAGAGGACAAATTCCATTTTAATCGCTCATATCTCACCATAATTCTTATTATGTTCAAGTATAACCTTACTCATCAGATTAAAATTAACGTTTGATTATATCAAAACACAATATTCCTTATGTTGAGAACTATAAGCGATCCCTCGGGTGAAAGGATTTAATGACACAAGCTATTAGAGATTAACTTATGACTTTGATCCAAATGTATTAATCTCAAGGTAGGTCTGTCAATATTTGTTCTCAACAAATAGATATAAATTTGATTTGTATCTCATACATATTCATCCCGTGAATATCGATCGAACTTTATACTAATCTTAATTCATTGTTCACATGTAATACTTAGATTAGGGATATTTAGAATAATTAATAATGTTATTCAAGGACATTATATATAGTAAACATGCAAATCATCATAATAATTAATTCTCATAAATAGTCAAAATACCATGTCCATACGATAGGCCTAGAGCACTATTACTAACAGGAAATCCACTATTATGGATAAGGGATGGGATGTAATCTAAATGAGCCAATAGTAGGCTGACATGTGGCAAGAGGAGTACTCTCCCACTTGACCAACTTGACCCAACCATTGGAGTGGGGGAATAGAGAGGGAAAATAGAGAGAGAAAAGGAAAGAGAGAGAAAGGAAGGGATTTTAGAGAGAAAGGCTCCACCTTCTCTCTAAAATTTTCCGGTGATCAGACCGTCGAATCCCGGCGAGCTAAGAGACAAAGTTGCTCCCCACGGCAAGAGCTACGTGTGGATACCGGTTTTGTGGAGTTTCGAAAACTCCGGGAGGTAGGGGTTTTCTCCTACTTGATTTAATCCTCATTTAAGATCCTTGTTGATGGTTGGAGTGTTTTAGGCTGAAAAGGCCGTGAGTTTCGGTTCCCCGGAGTGGGACCGAAAGTTGGAAATTTTTGGACAGTTTTGAGACCTAGGGTTGTACTGTTCACGTGAATGTGTGTGGTTTGTGTTGCTTAGACGGTTCAAAATGGATTGCTTAAATTGTTTATTAGCCCATGTAGGCTAATCTTGGTGTTATGCTATATGAATGAATAACATGTTGTGTGTTAAATTTGTTAATATATGCATGTGATATGTATATTAACATGGTGTTTAAAATGACATAATACATTTCATATGCACTAAGGGCAACCTAGAATGGTGGGTGTGAGTGCATGACATAGATCATCCGGAGGTTGTCCCGAAACGAAGAATTCTTTTTGTAAACTTAATAAAAAATAGAATTTTATCGAAAAGTTGTCCGAAGAATTGTGTTGGGAAAATTGTCCAACAATTCACGTTGGAGGGGCCCATGAATTGTTTTAGAGAGTTACCAAGCCATTCACCTTTGAAGTTGTCAGCGTATTTATATATCGGAGGGTTGCCCACAATTAAAACAAATATTTTTATTTGGAAACGATTTTCATACATGGCATAAACATGTGTGAGGGAGTCGGTGAGGACTTGAGACATGGGATTGGGCATGTAGATATTTGAGTAGGAATCATAAATTCACTTGAATGTGTGTGTTTGCCATTGCATTGCACTTAGGTGGGGAGTAACCCATGTAGGAGATTATCACTACTGGGCATTGCTCACTTAGCGTCGTGGATCATTTCGGGTATGGGAGTGTTAGAAGTGATTGCTCATTAGAGGCCGCTTTTGAGATGAAATCCGACATGTGGCTTTGATTACATTTTTGTAAAACATGTATGAAATATTACAATTGAAACATGTTTGTATTAAGAGTGATGTAACAACTCTTGAAACTATTATAATATAGTTGGATATATTTTGGTGAGTATGTTATTAATGAGCCAATGTAGCCCATTTTACTCATGTATAGGTCTCATGATATGAGGTACAGTTTTCCACAGTTGTGGTGGTCAGCAGGACCCAGGGAAATGGGGAGTCACAATAGTGACCTAGGAGACTTGAAAAACACCATGACTAGAGGTGGTAAAAGGTTTTATATTACCTTCATTGATGACTACTCAAGATATACAAGAGTGTATCGTTTAAGAAACAAAGATGAAGCAATGGATGCAAAATCAAGTATAAAAATAAAGTAGAGAACCAACTAAGTAAGAAAATCAAGAGACTTAGATATGATAGGGGTGGAGAATATGAATCCAACACCTTCGATACCTTTTGTGAGGAACATGGAATTATACATGAATCCACTCCTCTTTATTACCTGAATCTAATGGGGTAGTTGAAAGAAAAAATATAACCCTAAAAGAGATGTTGAATGCCATGTTAGTAAGTTTAGGAGCATCCTTGAACTTGTGGGGGAACGTTATCCTCTCCGCCTGTCATATTCAAAATAGAATAACCTACAAGTGGGGGTGTTTAACAAAAGTACTTCCTCCAGAACCAAAGAACATAAAATTAGGTCCTAAAACCTTTGATGCAACATTTATTGGTTATGCAGAGAATAGTGCCTATAAGTTCAGAAAATGCCCTAGTGGAAGTAAACTCTATAATTGAGACTAAGAATGCTAACTTCTTTGAAAATATTTTTCCTTGGAAAGGATACAGAAATGATATGAACCTAACATTGGATACCTAAAATTGTGGGGGTGTTTAGCAAAGGTACTTCTTCCAGAACCAAAGAAAAGAAAATTAGGTCCTAAAACCTTTGATGCAGCATTTATTGGTTATGTAGAGAATAGTATTATCGTAGGTTTCTTGTCATCAAATCAGAAAATGGCCTAGTGGAAGTAAACTCTATAATTAGAACTAAAGATCTTGACTCCTTTGAAAATCATTTTCCTTGAAAAACAAATGGCCAACAAGTTCAAAGAAATCTTAGAATTGAGTCTAGTGAACCTTTTGAACCAGAATTGAGAAGAAGTAAAAAAGAAAGAAAATGGACTAATCTTAGTGACAACTTTTACACTTTCCTAGTTGATGTTGACCCTAGATCCTATAAGGAGGCTATGACTTCATGTGATGCACCTTTATATAAGAAAGACATTAATAGTGAAATTGAATCAATAATGCATAACCATGCTAGGGAGATAGTAAACTTGACTCTTGGTGCTAAAACCATAGGTTGTAAATGGACCTATAAAAGGAAATTAAAACCATATGAGTCTATTGAGAAATATAAGGCACGTTTAGTTGCTAAAAGGTTTTAAACAAATGAAAGGTGTAGATTTCTTTGATATCTTTGCTCCTGTGCCAAGGATTTCCTCAATTAAGGTTTTATTTGCTTTAGCGTTGGTTCATAGCCTAGTGATACACCATATGGATGTTAAGATCGCCTTATTGAATAGGGAACTGGAAGAGGAAATTTATATGGATCAACCTAAAGGGTGTATAGTTCCAAGATATGAGCAAAAAGTTTATAGGCTAGTTAAATCTCTTTATGGGTTAAAACAAGCACCCAAACAGTGGCATAGCAAATTTGATCATGTGTTGTTTTGATATCTTCATTGATTATCTATGATGATGTTGATGACCATATTTACTGAAAGTTTAAATAACCAATGCATTAACAATTTATTTATATATGTGACGATATTCTTTGGAGGATATTTAAAGATTTATTATTCCAGTTCAGATTTTTTTTTTAAGGTTCTTCTGTTGAAAAACTCTTTGGCAGAGTTGGATAATTTGGTTCATGGCTGCAGTGTCAACTCCTTATGATCTCGACTCTTGAATGAAAATAAGAAGGCAGTGGTGCATTCTGGCTGATGTATCAGATGTTGAGTAGCTGTCTTTGGAAAGTGCTTTCTAGAGCTGGCATGCACCTTAACAATTGAAGATTGAGTCTAATTACCTAGAGTCCTAATTAGGATCATTGGGTTTCCATTCGTAGTGTACTAAAGTACTTGAGAGGCACCAATGACTTTTGTTTGTGCTATATTGGATTTCCAAACGTATTTGAAGGATTTAGTGATGCTTATTGGATCTCTGATTCAGATAAGATGAAATCCACTAGTGGGTACATTTTTATCCTTAGAGGAGGTATAGTTTCTTGGAAATCATCTAAGCAAACTTGCATTACTCGATCCACTATGGAGGTCGAGTTTATAGCCACCTAGAAAGCGAGTTAAAAGTGAATAAACAGAAATCTATTGTCGGATATCTGTTATGAATTGTGAAGACCATAAATCGTTTGTGTCTATGTGTTGTGATAGCCAAGCTACAATAGCTAAGGCTAAAAGTAAAATGTTTAAAGGAAAGAACATGCATATATGCGAGAGCAATATTGTGCGCAAGCTTGCTTGAGTTGTGAGTTTATATCCACAGATTTTGTGAGTCTAGAGTTGAATTTATTTGATCGCATTAAACCACTAAATAGAAAACTAGTGGAACAAACATGGAGGGGGTGAGGCTTTTGCCTAGTACATTAGTCAAAGGTGATGGTAACCCAACCTGCTAGAATGGAAATCCCATGAAATGGGTTCATATGGGTAGTAACAAGTCATCTGTTGACTATGAGCTACTCTATCATTTATATTTATTGAGAGTTCATCACTATAGTGTAGATAGACCTTATTCTGCATTGATTGAGGTTGAGTATCAACTCTTGTGAATGTATTCATATGGATGGTGTGTGTTTAGATGCAAAAACACACTTGATGGTTCACTTACTGTGAGAGTGGAAGAAAGGTTATTCTGTGAGAATGTAGGCATATTCTCTAGAGCTCTCATGAATATCTGAAACAGGCGCATAGCCTTCCTCGGCACCAACACATGTACCTGCTCATAGCTAAAGCCAAAATGTGGATGATAGGTTCCTTGAGTCACACATCGAAACATTGGTTCATAGAATTCTTTTATTCACTATGTTTTGTGATTCGATACTTGTTTATCCTAGGCGGTTCGCCGCCTACTTCGGCATAAATTTGATGCATTGGATTCTAGTATTCCTCCATTCCTCATCTTATTCTCCTCCACTCTTAGACCTAGTAGGGGATTGTTGGAGAGTATAAGTTTTCGAAGTTTTTGTCTCGAGTCTAAAGGAAAGTAAATAATTTTCATAACCTTGACTTAGCCAAGTCCTTTCTATTGTTTAATTTTTATTTATTAAAATTAATGTAGATATGTAAAATCTTAGTTTCTTTGTTGAATAAATTTGATTTTTGTTATTCAGTTTTAATGGCCATTTATAAATCTGATTAGTTTATAATTAAGTGTCCTTCCTTTGGATATTTGTTTAAATACTTAAAAAATAGCCTTTATGAGAATATAATTTCTTTTTAATTAGTTGCAATCCGAGCTTTTGGCTACAAGGGAAGAACAAAACGTATGACATTTTCTTTTTTAATACTTTAATTATTTGAAATATTAAGATTTTAATCGTGTCATGTGGGGTATTTATTTTAAATAGCTTTTAATTGTGTCATGTGGGGTATTTATTTATTTTTTATTTAATTAATTTGCTCTTTAAGGAGATGTCTGTTAGTGTGATGCCCCAAAATCGGGGTGTCCGTTAACAACCCCTCAACCGCGGAAATCTACATGTCTCACGTCATGAGACTCATACATGTGTAAAACGGCCCAATAGGACCCACACATCCACTCTGACCACGAAATGTACATTTTACATACAAAAGAGTTCAATTACAATTGTTTTTGAATAAATTATCGAAAGCAGATCTTTTGCGAATTTTACAAAAATACATAATAAGGCCACATATGACGTTTCTTTGCCTCACAAGGCCTCGGATCGTCCACGTCAGTGCGTCTTGATTTTCGAAATAGTTTTTCCGCCGATGGGGTGAAGCGATGCCGGTAGTGTAATTTTCGCGCATGGGTTACTCACGGCTTCCTAATGCTTTCGTCTGATAGCTGCCGAGCATTGACATGCTATACAATCCATGTTAATATACTAAGCATGCATATATTAACAAAACTTACACATGTTATTCATTCGCCATGATAACACGAAATCGGCTCATATGGGCGATATTGATCGGCCATTCATCTTGGAGACTGCCCGCAAAGCCAGCGTCAGCGTATTATTAACATTGGAAGCGGCAACGACATCACACATGCCACCTGATAGTCAGTGGTATCGAAACCACACGGGGATTTCTTCGCTCAAGTCCCGAATCTTTGGGGCAGGAAACCCGCGACCATCAGGAGCCTTAACAAATCCCGCGTTAGAATGACCCTTAGACAAAGTAAAACAAGTAGGAGAAAAACACCTACCTTTGGGTTTATGAAACTCCCAAGCTGGTACCGCGGCGTAGTCGCTAGGGAGCAACTTTCTTCTCGCCTCGCCGTAGATGGTCGATCGTAGGAATCTGGGAAGGTAGAGCTTCTCTATCTAAAATCCCTCTCTTTTCTCTCTCTTTCTCATTTTGTCTCTCTCTCTCTCCTCCTTTCCTCCCCAGGCAGTTAGTGCAGATGGAGTCGAAAAGTCTTCTGCGTCTGCTTGTCATCATGCATTTCTTCTTGGGATTGCACATATCTTATCCATCTCTTAATTGGTTCCCTCGAATGGCGTGATGTAGCCCAGTGTGTCTCATGTGAGCCTACTTGAGCTCAATGTTTGGTTGTCTGCGACAATGCGTGGTACGTCTTGGTAATTTTCGAAGTCTTCGAGTGTCGTGCTCCTACTCGTGCCTCGAAAGATGTGAGTTCGTCTCGGAATTCGATGGGAGTCGACATGGTATTTCAGATTTCGAGACGATTAAACGGTGAAGTCTGTTTTGTCATCCGGGATTTAGAAAAATTTCGGATTTTACCCGAAATTACCATTTCACCCTTTTTCAGAAAATTAGATTTTCTCGAGGTTTCACAGTTAGTGCTCCACCTATAAATAGGAGCCCCCTCCTCTATTGTTTTCAATCACTTCACACCTTGAGATCTCTCACTCTCGAAATTATCTGCATCTCTCTTGCTCGAAGTGCTTAGAAACCTCCTCTCGCTCTCAGAGTGCTTGACCCTCCTACTCTCTCTCAAGTGCTCCCAAGAACATTTACTTTGAGGAATATCATTGTTTGAGTTGTATTGTATCTTACCAAGGGAGTGCACCTGAGGTAAGATCTGGTTGCTGAATCCTGGAGGTAGAACGTCGATTCCCTACTACACCAAGGTTACATACCAGAGGAGGGTGAATCTACTTTAAGGATATTGTTATTACACGCCTTAGCCATCTAATCAGATAAGTCATCTTACCTTAATTATTCCTTGTTTGGTTTGTTTTAGGCTAAGTCAAATTTCCTAATCTTTTTCTCAAAGACCTTCTCTTAGTGCTATCCAGAGCCCAAGGCAATAGATGGTAACTTGTTAGTACATGTCTAGGAAAGGCCTATCAACAAGGCTATAAGAGCTTAAGGCAAGTGGGATATAGCGAACCATTGTGACCCTTCCACTTACCTAGGGACTTTCCTAGTGTACTTAACACATCTCTCACTACTATCCTGGTTTCTGTTCACCTAAAAGACCTAGTTCAACCAACAATCTTCATCTCATCTAAATCCGTCAAAATAACTCTATCGTAGTTTTCGACAAAATTTATAATTGATCCATGAAAAGGAAGAAAGAATTTTCAAAGATTATAATGGGAAGTATAGTTGGCCATACGAGGAAGATGAGGCGATTCATAAGAACTAAGATAGAGGTTATTCATACGTTTGCATTTTCTGTTGCTTAAAATAAAAAAGTAAAAATTTGGAAAAAATTTAATTTTTTTCGCTTCCAAATTAATAGCTAAAAACCATAAAGGATGAAACAATATCCATGTTAATGGCATAATAAATCGACAAAAAACCTATAAATTTGATAATATAGTGATTAGAATATCTACGACCCTAGTTCTTCAACATACTTAAGACCATAATCTGATATCTTCAACTAATCAAATATGCTTTGCCTTTCTAAATTGCCCTCAAACAAATAAAGTGTCGCAACAAGACGACAAAAAGTACTACGTCGTAATACGCCAATAGCAAACCAAATGTCATAATAAGACCATGACAACAAGAAAAACAAGAAAATACCTAATTTTTTGTGGAATAACCACTTTATTAAGATAAGTGAAAAAAAAAAGGTGTAGAGGGGTGATTTCAAGCCAAAAATGGTTGAAAATCAACCCTCCTTACTTATGGAAGACAAGTGGCTAGAGAAGAAAGAAGAGAAAGTGGAGAGAAAAAAAGAAATATTAGTCATTGAAAAGGCATATTTTATTCCAAAAAAAAAAAAAAACAAATAAAATCTTTCATTTCTCATGTTATAAAACCCATACCCAAACACCCATGACCCATCAACCAGAATTGAATCTTACAATAAAAACACTACCAATATATTGTTATAAGGGTGTAAATTTACAATTAAGTTTGACTTAACCTAAAACAAACAAACAATGAACAAGAATTGCAAGGTAAATATATCTACTTAAGATGGTTGTGTTACAAGCTTACGAATACCGTGAAACAAAAGAAGGAGGAGAGAAGAAAAATTACAAATATAAATTATAGAAAGAAATAGATCAAGTCTTATGAGAACACAATCTCCTTAAAACATATTCGCATTCTTCGACAGTGCCTTAGAAATTACCAGCGTCTTCTTCTCAAGATTAAACAATCTCCGAGTGGCGACAACCGCACCTTACTGTAGTCACTCCAATGAACAAAAAAATGTGCGAAATAGGCATCAAGTAAAAGGGGAGGTGAACGGAAGAATGAAAGATTCCGATAGTTTCAAGCACAAACGGAAGATTGAATGAAACCCCATAAATGGAATTTAAACTTTAATTCCAAATGTTTTAAGAGGGTTTAAATTTTGAATTACTCTTATCACAACTCATGTAATTTTATTCAAAACCAAAACGGATAAAATCCAACAAGTTGAGACATGCCAAAACACAACCTTTAAAGTAAATATATGGTTCTCAAGTTTGTAACCTTGATCAACATGACCTTTGCTCAAGACCACTCCATTAGCGAGAAGTAGTATAGCTCAACCAAGAAAATTTCTCTAGAAAATTTTCAACACTTGAACAAGAGGATTTAATTTAATTTTATAATGATGTAATTTAATTATTTTTTATCATTCAAGGTAATTTTTTTGGTAATTATTTAAAAGACAATGATAAATGGTTTCATCATTAAAATATTAAAAATATGTTTTAAAAAACATGTAAAATTCTAAACCAATTTTTTATTTTAAAATTCATTAAAAGATCATTCTCAAAAAAATAGTTTCTTAAAACTATTTTTAAAAATTGTTATTATTATTATTATTATAAAGAGAGGATGATGATTTCTCGCTTACCCTTACAAAGCGAACACATTGTTATAGATGAGGCCGGACATAAAAACCCCCAAACTTAGAACAAACTGCTCAAACTAAATCCACTCCCATTATCTGGTTTGTGAAAATCGGGGGCTAGAAACTGTGGGCTAGTATTATAGAAAACCATGGGCGCCAGCTGCTTTTGAGATTCTTCAATCTTTGTTGTTTCTGAAAATCAATCACCATTTTAATCTTTTTCTTGCTTTACATTTTTTGTCCATTTTCGTGGGCCAAATCTTTGTCGGTTCTCTCCTTCTGATAATCTTTTTGCAACATAATCAATAGCATGTGGGGAAGAGCCGAGTTCTCCTTCATTGATCATGTTAATATTTTTTAACAAGAATCTTCGAGCAGACTCTGGAGTAGTCTTTGGAACCAATCGAAATCATTGCGAGCGAGCTGTAGAAGCACCTTAGAAAGCTTCTAAATGGCTTCTTGAGTACATTTTCCATTTTGTCCTTCTGACTAGAGGCCTTATGATCCTCGACGATAGTGAACATTTTCTTCAGTGAATCTTTTGAAAAGTATTTCTTCATTGAAAATAGAAGTTTTTTCATATCGAACTTTGCGCATTTTAATAAAATACCAAACTTGATAGGTTTGGTTTTCATCAAAATCAGGGCTTGCACTAAAAAAATCTAGTGCAATGACATCATTCATCTTAATCATTGGGTTATTCTCAAATTATGTTACCTTAATCAAATCAAGTAATCTTTCGATCTCGGGAAAATTAGAAGATGTCATGTATATTGTAGCAATACTACCAAAATCATACCAATCACACATTTCTTCATGATTTGATTCTTGAAGAAAGTGATCATGAATAAAGCCCAGATTGTACATTATTTGGTTAATCCAGACAAATGCTCATGGTATCACCATGTAATTTCCATAATTTTCTAGTTACGGAAATAGGTAATTTTTCAAAAATTGTTTCAGATTTTGAAGTTCGTGGTCTAAAAGAAACACTTGTAGATGATCCAACCTGTGAGAGTAGTACATCAGTATTCATTTGATTTGAATCTGTTGAAGGTTTTCAGAGATTTCAAGTTTTGAAAAATCGATTGTATCATCTTCTTTTAGAAGAGATACTAAATTAATTTCATAAGACTTATAGTCTTTAACAACTCTTTCTAAATCAATGACAAAGCTTTTTACAATAGTTTTAGTTTTCAAGAGGGTCTCGGTCTGGAGCAGAATTCGATCGGTTCAATGATTAAAGTAATAACTTGATAAAAAAATTGACATTTACAGGGGTATCCACCATTTCAATCACTTGGCTTTTGCTCTTCTAAACCATCTAGGTAAAGAAAATCACAACCGAATTTTTGTCGAATCCGATGATCATTATAAAGATATATTCGAGCGAAAAGTGCGCCATCTAATTAATCTTTTATATTCTGGTTTTGATGGTGATGATGCTTTTTTTTAACCGGAACTGGGTTGGAGCGTGTAGGGGTCGTTAAGAGCTGAACACAGCAAGTTGCCTAATTTGGGCTGCCGGGCTCTTGGATCGTATGGAGCTGAAGTAGGATCGCTCTTTGTCTTTGGTCTGCGAAGCTGGGCGTGGTACTCCTGCAATAAAAATAAGAAAGAAGAGGTCGGCAAGGACTTGGCGAAGTGGCGCTTTCCACGATACTAAGTCAGTTTCTTCAGGAAAAGAAGATTGTAGAGGGCAGAGTATTGTAGGCGTATGTTTGCGTGTGAGTATCGCGTACCTTTCACTTGGAGTGGGGTGGCCTTGTATCTATAGTAGATGTTACACCCAGTTGGATGGTGATTAGGATTCATTCCCATTGGATGGGATATTTCTTGTGTGTAGATGTCGGGTTGGGTGGAATGCATATACAAGAAGGGTTGATAATCCTGCTACTAACTGGGATCAGACAGTGTGTGAATATATATCTCTTCTACTGTTCAGCGATTGGGCAGTTTAGCAGTCATATATTATAGGTTATCTATTATCATCATGGGTTTGATGATGTTAGTGAATACCATTAGTGTGCATTAAGTGGCGAATCTTGCCGATAAAAAAGGCCTGAATGCTTTAATGGGCATGTCTCTCCTTTGGGGTTTAGTGAGTGGGCCTGCGTGTTTCGTTGGGCTGGCCTCTTTCTTGGGCCTGGCGAGTGGGCCTATGAGCCTTATTTTCAAGGCCTATCGGTTGCTTATTACTTAGTGTGCGGTGTCGTGGCGAGGGCTGTGCGTTTACTCTCGCATCGGTGCAATTTCCCACGTGTTTGCTTTCGGGGCTGGATTAGTTAGGACTTAGTGTGGAGTCATTTGTCTTATGATAATGATGACTCTTGGTTTTCACGCTCATTGCCCGCTCCTTTCGGTTTCATGTTTTCTTTTGCGGACATCCTCTGTCTTGTGTGCACATGAGTCATGAGACGTTTTCTTTGCCTTTAAGCAGTTCGGACTTCCCTTCTCTCTCTTTGTCTTATGTCCCGAGCCTTTTTGGTACGAGTCTTTCTACGGCGTCTTTCTTGGGATAACCTTTTACATTGTACTCACGGGTCCGCTCGTCTTTGTCTCCTTAGTGCTCTTTTCGAGCGTCTGACGGGCGCTAGGGTTGGAGTTGGTGAATTTTATTTTCATCATGGGTGAGAGTGTTCTTTTCTCTGGCATTATGGCGGTGACTCTTCGGTTGTCGCCCGGTTTCGAAGTGGCCCCAGCGGTGTCTCAGGCCGGATTCGGCCGGGGTTGAACTTCGAGATGCCCTAGAGGCGCCTCCTCTTCCCTTGGACAAGGGTAAGGGAAAAGTAAACCTGATTAAATACCCTGGGGGGTCAGAATACCTGAGATCTGCCGTTCAACATGCTTTAACTGTGGGACCTATCAAGGTCGGTCCCTCATACGGGGCCACCCTTGCCAGACGTTACCAGCCTCCCTTTGGCATTCGGGTGTGGTCCCCTGACATTTTGACCCTCTATGTGGTCTCCGTGCCTAAGATGGTGTGCTTCTTTGAAGTGGCCTTCGATAATGGTGTCGGCACCCTCTTGCATCCCATACGCCAAAGGGGTTTTGCGGCCACTTCAATGTTTGTCTTCTCCTTTCGCCCAATGGTTGGGGTATGCTTGCGGATTGGTAATTGTGGTTTTCTTTAGGACGGGGCTCGATGTCCCCCAGCATGTGCTCCTTTATCTTTTTGGCAGAAGGAGACCTCAGGAGCTTCCACGTCCTTCCCTAGACGTTGCAGGCGCTCCTCTTGTGATTCGATCTTCCACCTCTTCCCACAGTACAATGGAAGGACCTTTACTTCTTACGTTTGTGGTAGTATTTGGGAATATGACCCTCTTGATGGGCGACTTCCCCAGGAAGTTCGGTGGCTGGACCTTTAGGGAATCTTCGTGAGTGTTCGTTCTGTTTTTGGTATAACCTATGTGAGGTCATTTTTTTTTTTTTAATTCTGTATTGCCTACCTTAGCTGTAGATTGCTCCGAATTGATCTCGTAGAGGAGAATGGCGTCATAGCGGGTGGCGTTGGGCGAGTGTCCTCCTTGTCCTTGCTCGGGCTGATCAGGTGGATGTGCTTGTGCCTTGAGAGAGCTCGGGTCGGCTCGCTCTCGCCTTTGGGGCCGCCGCCTCCCTCCGCCTGGTTTCTCCCGATTTGGGCCCCTCATTCTTTGCTTTGGGGCCTTCGCACTCGCCCAGATCGAAAGTTTTTTAGTTCAGGCATATTGCCAGAGCATTTGGGGGCCTGCGGCTCGATTGGAACGTTGTCTCGGAAGCCCCAGGAGGCGTGAAATGAAAACCTCGGACTCTGTTGAGAAAAGATTGTGACTTGTAAAGGATTCGAGATTTGGGGGCATCTTCATCTTCTCCATCTGCTCATGTCCATAAGCCGGAACGGGTGCAGTCGCCTCTGGTTAAGGCTTCTACAGTCTTGAGTTCGCGGTCCCGATTACGGAGTGCGCTGCGAGGTAGAGGTCCATAGGCGGGGTAGTTGAGGCAGGGTTGGCGGTCACGCCCATTCTGCGTCTGGAACCCGCCAGCGAGGGGTTGGGTCACTTCTCAAGGCGGAAGAGTTGAGGAGGAAAGATGCGGAATCGAGAGTGGCGGACGGGGGACTCTTTGCTTCTCGATGCAGAACTTCGGCTGCGAAGCACGGTTTGAATCCGTTCTTGGGATTCGATCTCGAGAGGTCGAGTCGTTGCCGTTGATGAGGCTTTAGCTATCTCTCCAGGTCGCCTCGAAGTAAGTTCTCATACCTTGTCGTGTGATTCCATTTGAGATTTATTCTCAATTTGCATTGGGTGTTGATTAATGTAGTGCGTGAGTGGCTACTCTGTTTGAAGGGTTTGGCGAAAAGTGGCCCAGGCAAAGCGGGTCATGCAGCGGCGGGCTTCTGAGGCGAGGGTGGCTTCCCTCACCTCCCGACGGGGCTAAGGCTGGGGGTCGGTCTGGAGTGTATGGCCAGGGAGCGGTGAAGCTCAAATCCGATTTGAAGCATACCATGTCGGCCCGCGCTCGGGCCGAGGGTAGTGAGACGAGGCTGAGAACAACGAGAGCGGCTGAGGCGAAGCGGAGGTTCGGGATGAATTCCGGTACCTGAAATGACTGCTTTAGGAGCTAGGGGCGGTACGCGATGCGCTGATATGAACTTTAGATGGTTGGGGATAGGCTTCTCACATCCCGAGGCGAGCTCGGGAGTCTAAGGAAAGGCGCGTGCGATCGGGGGCTGACCCAGCCGTGATAAGGCAGCATTTGTTGGGCCGGGGCTCGTTGCTGGGCTAGCAGTTTGCCGACTCGGCGGGCCGCCTGGCGGGAAGTGCCGTGGGCTGCGTGGGGATCTTCATCAACAAATAGCACGGTGGCTCGACGGAATGAGAAGTTATTGGAGAGGCCCGAGCCGAGGCTTATCCTCAGTAGGTTTACAGGTGGCTTGCTGAGAAGAAGTACATTAATGCCTATTCGGGCTGGATTTCAACTTTGACCTTCACTGGCGGCAGGGGGGGATGGGGGTCCTTCTCTGCGATTGTTACGGAGAGCAGGGCACCTCTTTGAGGCCCACTCCTTTCTTCCTTGATCTGCTCCTCCTTCGTGCTGATCTCATTGCACGTCTTCGCCTTGCACGATGTCGACTTTATACTTTTCTTTTTCTTTTTTTTCTTATATATATATATATATATATATATATATATATATATATATATTTTATTGGGCAGATAGACATATATAATAAACTGCTGTTTTCACCTTATTTCTTCGCCTACCCTTGTATATTCAGCTGTGCGCCGGTTTGGTCTTTGCATCTGATAAATGCCTGTTGCTGTCTCAGCCTATCAAAGCCCGGATTGTTTGAGGCTCTGGGCTCTTAGGCCTTATCATTTGAATAACTGAAGTGGAAAGCGACCTCATAGTGCATGGCACATGCGGGAAATGGATCAGGCTCGTCGATGTGAAATTTCTTGGGCTCAGTCGAAATTTGATTTACTGGGTCGAGACTAATTCTGAGTACATGGCACATTAATGAAATAAGTTGAGCTCGTCGATGAGGCTTGGGCTCGGAGTCGGGTGTTGCCTTGAGTCGGCCCGGTTCTGAGGCTATGGCGCTGTCTTGAGTGGGCAGACTCGTCCAAGTGGCTGGCTGGGCTACGTCGGATGAGTTGCTGAGTCGAGCCCGATTCCCTAGGTGCATGGCACGTGTAGAATGGTTGGGCTTGTCAATGTGAGGGCTGTGGGCTCCGTTGATTTTCTTGAGTCGACGATTCCTAGTTTGCATGGATGTCTTGGTGGGCAGACTACGTCAAAGTGAAATTCTTTGGGCTCTTTGGTGATTTACTGAGTGAGCGGGTTCTGACTGCATGGCACGCTGTAGAATGGTTGAGCTAGTCGATGTGAGCTCTTGCGGGCTCGTCGTGGTGATTACTTTGGTCGACCCGATTCTATTTGCGCCAATGGCGTCTTGATGAACAAACTCGTCAAAGTGAGTTGTTGGAGCTCGAGTCGGCTGATTTGCTGGTCGGGCCGATTCCTAGGCTTCCATGGCTTTTATCTTGATAAACCAGGCACTCATCAAGTGTTTGCTGAGCTCTTCCCAGCTAATTGCTTAGGTGACGATTCACTACATGGCACGTGCTAAATCAGACAAACTAGTCAAAGTGGTGACCCAGTGGCCGGCTGATTGCACAGGTGGGAGTAGATTCCTAGGTGCATGGCTGTTTGAGTGACGAAGACTCGTCAAGTGAGGCTGTTGGGCTCCGTCGGGCGATTTGCTGAGTCGAGCGAGTTCTAGGCTACATGGCTGTCTTTGAGTAGACGAACTCGTGAAATGGTGCTAGACTCTGTCCGGCTGATTTGTAGTCGACGATTCCCCAGAATTTGCATGGCTGTATTAGAATGGTTGAACTCGTCCAAGAGTGAGCTCTTGGGCTCAGGCGTGAGGCCTTGGTGGTGATCCGACTGAGGGCGTCACGACTCGATGGCTGGCGTGGCTGTGCGGATAGATGAAGCATGAGAAGTATTTCTTGAGAACCGGCGTTGGGCCTTGGTGGCGATCGACCTGAGCGATCTAACTCATTAGAAATTTGCGTGGCTGTCGCGATGAGCCGAACTAGTCGAGTGAGCTACTGGGCTCAGTGGCGAGACCTTGGTGGCGATCCGACCCAGGCTGATCTGACTCATTAGGTACAGTGGCTTGTCTTGGTCGATGAACTTCGTCCCAGTGAGCCTCTTGCGGGCTCCCGGTGGCGAGGCCTTGGTGGCGATCAGCACGAGGCGATCGACTCTGAAATTTAAGTGGCACATGCAGTGAATGAACTTCGGTCAAGAGTGAACACTAGGCTCCGGTATTTGAGACGCCCAGTGGTGATCGGCTGGCTGATCACGACTCATTGAAGTGTTTGTGCGGTGGATGAACTTCGTCAAGAGTGAGCTCTTGGGCTCGAGCGGCGGGAAAGCGCCCGATGGCGATCAGCTGGCGATCGACTCCCCAGGCTCGTGGCTGTCTGAGTAGATGGAACTACGTCAAAGTGCAGGCTCGGTTTGAGGGCCTTGGTGGTGATCCGACGGTGATCTAACTCATTGGGGCTGCGTGGCTGTGCGAGTAAGATGAACTTCGTCGAGTGAGCCTTCTTTGGGCTCCGGTGAGACCTTAGTGGCGATCCGGCTGGTGATCGACCTGGGGCTGCGTGTTTGTCTGATAGATGAACTCGTCGAGTGAGCCGTTAACGTCTGACCATTGACTTCTGATTTTCTTGAAGGTCTGAGCGTCTTTAATCTTGATTGTGGAAATTTGAAGCGTTGTGCGGAATTTCCCGGTCTTTGGCCTTCTTATAAATGGCGGCTTCACATTGCTATGGAGTTTATACTTTGGATGAACATACGCCTGTACAATTAACGTAACTAAAATGTATTGAGGAGATGGGGCGTGAGAAGCTGGTCGTCTTCAGGGGATCATATGAAGGTCTGATTCAGTTTTGTCGGACTTCTGATTGTGGGAGTTGTGTTTTTCCACCTGATCTCCCCACATGGAAGTCATGTTCACAGCTTCGTCTTTAGAGATGTGTCTGAGGAGCGATTACATTTTCTTATTGCCTTTCTCTATTTCTGTTCTCCTTCTTTATCTCCTTTAGTCTCTTTCTCTTCTCCTTCATTCTCTCTTTCTTCCTTTCTTCTTTTTCACATCTCGTCTCCCCTTTTTGTTCTTCTTTTCTTCCCTTCTGTTTCTCCCTCTTGCCCTGAGCTCCTTACATCCCTTTTCTTCACGAGTTTTTTTTTTTTTTTGAGGGCTGCATGCTTGTATGCTTCCCGAGATGTGATCGATGACCTGCGATTATGGTGAATGAATCACAGTTGGAATAAAGAGGACTTTTTCCTTATGTGGCTATAGACTTTCTCATTCTATTGCATGTACTTTTAGGCATTATATATGGAGTTGGCAGGCGTCTAACAAAATAACCAGTGGTAGTTGAAATTAATTAAACTAGAAAATTGATAAATCTCCATTTAAGATTACAAACCAAGGTCTCTTGATATTAAAAACGTTTTAGATGTTCATTAGACATCTTTGTAAAATTTTCCCCTCCTACATTTGAACTGTAATTCTTTGGTCACGACAACTTGAGATATGATCTTGAGGCATTCCGGTTAGACCAATTTCCCAGTAATGTGAATTCTTCATGTGAGGCACAAGACCAAATCACCGACATGTAGCTCTGGGTTTGACTTTTTGGTTGTAGTACCTCGTAGTCTTCCTTTGGTGGTCTTAAATGCAGCCTTAGAACACACTTCTGTTTTCATCTAAAGTCAAATTTAGACGGAGAGCCTCGTCATTATGCTCCATTGCTAACTTGGTCATGGGGACTTACAATCGGAGCCTCGATAATTTCTGCCAGTGCGAATCAAGGCGAAATGGGGTTTCTCGGGTTCTTACGACTTACGTGTTGTCTGTGGGCCCATGGTACCTCGGGAGGTATTCTACCCATTTTCCTTTTAAGATCTTCCAATTTGGTCCTCAAAGCGGCCTTAAGGGTTCGATGGTGATAACCGGCCTGACCGTTAGACTACGAGGATGTGTGCTGAGGCAGTAATAATTCATAATTAGAGCTCAAAGCACGAGAAATCTCTAATTTAGCATTGTCAGTATTTTTTGAATTATCTACCCAGAGCTCTTAGGATACAAACACGCATATGATGGCTTACCACACAAAGTACGTATCTTACGTTACGTGATTGTAGCTGGGGGCTCGGCCTCGACCCTTGGTGAAATAATCTTGCGACAATGATGGTTACATTGGCCGCTGAGGGCGAGGTCTGATATGTCGAGCAGGTGTTGGAAGGGCCAGGGGCTTGTGATTGACGTCAAGGGCTGATGGGAGGCGTGAGATCTTAGGCGTGCTCTTAGCAAATCTTGCATTTCTTGACTAGGTCGGTTGCGTCTTTGAGTATTGTGGGCCCGATAGTATCCATGTCACCGAGACAGCACCACTGCTAATGCTGAGGCTTTCAGTCTGGTTTCCGCATATACCTTCGTATATACTCTTGCACGTATTCGGTGTCTTTTCTGTGATGCACTTAAGGATAGGTGTGAAGAACTCGTTTACGGGCTTCCCTTATGATTGTAGACACAGCGGACCTAGTCCTTATTTTAGCTGCTTCTTTGGGTCGTCGGATGAGCGTCGGAGTCTATTATATAATCCCCGAATGGGATTCGATCGTAGGCTGGGGACCTGGCCTGGGCAACCTGCGTGCGTAGATCGATAAGGGGGAGGCTGCACGGTATTCGGCAGTGTTGACACTTTGAGGTCTTCTGTGTGACGTTGCTAACTTTGCCAAGGCGTCGACTCGGGTTCTGCTGCAGGACATGTGGAGACTGAACCGAGCACGAATTTTCGATAAATCTACGTACCTTTTGGAGATATAAGATCATTCTTACGCTTTTGGCCTCGTGGTATCTTGTTGTCTTACTACCGGTGAAGTCATTTGCGGACCTCTGGTTAGTCAACTTCTGGGTGAATGGGCGGGGTTGGGGCCTGCTATGTGACCTCATGTTCGGCCCTCGTTGTGGAGCTTGGAATCCCGAGATGCGAGTGCGTACTCAATGTCATTTGTTCCTTGGAGGTGGGGATTAAGACACGCTCCTCCACTTGTGCATTTGAGGCTCATCATAGAGTTTCCGGATGGAGGGATCATTCATTGTTTGGGGCGTTCTCGGCGGTTCCGTGAGGTGAATTCCATGACGAGGGTCATTTGCAGACTGCCCCTTTTATTGGAGTTTTTGGCTTGTGTCGATATCGAACACCGACTCTATGGCCAGCTTCATCGACCTTAGGAGTCTCAGTTTATGCTTAACATAGCCGTAGCGTACATTTGGGACTTCTATGGTATGAGCCTGGATGTAAGGGCGGAGTTTCTGAGTTGTGGTTACCAAGGCCAAAATTAGTTTCTCCATCCTTAGGTACCTCTCCTCCTCCTCTCGGCTTATTTGCCAATGTAAGTAGGTCTTTTGCCTCGTTCTTTGTCTACAACGAGGACGGTATTTGGTCGAAATAAATGCGACTAAGTATAGAGTAAGAGCTCCCCTTATTGGGACTTACTAGAATGGGAGGAGAGCTGTACGTTTTCAAGGCCGAGAATGCCTCTTTCATGATATCCCATTGAAGACCCGGGACTTAGAAGCAAAGGGTGGCATTTGTCACTGCCTGGATATGAACGAGGGCTCAAGCGGTAATCCTTCGTCAGTATTGAACTTTCTTTAGTATACGATGGCGATGGCATGTTAAGCACGGCCTTTATTTTGTTTGGATTTGCCTCAATTCCTCGGTGGTTGACTATGAAACCTAGGAATTTTAAATTTGTCTCAGAGAGCACACTTAGTAGATTGATTTCATGTTGTAATTTCTACGAGATGCGGAACACCTCGGATAGATGAGCTATGTGGGCTCGGTGTGGTGGATTTACCCGACATGTCATCTATGCTTCACCCACCTACATAGTTGTGCTATGCGCCCACGGAACATCAGGTTCTGACCTCGATCTACGTAGCTCACAGTTCTTAAGCTGAAACTGACATCCTGCGATAACAATGGGTTCCACTGTATTTGTAATGACGAGAGGTATTTTCTTGGTCGCTGAGTCATGCGGTGCAGTTTGTAATGGGAGAGGCATCCATACGCGAGAGTCATGGCGTGATAGCATCTACGATGAGGTAGGTCGCTGAGACACATCCTTTAAGGCACACTTTGTTAATGTCGGTGAAATCGATCACGAGTCGCCACTTCTGGATTTGCTTTTTGCCAGTCTGACGTTGGCTAGCCGATACGGATATTCTACCCCTCCTGATGGCTCCTGCTGGGAGTTTGCGGCCTAGGTCGTGGCTTTTGTCTTTCTGGCGTGAAGCTCCTCCTCTTTTGTTTGACTAGCTTGAAGGATGGGTTGCGTTCGATCTGTGGTGATTCTGTGGGATCAATTCCCCTCCATATGGCTGCTTCCATGCGACGTCTTTGTTACGTCTTAAAAATGGACCGAAGAGGGTTTTGAGGTCTTAACATTGCTGGAGGCCGGAATATGGCGAGATGTTCGGGATCGTCGTCAACAATACCCGGTTCCGATTCTTACGAGGCTGGTCGAGTGAGCCTCGTCACGCTATCTTCGACTCATCCCGGTATATATTTGTCGACCGTTTTTACATTTCATGGATCTTTAGTAGCATTCCACAGCCGCTCGTTGATCTCTGAACCATTCTACTTTCCGTTCTGAGTAGGGAACTTGATCGTCATGTAGTACGAGGAGGGGATGGCTTTTATTGCATTGAGAGAGAGATTGCGCTGTAACATGTTACTCATGATGTGAGGCATGATGAGGGGAATCTTCTTGTGATCGATCGCGGCATGGGGATCTCCCGAGGTGAGTACCAGGTTGTATTGAACTAGAGGTAATACTGCTTTCACACAGAGAACCTGGATAGTGTTGGGTTCCAGTTTCTGCTCCCCTTAGATGCCCGATTTGCGAGGGCGTAGCGAAGATGATATCGGTGAACTCCGTTGTCAATTAGGACCCGATGAGCTATTTTGTTGGCCTGTTGCTTGCGAACTACCGGAGTGGGTCGTCGCAGGGAGTGGCATCCCTCGGATCGAGGGTCGGAGAATGTGATGGACTTGTCGGTAGCGGTGGTTCAGACATATAGTATATTTTAGCTGTCTCTGATGACGATCTTTGTGATAGATGGGCCTTAGGTGAAAATTTGGACTCACCTCCTCTGTGAATCCTCCTGAGATTACTGGATTTCCACTAGGGGTTGTTGGTCTTTGAGTGGAGTAGTCCTCACCAGGGGATGTGGTGGGGTTGCGGCGGGGCTGGTTTTGAGCTTGATTGGGCTGATTTTCGGGATATGAGCGTCGGAGGTACCCGCCGTATTAAGTACTCCTATTTCTCTGCCAGGTTGTATGCGATCGTCAAGTGATATCCCATTAGTCTATAGAATTTCGCGATTACTTGGAGTTGTCTCTTGTTGGGTCGACTTCATTGAGTTGGCCACCTCGGGGAATGTTCGTTTCGTACTTGCGTAGGACACAGTCAATCTTGGGGCTGATGGGGTGAAATGCTGAGGTGGGAATGCGTCCAGTGTAGTCTTTGGGATTGGGGGACCGGGACGATCTCGGAGGTTCCCACCTTGGCACCGGGGGGCCAGGTTCTCATCCTTCGGAGACCTTTCTCGGTCGTTTGTGCATTGGGGCTTCGTCCTCGTCGGCTTGTTTGTCAAGCTTTTTCTTTATGAGCGGAAGGCTCTTTCTTTGAATGGGGGCTTCTTCACCCAGTTAATATACTTCTGCCTTTATGAGCACCTCGGCCATGCTTTCTTGGTTTTGGAGATGGAAAACATCGGAGTGCTGTTGCACCCACAAGCCCGATGTGGAGGAGTACGGTGATCCTTGAACTTCTCGTCGGAGTATATCTACCTTTAGAGACTCGGCATTGAATCTTTAGACATAGAGACCTCGGGCTTTCTTACGAGCTATGCTTGATGGTCGGTGGGATGATAACTTGGTTTTCCTATACGTCTGGCCCCGATGAGTGAAGAGGCAGATGCACAGTAGACGACGACTCTACGAGATAGGAGATTGACGACGGTGGGGCTTTGATAAGCCATGCCAAGGCCCAGGCCTTGCAGGGTGATAGAAAGCTCACGCCATACCAGATCTTGATACCCATACGACTCCATTTGGTTTTTGTAAATTATTCAAGATTGATGTTGGATCCTTATATGTCGAATCTTCCACTTGGCATCTGAATTTTCTTTGGAAGAGGGAAGTGAAGCACCTCTCATTTGTGAAAGATTGATTCGATTTTGTCACAAAGGTATCCATGGAGTATCGGGAGGCGTCCTCTTGCACCACCTCCTTCATGCGAGTGAGCTCTTGCTTTGGAAGCTCTTAACCTCTTGCTCCCATGATAGTGCTCTGCTCTGGTGGGGGTTGCGTGGTTCTTCGTTCGGAATCATGCCTCAGAGCGTTGCCGTTGCCCTCCTCTTCAAGGGACCAGTGTGGTCCATGCCCGGCTGATTAGACTCTGCTTCTTCACTGACACCTCGGGGAATGTCGGGTGTGTTGCTTTCTAGCTTGGGAGAGTTATAGCCTTCCTGGGCTCGTGGGCGATGTCTGTAGGCGTTGCATCTGCACGGTAGGATTGCTGCAACTCTTACATGTCGGTGTCGATTTGGTGGGGGAGCACCTCCACCTCGTTGAGTGTTAGCTGCATTGCTTCTAACGCGTCTTGCGGGAGAATTAATTTCATTTGAGTTGCACAGTTGATCACGTATCCTTGGAGTTAGCGTTGCTCTGCTTGTGTTCGTCGATACCATCGATGTGAGAAATCGATTATATTTGTGTAAAAATTATCGTTCCCAGGCAATCAGCGTGATGCTTTTAAGCGGGTACGATTTAGGCGATGAGTGGGTTAGTGAACTTTGGATTGCTGGCGGGTTGTTGCGAGGCTCTGGATCGTATGGTGCACGATGGGATACGCTGTGTGATGTACAAACTGAAAAGACCGATGGTACTCCTCTATGGCTCAAGAAAAAGAGGTCGACAAGGACTTACGCCGGAGTGTGGCACAGCTTCCGATCACTAGTCGATTTCTTTCTAAGAGAAAGAAGTGCAGAGGGTGAATGTATGGCATATGTTTGCGTGTAGGTATAACATTCTTTCTTAATGGGTGGTCTTGTATTTATAGTGGATGTTCTGGGTTGGATGTGATTAGGATTCATTCCCATTAGATGGGATATTTCTTGGTATTATCGGTATCGGATTTGGTAAGGATATAAAAGGTTATTTAGATAATCTTCACTTGTATTGGGGGATGGGCTGATGATGAGCTATTGTATCTTTCTTTCCTTATTGGTGAGATTTGGTTGATTTCTTGGGATAATATAATGTGGGATTATTACATTTTCTATATCTATGGGAGACTTCCATGATAACTGGGCCCTAGCGGTTGACCTTCATTCTAGGCTGGCATCAAAAGGCTTGAATGCTAGCATAAAAGGCACAGATCTTCAATGGGGTATGTCTCTCCTTTTTGGGAGGTTTAAGCGAGTGGGCTGCCAGTTTCGTTAGGTAGCCTCTTTCACCTGGGCTGTGAGTGGGCTATGAGCCTTATTTTTCAAACCCTATCAGATGGTAAATTATTTTTTATAAATTCTTTTACACAGTATTATCGATTAAGTAAAACTTTTGGTAATAAAAAATAAGAGAATTTTTCCAATCCTTTTATAACGATAAGAATTCTTTTCATTGATATGATGCTTTTTCTTACATGAGTGCAAAAGTTCTGAAGTATATCTACATAATTCTTCTTTTTGTTCCAATTGTTTAGAAACCTTGCTGGCGCCCAGTGCTTTCAAATGAATCTGTTTCCTAATATCAAATCGCTCATTATCTAATGGTAGTTTTTAGTTTTGTTGAACTACTTAGAATTTTGATTTTATAAGGTGAAATCTAATTTTCATGTTCTTTGGTGGAATTCAAACCTTGTTGCTTATCACTTGTTAATTTTCTTCCTTGGTTTTAAACTTATGTCAAGTTTTCTATAAAATCCTTGACATAATTATGTTCCTAGAAATCTTTGTAATTGTTTTCTATATGATAATTTTTAAAAAGTTTTTAATCTTTTCTAATATATGAGTTTGTAATTCTATTCCTTCAGAATCTATTATCAAGCCTAAAAAATCAATCTTAGGTTCTCTTATAATTGTTTTCTTCTTAGATAAGCCAATTCCATTACTTATACATATATTTATGAATTTTTCTAAGTGTTTAACATGTTGGTCTATAATTTTTGAAGATATTAACATATCATCAACATAAACATGTATTAAAATCATATTCTTTAAATATATCATCCATTTTTCTTTGGAATACTTGAGGAGCATTCTTTAATCCGAAAGGTAATACATTCCATTCATAATGTCCTTGTGGGGTACTAAAGGCGGTTAATGGCTTGGAGTCTTCAGCCATCTTAATCTGATATAAACATGATTTACAATCAAATTTTGAATGTAATTTTTTAGCTCTAGTTTTATATATTAATGTTTCTTTGTTAGGTAAGAAGTACCCATCAAAAATCATATTATCGTTTAATTGTTTATAGTTTATAACCATTCTAGCTTTTCCTCTCTTGATTTCATTTCTATTCAAACCATCAAGAAGTTGGACCCTCTTGGGCTTTTAGAGGGTCTAGTGTTTTAAATCTATTAATTCTTTTATACATTATTAAATTCTTACACATAAAGTTCATTTGTGTCTCATTGAATTGGGAACTCTAATAATCTTATTTAGTCTTAACTCTAAAGTTATAAATTTTGTTATTATCCCAATTTGTAATAAGGTTATCAACATATAGGGATTCTAATTTCCTATGAATATTTTCTCATAAATCTAATTTATGAAATAATATGGTTTCAAAAGATAACAAGGGACGATCAAAATCCTTTCGATTAAAATCTTTTTGTTGATGAGGTGGAATATTGTAATCATTACGTTGAGTAAGGGGATAAAAGAATAGGGGGTTTTGCGTGCAAAAGGCACGTTTTGTCGTGGATTGTAATCAATGATTACAAAGAGTTTTTAAATCGGGGAGGTAGTGATGAATATTGTTTTGAACAATCATTTGAAACTGTTGAATAAAATTATTTCCTAGTATAATATCACATCTCGTGACATGAAAATAAATAGAGGGTAGTTTGGCAATATATTTATCAACAATGATCTTTGGGTTTTTTATTCCTCATTGTAGAAGTATAATATCATTTGAGATATCTTTTCCCTATACACTAGGTAAATTTTCATGATATTGTTTGGGGAAACAGTCCTCTTTAGCTAGGCATAGACCCGATCTTGAATCAATATAGCGATGGGATTTTACGCTATAATCAAGGTATGTTAATCTATTAATATATAAATTGAATAAGGACTAGTCATTTTAGAATTATTATTTCCTTGTTGTCAATGGTAATCACTAGACTATGAGAGTAGTCGCTAGGTTGTTTTCAAGGAAAGTCATTCCTAACATGATACTTATCATTATCATTTTACCTTCATCCTCTACCATTAAAGTAATTGTATTTCTTGATTTGACCTTTAAAAATCAATACTGTATGGAATTTAACATTTACTCTAAATTTCTTCTCCATTAAAGTTGCATATACTTCCTGAGACTTTGTTAAATCTTCTAATTCTAACATAAATGTTAAGCTTTTTGATATATAACTAGAAGCTGCTCCAGTATAAATTTGTTTCCAATTTAATCCATCAAAATAATCTCCTTTAATTTTATAATTTGTAATTCTTATACTTTTTTCAAGATTTTTGAATGTAATTCTTTTCTTTTGAGATGAATGCTTATTATACATGTCAGATAAACTTGAGCAAGATGGTCTATGATCTATAAAATTTGGTTTATCTCCTATATCTAATAAAAATTCTTCATTAAAATTAATACTTGAATTTTCAAGTGAGTATATTCTTCCAATATCTTGAAATAATAATGGTAAATCGATATAATCTTTCTGAGCGAAATATTCAATATGATGAGTGTTAGATAAAGCATAGGCAATTTTATAAGTAATAGAATAAGGTTTATTTCTTTCTCTCGTGAAATCTTTTCTTTTAAAATCGTGTATTAAACTAAGAGTTCTATCAAAATCTTTGTCTCCTAAATTATAGGCAATTTTTGGATAGATATTAACTACTAATTTTTGGTATTTTAAATTTCCTCTAATAATACCTAGAATTGCTTCTTTTTTATTTGTAATTCTATATAGAGTGCTAAATCTAATGGGAGTATCTATACATTCTCTAAGGTTGCACTTAATATCATTTATTATAGATCTATACCATGATCATCAGATTTTCATCAATTTTGCAATTCTTTTAATAATTCTCTTTTCCAATAAAGGGAATTTCCAATTTTATTAGATGTTATTTCAATATTTAAGGCTTTCTCGGTTAGGCTAAGCCCATAATACATAATATGTTTTTTGGATTTTAATCTGAATTTTTTCTAAAGTTTTCTATTAAATCTTGAATGCTCAATTATACTATAATCTGCTTTTTTGATTTTCTTAAATAAATTGCTATCAATTAGTAAATCTTGAGAAAAATCTCCTGATTCTTCTATAATTTGATTATCAATGATATCATTCATTCTTAATCTTCTTCAAAACTAGTAATATTTGTTTCAGTTTATAGCTCGTATAGGGATTCTTCTGAGAGAATTTCATCTAATACTTCGAATCTATTAATTTGAATAAATTCTTTTTTATCTATCATCCTTTCAATATCATTATTTAATTCAATTTTCTTTTGGTTAAATCTTTTTGGGCATTCATTGGCATAATGTGATGTGACTAAGATGTTTCATAAGTATATGGGTTTCTTCTATAGCTCATGATCGTTTTTCATGATCTATGGGGTTTCTTTTGAAGTATCTTGGTTTTCTTTTAACAAAATATTTTCTTGGGTTAAATCTTTTGTAAAATCTACTAAACCTCTTTTGTTTTTTATAACCTTTCTTTAGATCTCCTATAACAATTAAATCATTTCCTTTACAACCTGTACATTATCTCTTAACATTTTTTGAATTTTTTAATCAAAGTGCTTGATGACACCAATGACAACTTTTCTTTTCAAAAAGAAAGTCTTTTTCCTAAATATGTCATGACAAGGATATTCTCTAGTAAACGGGGATCCCCATGGGTATGGTGTCTTAAGTCGTGTTAAGATACATGGTATACCTTGTGACTTCCCAACCTATCAACCTTCTATGTTAGGAAAGGTGTCCGCAAGTGTGAACACCTAATCCCCGATTAATGACGGTTCTAAAACATTCCTTAAATATAATCATATAATTTAACATTTATTACAGAACCACTATCATGCCTCACTATGTGAAGCGATTAAACATCAACACATATTGTTACAAATCATTTTTCATTGTACCCAGTTTATATACATTATATGGTTCCAATCAAAACATTAAAGAAAGCATTTGGCAGTGAGCACCTATATTTACGAGATGGCCTTTTGATGTTGATGTGGAATGTCCTATTCTCTGGCAGCCTCACCAGTTTTCTACACAAATAAACACCCGTACTTCAAACGCAAGGAGTTAGCGATTCTTGCGCATGGATGACCCTTAACCACTTGATCATCACGTTCCCAATACTAATACGACTTGCTATGCATATATATATATATATATATATATATATATATATATACTATACTCTTATATATATATATATATATATATATATATATATACCATATATATATATATATATAATCTTACTCTAAACTTGTAAGTTACAATAATCCATGAACTTACCGCAATTAGATAATTTAATTCATTATGTTAATCTCATGTGCTATGCTAACTTCCTATGCTTTGTCTATAGAATTCCATATCATTTTAGTCATAGTATTAATGACTATTCATGTATTTTATATTTTCATTATATATTAAAAATTACTTCCTATGTTTATGATTCATGTCTCATTTATCCATATCTCTTCATCTCTTTTTACATGTCCTTTCACATTTTTCAAGTGGATCTGGGGAAAGAGTTATGTAATACTTGAGGTACTATCAGCATGCGCTGACAATAGTCTCTCATCTTGTGCTAATATGACTAAAACGAGTCACGAGTAATGACAAATGGGGGTAATTATATATGTATGTTGCAACAGCTGTATCATAATAGGCATGTCCGTCCCGTCCATCTGCCTAGTCATAAGCAATGATCAGGTTTATTAGTTTCGGTACCATGTCCCACGTACATGAATAGCTATAGTTATCATGTATGCATAATAATATTCACTATCCATTATTCTCATGTTCATAAAGGCACTTTCACATATCTCTATTATCATCATAGAATGTATTCTATGCTACTTTATATGACTATACATGTATTCTCTTTTCTTCACATGGATAAATTCATGTCCCTATATTATTCCATTTATTTATTCCCATATCATTTGGCATTAAATCCTTATAACTTTTAGATTGTTCTTTGTCTTATTCAGCTAGAAGTTATACTGACTTATTTCATACAAATCATCTCTAATAATACTTTGAGGGTATATAGAGACATTTAGATGTCTCAAATCCCTATAGAGGAGAGGACATGAAAATATTTTCCCAACAGGTTGACTTCCCTTAATTTCTGGGTACAATAGGTTTGAGAAATCTCAACATGTTTCTTAATGCACTTTGTTCCTCTATAGATCTTTTATGAAATTTGAATCACTCCATTTGAATCATCCAAGAACTCAAGTTATGGCATTTAATGTCAAGTGATCTGTTGTGTTTACACTAGTACTTAGCGCAGGACCCGATTTCAGAATCTTAACTCCCTAATTTGTCTTAGTTTCCTTCTGTGAGAAGCTACGGTGTTAAAAGGGTTCTTATCAATGAATATCCATGATTTGGAGTACGGAACTCGGATAACCTAAATAAATGGGGCTGCTCTGTTTTCAAAATAGAACCGATGTAGATTTTTAGACCCCAAATTAGAAGGGTCACTTAAAGTCATCTGTACTTGAGCTCTTCTTAGAAAGTTTATTCACAGGTCTTAGGTTTCTCTCGACTGAATTTCATCAGGCACTTTCTAGACCAAGTTATGGCCAAATAATTCCTTTAGGGTTTGGGGAAATTTTTAGTGACATTTTATAAAACCCTAACATTTTCCTTTATACTAAAAATTCCTATGATAACCTTCTGATCTTCTAACTTAATGTCCTTTGAGTCCTTAGGGTTGATAATTTACCATATCCTTTATTCTTTAAAAAATTCCTATTATATCCTTTTTCACATAACTTCGGGAAATTTCCGAAAAAAGCATGAATTGACTTTCATTTTACTTTAAACATGTCATAAAACGTAAATTATAATTTAAGGGTGTTACAATTCTCCCCACCCCCATAAAATAATTTTGTCCTTGAGGGTATACCTAAATCGATCGAATAGATGTGGGGGACTAAATCCTCATTAATAAGCTTTTGATTCAGTGTTGCTTAACTCATACCTTGGTGTTGCTAGAACACTTTTACCAATGGTACCTTATTATAAAGCTGTTTCACTTCTCTAATATATATTTGGTTCCCTCATCATAGAGAATCAATCTTATTACTTGCACCTCTTGCACTAGAAGGATATGTGATTCATCTTATCTGTATATCTGCAGCATAGACATATGAAATACGTCATGCAATTTTGGCTGGCACTCTAGGGAGGCCAAGCGATGCATCATGATGCAGATTCTCTCCCAAGGCATATGGGCAGGAACCTTGGACTTGCTTCCCTTTCTTCCCGGAGAAGTCTGGCACCTTCCTCATGGGGATGCCTTTGCAGGAACACTTTATCACCGCTACATGACTGTATCCTTCATTTTCAAATAGACATATGATTTCTATCGATCACTAGCAACTTTTTAACCTTTTCCAAATAACTGAACTTTCTCTTATATCTTTACTATGTTTGGACCAATCACTTTATGAACAATTATGTCCCGACATATGGGGTTCTACATCTCGGCCATACAAAGCCTCATGTAGTTCATGCCAATTAGTAATTGATAACTATTGTTATAGGCAAATTCCATCAATGGAATATACCTATCCCAACTTCCAGGAAATTTCATTACACATCCCCAAAGCATATCTTCGAGCACTAGAATCAACCTCTAGGACTTTCGCTTCTGTCTCACGGTGAAAAGAGTTGTAAAGTGGAGACAAATTGCTTGATCTTTGTAGTCTTGTCCGACCTGATTGACAATGGAACACCATGAAATGCGACAATCTCATCCCATGCTTCATTGGTCGATCATAGAATAATTCATGGGGCTGTGCAATGGGTCGACTTGGTAGATCTATCCAATTATCTGAATAGTATCCTGTGCTTCCTCTGCGTAAAGGGGAAGACGAAATATGAAACCCATGGCCTATTATCCCATTTTCCATTATGGAATTGGAATGGGTTTAATGAACCTGATGGCACCTTAGTGTTCGAAACTTTGACTTGTGACACATCAAACACTATACACATGTCAGGTTACATCTACTTTTCATACCTTTCCACTAATAGTTATGTTTAACGATCTTTATTTGTCTTGTTGCCTCCAAGATGCATAGTAAGCACCTCTTGAGTTATAGGCTTCATTAACAACAACTCTTTCTTCAGCTCCTTTGTCATTAGCACACATAATCTATCTACGATATACAAGATCTCTATATCACTCTTTTATAACTCATATAACTCATCTTTGGTCTGAGTTTTCCTGTAACTCTTTATCATTCTTTTTTGAGCATCTTTAATCTTACTTAAATTAGGTTAAATCTTAGTGAGCCTAGTAAATATAATATTCATTATTCTCCCGATCATTTTTATTGAGAAACGACAAATGCGCCCCATTGTCTTTACCTTAAGACATCCAGCCACCACATTGGCTTTCCCGGGATGGTAATCAATTATGCAATCATAGTCTTTAAACAAATCTAATATCTCGTACCTTGGAACAACTCTTTTGTTCAGTGATTGCCAAGGACTTTTTATTAGTGCAGTGTGAAGCTCTACATCTTCCCATTTATAGTAAATGTAGCCATATTTTTTAAACAAGAGCACTACCACAGCCAACTCTGGGTCGTAGTGGGATAGTGCGCTCCTTGGAAACGTACCTAGATGCATAGGCCCTGACTTTACCATCTTGCGTTAACACACATCGGACCTATCCTTGAGCATCAGCGTACGGTATACTCTTTACGAGGTCCATTATTGTCGACAACGTGAGCTAGCTTGGCGCTTGGCCATTCACTCAAACTTCATCTCTTTCTAGAGTTGGTGAGTGGAGATAACTATGGCCGAAGAGTTGTTCCGCAATCTTCTATAATATCAGACTAACCCCACAAACTCTCACTTATGTCACATTTGGGGTGGCTTCCAGGTTCCATGATAGCTTGATGCAAATTTGGATCAGCTTTAATTCCTTTAGTAGAGACAGTAGCAGCCTGGGAAGAAAACTTCTTCAGACAAAAATCACATTTACTCGACTTGGCACTGGCTGCTTTTTCTGAGAATTACGTAAAGAAGCGTCTCGGATGTTGTTCCATTATCTTCTCGTTCTTGAATCTGTGATATATCATCAATAAACACCACCACGAAACTAATCTAAGTAGAATTGAGAAACACATTCATCAAATCCATAAATGGCGTTGGTACGTGCGTCAACCTAAAGGCATTACTAAAACTCGTAATGATCATAGGAGTTACGAATATTGTCTTAGGTGCATCAGCATGTCTTTTTACTCTCAGCTGATGATACCAATCACATATCTATCTTAGAAAATATACCTGCTCCCTTCAACTGATCAAATAAATCTTCTACTCTAGGAAATGGGTACTTGTTCTTCACTGTTACTTTATTGATTTGTCTATAATCAATGCACATTCGAAATGTGCCATCCTTTTTCTTCACAAATAAAACAAGTGCATCCCAAGGAAACACTAGGTCTAATAAACCCTTTATCCAGGGTGCTCCTGTAACTACAGCCTTAACTCTTTTAATTCAGAAGGAGGCATCCTATAAGGTGCCTTAGAAATCAGGGTTGTTCATAGTACAATGTCTATGGACAAGTCCACCTCCCTCTTAGGTGGAATGCCATGTAACTCTTGAGAGTCTATCCCCAAAGATTGCCTGAATCTTCACATCCTTGACCTCTCTTAGAGTCAGTATCGAGAATCGAAAATGTCTCACATCCTTTCCTCAGAGAAATCTCTATTTTGCATGGTGAGGTCCTTGTATTAGATCAAAGTACTGTACTATCACCTCTGACTGGTCAAAGCACCTCAACACTACTGTCTTCTTTTCACAATCTAGTATAGCTTTATGCTTAGATAGCCAGTCCATACCCAGAATCAAATCAAATTCTCGAAAAGGCAGAGCAATCAAATCAATTGAAAAATTTTCTATCCTGGATAGCTATGGGGCAATTTTTTTGTGCACCATTCACACATTGACTGCGTGCCTGAAAGGAGGACTAGTTACATGCATATCATATGATAAATGGCTCCCTTCTTGTCATGAACACATGCTCAATGCATACATATGAATGAGTAGATTCAGGGTCTATTAATGCATGCATTTCAATACCATAAAGAGAAATTACTTCCAGTGCCTCCTCATCCTCGCAAGCCTTCATATCATATGCTCGTGCTAGCGCTAAAGTATTAGGACAATCTATCATCTCTGACATCGTGCCCCCTCATCCTTTATGCTAACTCTGGCCCCCTTGACGTTTCCGTGTGGAGTCGACCCGAGGAGTGCCCGTGGACCTCCCTACTTGTTACTACAGGGATTCTGTTGTCCTTTTGACTCTTTGGGACAATTTGCCATAAAATGTTCAGTGCTTCACATCTAAAACCTTCCCTGCTTGTCAAGCTAATCATAGCTCCCTGATGTAGTCGATGGCAATGGGGACACTTTGGAGTTTCTCAAGATCTTGTTGAAGCACCTCTGCTAGTCATAGGTACTACTACATTTCATAATCTTCTTCCCCCTTGTGGAATAGTTCAATCCCGGTTTATTTTGTTAGTTCAATTCAGATTTTATTTTAATTAGATGAATGTATGAAATATAGAATATCTTGTCTATTAGAATTCAGTTTTTTTCAAACTATTAAAGAAGGTTCAAATAATTGTGGATCTTGAGTAGTTAGGAGTAGTTATTTAAACATTCTTGTCGATCTACGTAGGAATAATATCTAGACTTACATCAATTTTTACTACTTGTATGACACATGCATTCTGCAGTGTCATAAACCCAAACCAGTAATCAATTCCAAAACATGAATCGATTTGTTCATTTTCAAACAAATCTATTCAACTTTGATAGTGTAGGAAAATTGTAAGGTTCTTGTATGAAGTGTAGAATTGAGTGGTTTTGATGCATATTTTCCTGGAACAAACAAGTTTTATGGCGGATTAGAGGTTGAAGGATTTGAATAGAATTAATATTCGACAAAAGAAATGCTAATTTGGACATTTTCTTTATTTTATAAAGAAATGCCATAAAAACGACTTGTGGCCCGGAGTGGCTGCGCAAACCACTGCTCTTTTAGAGGAGCTTAAGGATATACCTGATTTTTTGATATCTTGTTTCCAATTAATCTCAATGTAGCATCTCATTTCAAGGAGGTTAATTAATGCCTGAAACCAGGGAATCAGATTTGTTTCCTGTAGATACTGAATTGGAAAGAACAGCGGGAGCTTGGAAAGTTAGCGAGACGAGAAAAAGCAACCATGGCGAGATGAAAGAATTGATCAGACGGTTGACAGGCAGAAGCAGGCCTCGATCACGAGATACAATGAAGGGTTTACGAAGCACATGTAAGTAGAATACTCGTAGTCAGACAACCTGCTTTGTGAAGCTACAACTTTAAGTTGGAAACCAGAAAAGCCTTGATCACCATGGTTTACTTGAGTCAGCTTACTTGCCATCCCAGCGAAGATCCTAATAGCACCTTGTGATTCGCTTAAGATGGCGAATACGGTTAAGTTGAACATTGTGAGACCATAGGTGATAAAGCTACACCTCTTCCCCTTTTCCTTAAGAGATATTGTAGCCACATGGTATGAATCATTACCATATGGCTCAATTGATACAAGGGAAGAGCTGGTGGAAGCATACCTAGGCGAATTTTTTCCCCCATCCCTCACATCTAAAAGAAGGAAGGAAATCATAGTATTCCAACAAGCTTATATACTGCATGGGAAAGATGCAAGGTTGTTGAAAGATGTCTATCACATGGCATCAATTTGAGGAAACTCAAATGGATGTGTCTACCATTCTTTTGAATGATACTTCTAAGAACATCATAGATGAAACTGCTATTTGTGGGGCATTCGAGAGGGAAAAGTGCGAGGAGGGAGGCGAGGGATTTGATAAGCGGACCACAGCGGTACAACATGAGCTCCCTCTACAGAATCTTGAGCAACAGCGAGCAAGGAGTGGGGTCATTGAGCTAAATAAGATGACAAACATGGAAGCAAAATTGGATGCTATAATGCACAGGATGGATAAACAGGAGAAAAGACTGCACTCTGCTCATGAGATTGGAGTAGTGGAAAGAGATAGGATACAAGTCAGGGACTAGCTGAAGAAGATCCTGAGTGGGAGGCCGAGTACATGAATGGTCTGAGAGCTATCACTTCAAGCCTAATCCCGACGCCTACATTATAATCCAGCACTGGGAACCATGAGAACTTCTCATATGGTGGAGGGAGCGTCGCGGGGCCCGAGGCATTGGGCGAAATCTCGACGGTGTCGGCCACCGAGGTTCCGGCGGCGTGGTAGCAAGGAAAGCGATGAATATCATGGTCGAAAGGACCCGGCCCTTTGGGGAAGCGAGATGGTCTGATGTAGGGGATAACAAAAGTACACTTCGCCTCCATGACGAAACTTTGAGTTGAAGCTTTTAAATCCGCTTTTCAGTTTTCGGACAAACATAAATTAGCCATTCAAAAATTTAGAAAACAGGGTTGACGATTGAAGCTGTTGCTAGAAAGAGACCAAGAATGCATTCCCTAGTGACACACAAAAAATCAAAGGCATGGGATTGGCAAAATTAGGAGAAATGAGGCGGTAGCGAATAGAAAAGAAAGACTGCAAAAAAAAAAGAAAGAAGGGAGAGTGGAATGGGGACCAGAAGGAACAATTCGGAAGACGGTACAGTGTGGCTCAATACAAATGAAACGACCGGGGTAACATGAAACAAAACACTGGGAAAAGAGTTCAGCTTTACATCTACAGTTCCATTCACACAGAAACTTGAAGGCAAGAGGAAGAATAATTTTATAGGATTCTTGGAAATATTGAGAAGATAGAAATTAATATCCCCCTTTGCGAGGCAATCCTCAAATGCCAAATATGCCAAATTTGAAAGATATAGTATGAAGATAAAAGAGAGATTCTTTGAGGAAGATGGTGGGTTTATTTGTAACTTATTAGATTATTCAAAAGAGTCTTAATGAAAATAAGGAACTGGCGAGCTGCATTCTGTTATTACAGAAATATGATTCAAGGAAGCCTTATGTGACTCGAGAATTTTGACATCTAGCACCGATGCCCTTATCGATGGTACAAAAGGCTAAGTTTGGGGCTTATCAGCGATAATTACTGCATAGATGGTGATAAGTCCATGTGTTGAGTCATGAAGTGTCTTTGTTCGAGGTAGGAGAGTATCTTCCTGTGGATTTCTCATTTATTTATGTTTGAAGATGCCCTAGTTCCTCTATTGTTAGGAAGACCTTTCTTAAAAATTGGAGTTGCCTTGATCGATGTGCAAATGGGTGAATGACAACGAGGTGGAAGATGAAAGCGAGTGATTTAACCCCTCTGATAAAAGAAGCATTCTGACCCTGATGTTGATGCAGGAAGAATTGTATGGTACATGGAAGCCAAGCATTTATCCATTCCAGGTTTTGAAGCTGAACTCTAGCTATCAATCTTGACGTTAATAGTATTGGGATGAGTTTAGGTGTCTTAATAGTGGGTTATAAATTCTTTGCATTCACAAATTCGAAACAGAAATAATGCGGAGTTTATTAAAAGTACAGTTCATCGTGGAAAAAAATAAGCAGGCTGAAACCAAGTGCATAAGGGTTATTATTGAAGAAATTGCCTAGTCATTTTAGTATGCTTTCTTAAATTGAGAAACCCAACCGTAATTATATAATTTATAACTGAATAAAAATGAAGAGCAAGCCATTATTTTAGAGTTCTTGAAATATAAAAGCAGATTTTAATTAGTTATTTAATATAAACATCAGTCCTTCCCTATTTACATGCATAAATCCTACTGAATGATGATCTCTTGAAAACATCGATGTAACACCAGGGGTTGAACCGCATGATGAAAAGATCTGTTTGTAAAGGAAATACTAAATAGTTAAATACGGGATTGTATGCGATATCGGGAGCGATACTTGGATAAGCCAGTTCATGTGGTCCTCGAGAAGGGTAGATTCAGTATGATCGAGAAATGAAAGAATAATGAAGCTGATTCCTACGAGAACCGTGACAAAGATGGAGAATTATTAATATAGGTCTGAGAAAAATTGAATCTATGACTAAGGAAATATCATTTTCCCTTGCCTTTCCTATTGATCGAATGTTAAACCGAGTTAGCGAGGACATTCTCGCTCTATTTTCTTGATGGATATTCTAGATATAACAAAATTGCTATTGCACTGAGGACTAAGAAGCTACTTTCCACATGCCCTTATGGTACTTTTTCTTTTAGAAGAGAGCTACCATTTGGGTTATGCCGAGTCTTCTGCTACATTCAAAAAGATGCATGATGTCTATGTTCAATTTGTAAAGGAGAGGTTTTGAAGTTCATGGGCTGACTTCACAGTTTATGGATCCAATTTTGAACATTGCCTGAAAATTTTGGAATGATGCTTCACAGTGCCGGGACGAAACAACTGAATTAGGAAAATTCCATTTATAGTGATGGCATTGTCCTTGGGCATGGGGTCATTTACGGCGGTGCGAGTGGACAAACAAATGTTTCCATTATAAAGACTCTTCTACCACCTACAACTGTCAAGGGAATAAGAAGTTTCTTAGGACATGCTGGTTTTTATGGAAGATTTATCAGAGACTTTTCAAAAATTGCAAGACCATTATGAAAGCTATTGGAAAAGGATACCAAGTTTAATTTTGATGCAGCCTGTCAATCTTTATTTAAAGATATCAAATCCAGATTAGTTGAAGCTCTGTCATGTGACAGAGGCCCCGGAATAGTGGTGCAGGATTATGTGTGATGCCGGTGATTATGTAATGGGTCTTTGTATTAGAACAAAAAAGGTAAATGAAAATGTTTAGGGCCATATCTTATGCTAGCCAAAAACCTTGATGAAGAGATCGAGAACTACTCGACCTACGAAAAGAGATGATGGCCATGGTATTTGCATGTGAAAAGTTTAAGCCACATATATATTGGGGTCCCATGTCATTATCCCATACTGATCATCTTAAATGATTAAATATTTGATGACAAAGAAAGAAGTAAACGAGACTAATCGGATGGTGTGTTACTACATGAATTTGATCACGGAGATCGAGAATGAGGTGTGATAATGTGATAGGCGATCACACATGAGTGAAAGACTACTGTGAAAGAAGAGGGAACAAAATTAGCAGAAAATTTTCCAGATAAACAATTATTCCAATTGTCATTCAATCACCTGACATCTTTGACATTATCAATTTTCTGGCTTGTGGAACATATACCCAAAATTCAATTACCGATGAAAAAAGTTAAGGTATGTTGAGGTTTATATATGGGATGATCCTTGTATTGAAGAGGCGATATGATGTCGGTGTGTACCGAGGAAGGTGAAACGAGGAAGAATCTTATATGAGTGTCAGGCATCACCATATGGAGGACATTTTGCACGAAGACAAAGCTTGACCCAGCCAAAATTCTCGTCAGGTTTTTATTAGCTGCCTTGTTGAATTGTTTTGAATGGGTGAGCTTTGTGATCAATGCTGGGAGAATGGAAACATAAACATAAGACATGAAATGCCATTCTGAGTATCTTGGTGGTGCAACTATTTGATGTGTGGGGAATAAGGCATCCATCCTCATTTGGAAATCTATATACATGCTCTAATTGTGGATTATGTGTCCCAGTGGGTTGAAGTGACAGCTTGTCCCAGAATGATGCTAATACGATTTTGGGGTTTTTAGGAGGAATATTTTAGCGGATTTGGGACGCAGGAGACTATTACTAGTGATGGAGCGTACGCCAAACAAGGTGTTTGAGAAACTCATTGGTCGATTTATGCCCAGTAGGTGTTGAGAAATCGACAAAATTTGTATCCTGGGATTCCTACTGCGTGGCAATGCTCTTTGCGGTATAGTGACTCTGGAAGTCGAACACGGGGATGGGTTTTCTTGGAGAAAATTTTGTAGAGCAGTAGTGTTTTCCTCTTTGGATCTTTAGGATTTGTGTGAAAAACAGTGTGTGTGAATGGTTGAAAACTTGAAAGAAATAACTTGAGTAAAAAGTTAAGAGAGAGAATTTCCCTTGAGTGGAGCTTGCTTGGGCTTAGGGTTACAAGTTAGCAGAGCATGTCCCTCGAGGTCTTTTTCCTCGCGTTGGGAGCATGACATATAGTCATTTCCTGAACAGGATCTTCATTTAGCTTTAAAACCTAAACCCTAAAGTTTTCCTCTTGAAGATGGCATTTGATTGAGCATAAATGTCCTGCTTGGTGAAACATATCTCGAATCTACTCTGGTAGCTATGGGAGCCCTGACTAGCGGGCATCGGTGGATCTGGTGTGTTACTGAACCCAAAAACACTTAAATACATGTTGGGAGGCACACCTAAAAATTTTAACCTAAGGTGAGAAAGCGGGGCACCATGCCGCCATTAAACATGAAAAAAGCCTTAAAGACATGTGACTGCCTGAAACCAACACCTAGTGGCCTTCCCCTTCAAGGATGAGGGGGGTTTAGCCGAGCATCCCTTGATTTGTCATCATCAAAGGGTGTTTGGCTACCAAAAAAATAAGAGAAATGGAAAATCTGGAAACCAATGGAAGCTTCGATGCCAAATTTTACGATTGATTGATGGGTGAAAAGTTGATTGATTTACAAGCATGGTAAAGCTTATATAGGTGCTCAGTGAGAAGTAAAAGTGCAAATAGCCAAAAATTACATCAGGGCAAACTTGTATAAAACCACAAAGAGCGGTCAAAGCGGTCAAAAATTTCTGAGGGTGTGATGTTGTGAGGCCGCCTTCTGAAATTCTGAGATGCCGATTTTCTGCCTGTAATTTTCCCTTAGAGCTCCACAGCTTCTCTTTGCAGTATTTTTGCTCCAAATTTCCTGCGATTCGATCATGCATGCTTGGTCGGCTCGGGTTCATCGTGTTTGAGTGTGAGTGAAGATAATAGAGACATTTAACTTTGCAAAACTACTAAAAATAGCTACAAACCTTGATTAGTATGAAGCCCGGAATGACTCTTATCAGTGAGTCATCGAATCGATTAGTACACAAAAGTGTTTTAAAACACTGCATTATCTGTGGGAGCTCAAAATAGCTGTATTTGTTCAATCACTCCCCAACCAAACACATTGCCTAGTCCCTTAGCAATGATAAAAGGAAGATCATGCACATTCTATAATATATTACAAAAGAATATCTTTCAAAAAGTGTGTATATAAGTGAGGAGGTACCACCTTTAGTATGAAAAAGTGGGACTCACGTACAAAAGCCGACAGAGAATAAGTGCCATACGAGAGCTGTGAAGTTTAAAAACGATGTTCATTCAAGGGAAATCAACGAACTTCACAAAAATCTAAGGTATTAAGGTGATCAGTTTTTGACAAGCTACTAGCTCTGTCTGACGAGCTACTGCCCGATGCCTTGGAAACGTGACCTTCATGTAGATTTGCCTCCCCACTCTGTTCCACACTTCTATTTGTGTTGTAGGTGCGATGCTGAAAACTCGACTTCATCGAAGTCCGTGTAACGGGGATTAACCGATGACTCCCAGCCAACTAAGGTTTAGGGCATCAAGTCAAAGGATCTTTCAACCTAAAACTCTACGAGTTTCACCGGGACTTTGAATGATTTGAGGAATCAGCACCTGGCTTCGCTAAACTCCACCGTCCACCCGTATAGCAGGCACTACGTGGTGGCTCCTGACCAGTTGGCAGGACGCTAAGCTTTAAAGGCTTACCATATGCACCCTTTCAGGCCATGCTCGGGTTTCAAGACAAAAACATGTGGCTTGTTTTATTCTCTTTTCTTTTTCTTTTCTTTTCTTTTCTTTTTTCTTTTGGAAGACACATTGGCTTCTTTTCTTGGGAACTCTAATCTATTATGAGTGGATTAACGAAAGTAAGGCCAATTTTGAAAAGAAATGGGGAGATGCGGCTTCTCGACCTATGGATGAAAACGGAGTATTGCCTTGTGTGTGTGGCTAGATAATGGTGAAGACATTAGTTGGTGCAGGGGGTCTTATTTGACAGAGCAAACTCAATGTGCATGGGACTAGTCTAGCATTGATGGTATACAGTGCTTCAACTTTTCAATTTACGGAAAGGCCAAGCCCACAAAAATATAGGGGGTAATTAAGATGCAAAAGAAGTGTAGAAAAATAGAGTTGTATTATATGCTGTAAGGTGTGTTACAAAATTTTCAACTTTTGCAAAAGTAAGCAATGAGCCTACAAATATACAAAAAGGGGCTTTGTTGGGCATGCGGTACAAGTAAAACTAAAGTCAAAAGTATGAACATCACTTCCAACACTAACTCTCCCGGCAATAGAACCAGAAAGTTAGTGGAGGAAGTAGTACCTCCTCAATCGGTGGCTGGAGAAGAATCATCCTCGGCTGGGCCCGGTGAGGTGTATACTGATGAAGTGGTTGATCTTCTTTACTTGTTCTTGATACAAGTAAAAACAAAGTGTGGTCACTAAAGATCAAGCGAAAAATGAAATTTAACTAAAAACAAGACAAACAATTGTATTATTAGTGACTTGAGTTATTACGAAGCCACTTCCAAATGTGTAGCCTAAGGTTTCATGGGGATCTAGGAAATTTCCTCCACATGCGCGATGTGCTACCGCGACGCAGGGCTTCACTCTTTGCCCATTAACTTTGAACGCTGTTATCATTTGGGTTGAAGCGAGTCCACTAAACCATTAAGATTGTGCTTGATGAATGATGAATGGTCGATCCATCTTTATTTGAGCTTCCGGAAGAAATGTAGGTTGGAGTCATTAGAGTAGGTTTTAGTCCCACAATTGAAGTTCTTCGGGATTATAGAAACGTCGTACCACTTCTTTAACTTATCCTTCGCAATTTTCGAATTGAGTAGGTATCATTCATAGATCTTCTAACTCATTGATGTCTTGGAGTCTTTTAAGATTCGACCCGCTTCCAATGTCGATTCAATTTCTTTGTTGCCCACACGCCTTATATTCAATTTCCACGACGGTGTGCCTTGCCATAAACTAGGCGATAAGGAGGGGACATTGGGAATGGTCTTGTATGTTGTTATGCCCGCTGAGAATCGAGAAGCAAGAGATGATCTTCTGTTTGATTCACCACTTTCATCAATATAGTCTTGATTTCCCTGTTGGCTAGCTCTACTTGGCCAGTGCTCTGAGGATGGTAAGGGGTGGCCACCTTGTGCTTGACACCATACTTGGATGGGAGATTCTGAGAGGTTTGTTGCATAGAAATGTGAACCTCATCACTTATTATAGCTTTAGGACTCGAGATACGGAAAATGTTCTCCTTTAAGAATTTTAATACGGTCTTGTGGTTTATTTTGCTCTACTGACCTTTGCTTGACCCACTTGACATAGTCAGCTCGAGGAATGTAAGTATATTGAAGGAAGTAGAAATGGGTCAGTAGAAGTTGTGCCTAAATGTCAAATAACTTCGACAACGAATGAGGTTCGGTGGCGTCATATGTGACAGGAGATTTTCCCAACCTTTGGCATTTATTAAGCATTGTTTGCACATGGTGTAGGCATCCTTAAGATGGCCAATAGAAACACACTACGACACCTTCATTCTTTGTTTTACGGGAAATGAAATGACCTCCACCAGGGAGCCTTGTCATGGCGGGTCGTGGGTATCCACTGGTTGTTCTCCTTGGCGCACTTTCCGGGTGTTGATCGACCTGATATTTGAACAAATGGGGTTCTTCCCCAATAGTAGAGGAGTGGATTTTTGCATGGAAGAACTTCTTGTCCTGGCCTTTCCAGTGCAGTGGCAGCTCCCTGTTACTAAAGTTGGCAGTAATGGGCAAACCAAGAGCAACGCCTGGTGAGTGAGACTCCTACGGGGTCGTCATAAATTAGAGGGTTGTGGGTGTTGTGTGCTATGGTTAGTTTGGAAAGGTGGTCAGCAACAACATTTTCCACACCCTTCTTATCCCGAATCTGCAAGTTGAACTCCTATAGTAAGAGGACCCATCTTATAAAGCCCACAGCCTTGGCATTTTGTATGAGCGGATATTTGAGCGGAGATGATGCGCAGAGATAATTCATTTGCACTTTATCAAGTAGTACCAGGCTTTGTCGAGGGCATAGACCTTACCTCGTAATTCTTTATTGTTGGTAGTGCTTGAGTTCTCTAAACTTCATTCAATGTTTTGCCCAGCATAGTAAATACATACAGTTTCCCTACGCTCTTTGCCGAAGCGCTCAGAGAATGTGAGGTCAACTGCGTCGCACATAATCTCGGCGTTGCCAGTCGGGAGCCACCTGCTATTGGTGCAGTGGTTAAATAAGCTTTGAGCTCTTCAAACCCTTGCTGGCATTCTACATCCCACTCAAACTTGGCGTCTTTTTCTAGAAGCTTATAAAGTGGTTTGGAAATTTTTAGAAAGTCTGCATAATACCTCTGTAGAAACGCATGCCACTAAAGTGCCCTTGCAGTCTTGACATTGTTCGTGGGTGAAGCGTTTAAAAATCAAATCAATTTTGCTTTATCAACTTGAATTCCTTTCCTGCGAAATAGTACTTTACCCCCAATACAATGCCAGCTGACCATAAATGGCATTTCACGATTCGACCACTAAGGCTTTTCTCTATGCACTGTGATAGATAGTTTCAGTTGATTAGGCACTCCTGACTCCCTCCATGAAGCGCTAATATCGTCCATATGAAACCTCCGTAATGCGCTCTACTAAATCGCTAAAAATCTTTGAGCATACATCATTGAGGGAAATGTGGCGGGGCATTACTAAGGCCAAGGGCATCTCTTGTATGCATACGTGCTGAGAATGGGCATGAAGGTTGTCTTTTCTTGGTCTACCTGCTTGACCCAATCTCAATTTGGAAATATCCACAAATATTACATCCAGTAATAAAGGGGTAATGAAATCTCTCAAGCCGATTGGTCAGAGTGAATGGAAGGGAAGTGATCTTTAGTATTACTTCATTTAATGTGATAATCAAGTACATACCCTCATCCGGAAGTGGTAGGAGCGAGTGGGTATCTCTTCTCCTTTTCATTGTGCCTTGGTGGTTTCCCCCGATTTCATAGGCCTTTACTGGGTTGGACTCACGAATCTTGTCGATATGGGGTATATTGCAGACTATGATGACTTTAAAACTTGCTCTAACCACTTCTTGCATATGGGTTTCGACCTTCTTTGTGGTTGCCTCATGATTTTGCTTTATACTACAAAGTAGATGTGGTGGGTGCGTGCTATTTGGTAATGCCGCCCAAGTAATAATTTTCACCCAGGGCAGCATTACTGTTTAAGTACTTATAGTAGGCTACCCTCCTGTGCAATGCTAAGCAAGGCCGAAATGACCACTAGACATTGCTCATGGTCTTCCAAATAAGCATACTTCAGCTCCACATGCAAGGGCTTGAGTTCTATTTTATGAGACTCTTGATTTCTTCTTGACCTGTAATGAAAATTTCATTTTCTTACTCCAGTGTTCCATTTGATCCTACGATTCAAGCTCGATCCAGGTTTTATGGGAGATTGGGGTTTGACCCCATTGCACCACAGATTTCTAATCCCACTTGAAAGTGTTCCCTATGGCAAAACAGGCAACCCAGAATATAACACAAAAAAATCCTATAATGACTCTTTTTTTAAACATTTAAATGAACTAAAAAAAAACTAACAGTAATATGATAAAAGAAAATTCACCAAAACTTGTGATGAGGATCACAAGTGTTCAACAACTCATCAAATGCACTAAGGTGTACCATCGAAACCTTAATGTATTTAGTTCGATTATACCGTGATTGTTGAAATCGCGGGGTATATCTAGGATCACCTGCTAACGACGTATCAGAAACTACTGAGTATAGTGGCTCAAGTCGAACACGGATAAGGTTTTCTTCGTGAGAAGAGTTATAGTGCATTGAAAATGGTGTTTTTCCTCTTTGATTTTAGGATTTGTGAATGGTTGAAAAGCTTGAAATAACGAAGTAAAGTCGAGAAAATTCGCATGATCTCGGGCCACTTGGGGCTTAGGGTTCCTAAGTTAGCAGACATGTCCCCTCAGTCTTTTCACTCACGTTGGGGAGCACTTGACATATAGTCATTTCCCGAACCAGATCTTCATTAGCTTTAAAACCTAAACCTAAGTTTTCCTCTTGAAAGATGGCATTTTGATTGGGGCGTAAATGTCCCACTAACGGTGAGAACATATCTCGAAACCTACCTATGATAACTAATGGGGCAAACTATGGCGGGCATCCGGTGGATCTAGTGAAAGTATTTCTTGAACCCAAAAGCTTGCCAAATACGTTAAGGAGAGCATGCCTAAATTTTAACCTAAGGTGAGGAAAGCGAACCTGAAATACCATAAATCTGGACATGAAAAGCTTGCTTAAGGTATCACGGCTACCTGAAAACCAACACTAGTGGCCTTCCCTTCAAGGATGAGGGGTTTAGCCGACATCCCTTGATTTGTCATCATCAAGAGGTGTTGGCTACCAAAAGAAAAATAAGAAGAAAGGGAGAGAAAATCACAAACCAGGAGAGCTTAGTGCCAAATTTTACGATTGATTGATGGGGAGTGAAAAGTTGATTGATTTCTGAGCATGGCGAGGCTTATATAGGTGCTCGGTATAAAAGTACAAAAAGGTGCAAATGAACAGAAATTTACATCAGGGAAAACTTGTATAAAACCTGAGCGAAGGTCGAACGGGTCAACGGTACCTGGTGAAGCGGTGTTGCGAGAATTTTGCAACTTCTGAAATTTGCGATTCTTTGAATTTTATGACCTGTAAAAATTTCAGAGCTCCCTTCTCTTGATATTTTTACAACCCAAAATTTCCTCCTAATTCGATCATGCATCTTAGATTAGGCTCAAATTCATCGTGTTTAATTGGCTTGAAGATAATGAGGCATTTGACCTACAAAACTACTAAAAATAGCTACAAAATATGATCAGTAGCAAAGTCGGGACCCCAATGTATTAATTGAGTTATTAAAGTCGATTAATACACAAAAAATGTTTAAAACCTGCATTATACAAGGCTCAAAATAGCACTATTTGGGTACTAATTACTCATGAGTAGTTATGGAATCAAACACATCATGAGTTTGGCTTATCATCTTCAGAAAACAGTAAAGGCTGAATTTCGATAGGAGATAAGAAAATTACGGAAAAAAGACTATAAGCTCCAGCATACAAGATTGGTCTCTAAAGCTTGATGATGCATTGTGGGCATATAAAACTACATATAAAACTCCCATTGGAATGTCCCCATACAGGATTGTCTTTGGAAAACCTTGTCACCTCCCTCTTGAATTGGAGTACAAAGCTATGTGGGCCATCAAGAAATTGAATTTTGATTTCAAGGCTACTAAAGAGGAAAGATTACTCCAATTGAATGAATTGAAAGAGTTGAGAAATGAAGTTTATGATAATGCCATGATTTACAAAGACAAGACAAAGAAATGGCATGATCAAAGGATTTTGAGGAGAGAATATAAAGCGGAGATCGGGTCACATTGTCGACTCCCAGGAGCGAAGCTTTCAGACAAGCGGAAATCACAATGGAGTTGCCCTTATACGATAATGCAAGTACAACCTTTGGGAGGCGGTGACATTGAAACCAGTAATGGAGAAAGGGTTTAAAGTGAATGGTCAGCGATTGAAGCAATATCTTGGAAGAAATATGATTGATACCTAGTTCTTAATGGAGAGGAAAGGGCGGCTGAAACAGAGCTTCCCATATGAGAAGTCTGACTGGGAGACTGAGGCGGCGAGCTGTGGGAGGCAACCCATACATCAATTTCTTTCTAAGTTTTATTAGTCAATTTATATTTTTTAAAGTTTCATTTCTGTTCAGCTTTTTATTTATTGTTAAATGTTATTTATGTTGTTCTACTACTTTGTGCTTACAGGTCAATAAGGGCATGAACAGAGATGGAGTCTATATTAATAGCGGCTAATATGCACACAAGACCATAAAGGGAAGTAATCAACTCTCTGATAAATGTTATATTTTTTTTAGAGAATGCATGATTGAAGTTTGGGGGAATTGGAATTTCCAATTCACTGTTTAATCTAATGCTTCATGAGTTGATTTGTTGCATATTTGAATGATGAAGGTTGATTGTTTTTGTTTGTTTGAATTGGGTTTATTGATTTAGTCTTGTATGAATTTGAACTGTTCCAGGAGACCAAGAAATTTTATAGGTCGCGACATGCTTTTAAGTCATGACCAGTTCCTAAAGTGAAAACATTAGAACATTCAGTCGCAACATTAGCTAACAAGGTAGCAACATCATGTTTCCAATACGGATATTTGGTCGAGATGTGATCATCGCGTAGAAGATGGGAGTGGTTGCGACCTATAATGATGGAAAAAAAAAAAGAAAGATAGGTCGCGACTTCAATTTTTTGGTCACAACCACACTTTGAAGTCATTGACAAAACTAAGTAGGTGTGACAGTGTTGAAATATAATAAAATTGGGGATTTAAACATTGATTTGGAGTGTCGCGACTTTAAATGGGACATTTATTGTTAGTAGTGGTGTTGTAAAACTTATGATTTAAGGTATGGCATTCCATAAGACAATAATAACATTGAGCCCATCAAACAAAGCGGCTTGACTAATCTCTTCCCCAAAACTTCCATTGATCGCGTCTTCATGCCAGATTTCACTTTCGTTTCTCTCTTCGACTACGAAACCCTAAATCGATATCGATTCAGAGTTCTACCCATGGTAAAATAACCAAATCTGTTCCAAGTCTCTTATGAGGAAATAATAAATGAGCTCATAAATGAATATTGTCATACCCAGGGTAGGAGGTTCATTTTGGAACCTCGATCCCGAGGCAGTCACGAATGCGGGAATCGGAGAAAACTAGTCAGGTAATGATGAGGAGCCAGTGAGGGAGAAAGGGGCGTAAAAGTGACTTGATAGGCATGTGAAGAAGAAAGAGAAGCAGACGACAGGAACTTTGTCTGCGTGAAGCTAAGGATTTATGGAATAGGTTGCTGGCTAACAAGGGCTTCGTCAGTGAAAGGGGTTTTGGGAAGCTAATTTCCTCGTTTTCTGAGATAATAGAAAAAATAGGTTGTTCTTTTGCGCATCTGAGAGGCTGGTTTCTCTTACTCTGTAGGGGAATTCCTATTGCAAAACATGGTGGGATGAGAGAAGGCGGAATACGTCTTGGGAGTGGGTGCCTTTGGGGATAAAAAAATCCAATGAAATGTTGAGAGCTAAAGAGACTGAGCCTGTTTCTAAATTCGAGAATTGGTAAGAAGCCTAATCATGAAGATTATAGACACTCCTAACAGTTGGGCAGGGAAATTGGGAAGCTCTGAGGAAGAACCCTCTGCAGTATCAGCAGAGGATCCCTCAGGGAAGCTAAGGTGCAGTTTCTCTACTTCCCTGTCCTCATTAAAATCCTTCCCAGCTAAACATCTTTGCTCGAGTGAGAGAACAAAGACGTCATTTTATATGCCCTTTGAGAGAGGCATAAAATGAATGTTAGAGGATTTGATTGAGGGAGTCTATCGGGGAAGGGTGCACCATAAGCAATAAAAGATGAATAATCCCTCACAATCAATAGACTATGCATCTTAGTTAGGGTGAGAGAGGATCATGGAATGAAGAAGAAGCATGCCCTAAGGCATCTCTCTGATTCTGCAGTGTAACAAAGGGCCAGGGAATAAGCGAGAAGGAGATTGTGGAACTAGAAGCAGAGCCGGTTGAGGTGAATGATAACAGGGAAATGGAAACTGTCCCAGAACAAATTCCTCCAACAGAAGAAGAAGAGATGTCTTTCAGGATGAGCCCTCTGAGCCATTCAAGACCTGAATTGAGAAAGGATTTCCCTAAGCTAGCAGAGAGCTCTATAAAGGGTGCAGGGAACATTGAAATCATGGAGATGCTAAGATCAATCAAGAAAGATATGGAAGAAAGGGAGCAGAAATGGGAAAATCATCAACATATCAGAGAGGAGTTCCTAGAATTTGAATTCAGAAGGAAGGAACAATTATGGGAGCAGAATCTGAGACAAAAAGAAGAAGAATGGAAAGAAGAAATGAAAAAGAGGGAGAAGGAGTTAGAAGAGAAAGAATGAAAGCCAGTTTGGAAGCCTTTTATAACAACCAGTTTAGAAGAGATGAAGAAGTGCTTACCATTTTGAGAAAAAGAGAAGTTGAGATGGAGGGTAACATGCTAAAGAAGATTGAAGCCTTCAAATACCTGTATAAGGAGCAATTCAAGGAGTTTGGGAGGTTGATGAAGGAGAGAGATAAGGAATTGGAAGATAATGATGTATACAGAAGAAAAATCTGGCATGAAAGTTTAGACTTGATAAATAATAATTTTGTCGGCTGTTGAGCCTTATTTACGAGCTTGAAGGCACAATCCAACAATGTTGGCAAGAACCAAGACCAGTGATTACTCATATAGAAATGAGTGATAGCCTGCTTGATGACGAGAAGGGAAGTGCCCTTGGACAGAAAATACCTGACATCCAAATCCCTAATTTCTCTCCTTGTCTAGCCAGTTTGACCTACACCCTCCAAACATCATGCCCTCTAAGTCTTACAAAAGAAGAAAATGAAATGAAAGACCTCTCTTCCCTTTCTCCTCTTCCATTGTATTCTGCCTCCATCATTAATAAAAATTCAACATGATTCATTTAAAAATGTCTTGCAATTTGTTATTTCTTGTGTGATAAATTGAGTTGTTGCTCTCGATCGAGGAAGCAATTAGAAAATTTTATTAGGTGGCTTGTTTTGATTGAAATCTAATTGTTGAATAGGTGGTGTGCGTGTTGGGTGATGGAAAGTAAGGTTATTTTGTGTCATTATCTGTTTGTCTAAAAGAAATCATCTAGAATTTAAGATCTTCATTGTAAATGGCACAATCACCCTTCAGTGGGTCCGAGAACAATCTTGTGAGAATAATAGGGCTTCCCTTAATTGAAATAAGAACATGATTTGAGTTTGAATCAGGAGTTGAAATTGTAGAATTGAGATGGGTGCTCTGATTGAAAAGAACAAAGTAAAGGTGGTTGAATTGATGTGTATAAATAGTTTAGTCAATAAAGATTTTGGAAAAAACAATACACATGGTCAAGAAATTCCTTAACAAATTTGAGAAAGATTAGGGACATCTTCTGGGATGATTCATAGTCAAGGGTACAAGTTCCTAGAACTTGTTAAATTATTGGTCAAGGTGAAATCTAGGTAAAAACAACTATGAGAAATGATAGAGGCCATTTTGGAAGTTTGAACCTTTTGAGCCTACCTCATTATATGCAGACATACCTCTAGTTCCATGCTTTGAGCCAAAATGACTAATTTCTTCAAATACTTGACAATTAGAGCACGGAGTCCCTCTGCCCAAATGAATCCCTAAGTGGGAGCCCTACATTACCAGTTTTGAGGAGCAAAGTTTAATGTGTAGAAGGGGATAAGATTAGGGGAATATACTTTATCTAGATTGCAAAGGGGATAAGATGCAAATGGTGTAGAAGTCAAAAGAAGAGAATAAGTTTTGTCTTGTGGCCTATCTCTCTTGAACAATTAAGTTCTTAGGGGTGTTTTAACACCTAGTACCCTAATGTCAACTGGTATGGGAGTTGCTAACTGACTCTCTAAGAGTGATAGAAAACCTAAGAAGACAAACATTTACATTATTCTAACTCTTGATAGAAAAGAGAAACAAAGAGTTCAGGTAAAAGGAAGCTGGGTGATAAGTTAATGTAATAACGAAGAAGCCATAATATTCAAGAAAATGTACAAAAGCCAAGTTTGGTTGATTTGATATAGAAATTAAAAAAAAAAAAAGTGGAATCTGGGTAATTTGAAGCCTAAAATTTCCAATTGTCCACCCAATTACCCAAGCATGACATTACAAACCCTAAAGACCTCTTTGATTTTGAAGGTTGAATTCACCTACATTAGTGGAGATCAATATGAAAAACAAGCCTATGGGATTTTGACTAATGTTCTAAGGAGAATCCTAGAATTTAACAATTGATGAAGACGAAAGAGAAAGACCTACACACACTCACAAATAAGATTTATTAACTGAACTATTTATATGCAGAATTCATCAGTTTATTGTGATAGAGGTTGAACTATTCCTTTTTCTTATTTGGAAACTGAAGTTTGAATTAGTACTGCACCCTTCTTATTTCAAGTCAATTGGTAGAATCAAAAAAAATTGAAGTGTGAAACAGAAAAATGTCCTTAAAAATAAGCTTAAATTGTTTGAGGACAAACAACTCTTTCTTTTCTTTGCTTGAGGACAAGCAAAAGTTTAAGTTTGGGGGAATTACATAAAACTTGTTTGTCTGTGAAAATATAGACTAAACCACTCAATTTAACACTTATACAGGAACCTGACAATTTTCCTGCATCTATGTCAAAGTTGAATAGATTTGTTTGAAAATGAATAAAACCGATTTTATGTTGGAATTAATAATGGGTTTGATGCAGACCTTTATGGGGTGCCACGAGGGTCATACAGTAGTAAAGGAAATTGCATGTAAGTCGAATATCTGTTCCCACAGTTGACAGAATAATGAAGTCAAACTGCCCTAACTGCACTCAGGGTCCACACTATTTGAACCTCCTTTTAATAGTTTGAAAAAAACTAGAATTTAATAGACAAGATAATCCTATACTACATCCATCTAATTAAAATAAAATTTGAATTGAACTAACAAAATAAACTGGATTGAATGGAGTTCTACACTTTAGAAATGAACAACGACATAGGCGCTATAAACACTTTTTGAGTCATTTCTACATTCTAATCCATTGATTCTTTCTATCTGATTTTGGATTTGGATTTGTCAAAGATGCTAATAATGCAACCCAGATATACCATTATTCACTAGTGGGAGTCCCTTCTTCTTTCAAAGCAAATGATCTAATCAGTTACTTGTATTCAACACACTCTTTATAAGATCTAGGTATTTTTCTTTTTCAATACTTCATACGCATTTCTTAAGACTGCAGAAACTTCTACAAAATGGTTGATGACTCATCCTTTAATCTACTAAATTTTTCCTTTTCCTTAATTAGATCTCAGCTAACACGGGATTAAGATCTATCCAACAGATTAAGGTGAAATCTCAAATGATTTAAATTGATAAATAATTCCCTTCAACATCATCTATGAGTGAAATGGAAATTTATGTAAGTGAACTCGAGCTTATTGGTTCATCAATGGTAGTCTAGCATACCCACAGTGTGGTGGAGCAAAAGCTCTCGAAATCTCCCATCTCTGAAGTATATGAAGGTCTCTTGGAAATCAGAGCATGAAACAATCCTTGAAAGGATACTTGATACTACTATTAGGAACACTTAATTTAAGAACAACATCAATCAAATAAATCAAAAATCCCAATTTCAGGAAATTCCTTCTAATTCAAGCAGAAAATAATGTAACTAACATGAGATCCATTCCAATGGAAGTTGCGCTTCTCAATTACAGAATCACAATCAATAATGGAGTATTGATCAAGAACATCCCTTTGTGTATAATCCCTTTGGAAAGAAACGAATTCGAAAATTGTCTAAACTTCAGTGATTCAGGGCCGTACAATTGGAAAGAAAATGAAAAGATTAAATCCGACACAACATCCCTAAAGCATGTGCGGTTCGGATCGAAAAGAAAGAAAGAGTCTGACCACAAAATATACGGTGAGTCTTCCCTGGGTACTCCCAATAGTGGAGTTTGAAATATTTGCCTCTCTTTTTTGTAGTAAACTGTTTATAACTTTTTGAGAGTGAGCACGATTCAAGGTTCGAGGTGGATTTTCCTAAGGTGGCTAAACAACTCCTTTATTTTGAGTTGCTTGACCTTAGAAAGCTTGTCGTGTTTGTCGTTCTTCTGGGTCTGTCGTCTGTGTGACCTCGAGGAAAGCTAGTCGCAACCTTTCGATTTGTTGCTACAATTGTTGAACATGACCCTAATGTTTTACATTCTGGCGGTTTCTCTTGTTTCTAACGGGTTGATATGAGTACAGGCACAATATGTGACCTGACCATTCTTCCCTTCTTGAAATATATGTCGCGACCTCAATTTCATGTCAGACATCATTTTACATTGCTAGCTATGTTGATCTTTGTTGACCACGTTTTTTACGGCCCCTCCAGCAATTCTATGTGTGTACAGGCCTCGGTTCCATGTCGCATGGGGTACATCTCATGCTCTCTTGCATTACATTATAGCGACCTCAAAAGCATGTCACGACACCACTTCTATTGTCAACCAACGATTCATGATCCATGACTCCTTTTCATGTTGGGCTTAAATTGTTTATTACGTTTCATTGTCTTGTCGCGACATGGGGATTTAGTCGTGACCTAATCGTTTATTTTCCTTCTTGAAATACGTAATAGGTGACACCAACATGTTGATATTATTTCTTTATCTATCCATGACATTATTTCTTCCCATCCTATTACATGACCTTGTTCTTATTTAGTCATGATAGTTTCTTGTCACTTTAGCTTCTTTTTATGGTCACGACTAAAAATTGTGTGACAATGAGTTCTTGTCACCTTTGATCTCTTGTTGCGGTTACTGACTTAGTCGCAACATGTTTTAGCTGTTAGCTCATTTTATGTGGTGACGCGGAAATCTAGTCACGACCTCGATTGGTGTCCTCGACACATTTTTGTCGCGAACATCGGAATTCCACAGTATGAGGCTTGCAGGAGATCCATTCCCGGTGTTAGTCTTTCACAGTCGCGGCATCAATTATTTGTTACGACCAACCATGTCTTCTTTCTATGTTGCGATGTCAAAACGGTGTCGTGACATGATCTTCTATGAAGCTCCCTTGTCTTGGTCTCGATAATAAATTTTCTCTGTCCTTGACATCTTTTGTTACGACACTATCACTTCTAGTCGCAACTTGAGTTCTCTGTCGTGGCTTCAAAATTGTTGTATTATTGAATTACTTGTCCACGACCTCGAGTGCATTGCGACCTACTGCTAGACGGATATAAGCTTCTATATACTTGCTTTGGGGTTAGCCATTTCTTATAATAAAAGTCACATGAAATATAAATTTAGTGAAATTTCCATATTACGAATAAAAACAAGCAATTATATTGAAAAACATATCGAGGAAAATGGATTAAAAGAAATGAATGAGTCTTTTGACTCATCCTCTTGACTGGTTGGGACTCTCACAACTCTTTTACCCAAGGAGGCTCCTACAGAAGCTTCTCTTCTAAAATCTTTCTACGCTACTTGCCTCGATTTCTCTACTTTTTCCATTGCTACACTTTTGATTGATAAAAATTCACTAACAGAGAGAAATCAGCAAGTGTTAAATACCTCTTTTGCCCGAACTTATTTAGTCCATCTTCGTGCCTACCAGAAATGCTTAGGTGAGGTGGCTGGAGTGCATACTTCTTTGGGATAGCTAAATTCTTTTTCATACTCTGCCACTGACAAATTCCTTTGCTTCAAATTCAAGAACTACTTCCACTTGGTCTCCCTATACATATATGTAACGTACTTTGCCTTAAACTCTTGGACAAAGAAATACCAAGGCATGGGATCTAGAATCCTCGGACTTTTCAAAACCAATTTCCACCAGTCATATGCCTCACTCTGCAATAGTGAGACTACACATGATACTCTCTGATCGGGAGGGCATCTAACTTCCTCAGCTACTCTTTATAAGCTTTTAACCGATGTCGACTTTATCACTTACTCTTCCATACTTGTCCCAGCAAATTCCTCCCTACTCCATGCCTTCTTACCGTATACATGTCGAGCCTTAGGAGGCGATTAGTGTCCAATACCACATGTCTTGAGATATTCTGACAAAGCTTCCATTGGCTCGATTTAGACGCTTTCACTTTTGAAGGTGAGGAAGGATTCGACGAGATAATACTTGATCTCCTAAGTTAACACTCTCTGCCGCTTCTTTTGCTAGATTAGGAGGGTGATCCAGCTTATTCAGAAAACAAAGACATCCACATTAGGCCAACACATTACTATACACATACTTGTCTATCAACTACTATCAGGTAAGCCTAAACTTGGGCTCAAGTACCTGCCTTGTGACATGACACGGCACCTGTGTTGGAAGTAAGGGTGTCATGAAAATGTAGACTTTAAACCTAATTAACTGAGCAGTTCTAAAACATTCCTTAAATATAATCATATAGTTTAACATATATTACAGAACCACACTATCTTACCCCACTATGTGAAGTTTTCAAAACATCACTTACATATTATTTCAATCATTTCATTGTACTTGAAGTTTATATACATTATCTGATTCGAGAATAAAACATTAAAAAAACACGCAAGTGAGCTTTATCATGAGATGGCGCTGATGTTGATGTAGAATGTGTATTCTCGCTTATGCTTATAAATGCCTGCGGATAAGCACCCGTATATAAGCATAAAAGCTTAGTGAGGATCTTACACATGGATGACCACTAAACATGATCATCACATTCTAATACTCATACCACTAAACATTATTAGTGGACCCTGCTCTGCGCCATAAAAGGTCATCCTTAAGCTTATCACATGGTGATCCACCCTACAAAAGGAGTAGGAATGGTTCGGGAGACCGGTGCGTGGCGGGGAGATGTTACTCGGCATCAATGAAACAGCGGTCGGCAAATCTGTACCGTGGGCGAACTAGGCATGCGACGAGGTAAACACTCGACCTGAGCCCTCGAAAGAGCTAGAGCCTATAATTGGACGATCACCCTGAACACCTTTCCTACGTTGGTTCCAAGCTAGCGGAAGACCTCAGAAGCCTCCTTATCCGCTTCTTTAAACAGAACAAGGATGTTTTTGCATGGAAGCAAGAGGACATGGGAGGGATTGACCCCATGATAATCCTCCTGATAAACGTCAGTCCATCCTTGGCAAGTTAAGCCCTGAGAAAGTTTCGCCCCAAAGACAGCGATTAATGAGAGGTCGACAAGCACCTCGACCGGTGTGATCAGAGGAAGTGGAATACCACCCGAATGGTTGGCTGACGTCGTGCTCGTCAAAATTAAATAACCAAAATGGCAGCTGCATTAATTTCAGCGGCGTCTCTGAAGGAGCATGCCCAAAAGATAGTTTTTCTCTACCTCGGATCGACCTCATAGTAGCCACCACAGCCGGCCATGAACTTCTCAACTTCATGGATGCTTTTCTCCGACCTGACGAATCAGCATGGATCCCAGGTGGCCCAAGAGAAGACCTCGTTCTTTGAGAGCGACGGACTATTGTATCGTATTAATGCCGCTGGTGAAAAGCTAGCGGGGACCTACCTGCAGGAGGTTGGTGAACATGATGTTCCCGAACAAATAAAGGGACATCTACGAGGTATATATAGGCTTGACATGTTAGTAAAATCAACCCACGTAGAGCTCCATATAGCTCATCGACATTAATCACAAAGAGTCTGTTGTGAAGTTGAATCCAGCCAAATGCGCTTTTGGAGTCTCGACGAGGAAAAATTCTCTTAGGTTTTTATAGTCAACAACCGAGGAATAGAGGCAAACCCAGACAAGATAAATGTTGTGCTCGACATGCAGCCGCAATCAAACATAAAAGAAGTCCAAAGCCTAACTAGAAGAATAGTTCATGTCAGTTTTGTGTGTCCAGGAGAGCCCGGTGATAAGTGTCAGCCTTCTTCCCAGTTTAAGCTTTCCGATCGGATGCGCCTTTGAAGAAGCATTCAGGTGTTAAACTTATCCCGAGCTCTCCCCATTCTGTTGTCCCTCACGAGAGCTCCTTACTCTGTACCTAGCCGTTTCAAATTTCTCAACCAACGTCGTCCTGGTTAGAGACAAAGACAGAGTGCAGCACCCAGTCTACTATTACAGCCGAGCTCTGAGAGGAGCAGAGGAAAGGTACCCAAAGATGGAGAAATTAATCTGGCATTGGTAACACGGCCCGAAAAACTCCACATGCTGCTTTAGAGCTCTTCATTAAATCCCAACGAGAATACCAGTAGGCCAGTGTTACACAAACTGAACCTCGGAAGATTGATGAAGTGGGCCGTAGAAGTGGCAGTTCGACATCGGATACAAACCAAAACAACAATAAAGGGCAAAATCTTGGCGACTTTGTCATCAAATTCCTCCAGCCAAACTTCATGAAACTACTCATTGACGTCGAACCTCCCTATTTGGGGTTGTCCCGTGAATGGGGCCATGATGCTGAAAGGAAATTAGTGCCAATTAATTTTGACCTCTCGGAAGAATTAGATACTCCGGTATGCGCTGAGATTTGGAGTTAGGGCCTCAATAATGAGGCCGAGTATGAGGCCGTCATAGCTAGGCTTAACCTTGCACCCATTCCAGCCACCGTAGGATCCAACTAGAGGTATGTGACTCCCAAAGCTGGTAGTAAAAAGCAAATAAAGACTCTCTCTGAAAACGAGGAGGCGAAAAATGATCCTATACCTCGAGAGGTACGGGAATTACTTAAGTTGTCTGATTGGATCAGCACATACGAGACGGAATTCGAGCAAATGCCTTAGCAAACCTAGAACGCCTCCCGAGAAGACCTTAATAGACCTTACACTGCCGAGCACCTTTCGTGAGTCTGTGAAATCCCCAAACAACGAGGAGATCTCTCCCGCCATGTCCTGGGGCCCGAAATGGATGGACCCATTTGGGACAACTCAATAGAAGACCACCGCCAAACGACCAATATACTCGCTTAGGCCGAGGTCTCGCTATGTTTACTATTCATCGAGGAACCCTTTATAAGCGAGGTTTTCTACACCGATCCTCAAGCTTTAATCAGAAGGAAGACACCACGTGCTGAGGGAAGTACATGAAGGCGTATGTGGAAATCACATCGTAGCTCGGGTACTGGCGGGAAAAGTCTTAAGGCAGGGGTACTATTGGCCCACAATGCTCAGAGACGCAACAGAACTAGTCAAAAAATGCAAAGTTTATCAGGAGCACGCCAAAATCTTCACCTTCCATCCGAGCCACCGACGCTGCCATAAGCCCCGGGCCTTTTCAAAGAATGGGGGTTGGACATATTGGGACCTACCCCATTGAAAGGCCACCGGTAATTTGACCGTCGTAGTAGGATTATCAACAAATGGATAAAGCCGAGCCTCGCCACTATCATAGAACAAAGGTACGCAACTCGCTTACGCTCCATAGTATGTTTTGTATCCCGAGAGCCCACGGTCGCACAATGAACAATCTGATAATCCTGGGCACCAAGGATTTCGCACCGAAGCTCGATCGTGAACTACTACTGGCCCCTGAACTCATCCACAATCCAATGTGTACAAGTAGAAGTCGCTCATCAGAACCCTTAAAGCAGCATTGAAGACCAAGTTGGAAGGCCTAAAAGGCAAATGGGTAGAATAACTCCCCGAGGTATTATGGGCATACAGAACTACACGCAGGTCAGCAACTCAGGAGACCCCATTCGCTCTAGCCTTTGGTAACGAGGAGGTAGCCCCCAGCCAGATTACTGCAAATCCTCAAGGATTGAATCAAAAGCCGAACATAACCAAGAGGCTCTTCGCCTAAACCTAGACTTTCTAGATGAAAAGCGTGATCAGGTCCTGAAACGCACAGAAGACTACCAAAGGAAGACGGCAAGGTACTACGACCAAAAGGTCAAACCTTATTATAAGCCCAGCACCAGCTTTAAAAGCTTCTACCAACGAGAGGAAAGATCCTACACACATGGAAAGCTAGGACCTAATCGAAGGCCCTTATATCGTGTCATTTACATCCGACCCGCAACTACGAACCTGCATCAAGAAGGAAAATTCTACCTCACTCTTGGAACACTAAGCACCTCAAACGATTCTATCAATAGATCTCGGATTGTAATCTTTAATCAAGTATCATCGCCTTCGATAATGGGCCAGGTGTGTTCGCTGATTACTTGTTTAATATCCTGCGAATCAAAAGCAAGGCATATCGGTAAAAGAAAAGCAAGCAACTCGGATAGGAAACGCCTGAGAAAATTACACACCTCAGAATACGAAAATCCATGCTTCACAAAAAAAATTGTTCTTTATTTCAAAGAAGAAACAAATGATTCAAAGAAGTTACAATCAGCAGTGCCATCCCTTACATCTCGGGAACGAACAATACAAGCAGCTTCCTCAAAAGAAAAAAAAAATCTCAAGAAAGAGAAAGGGAAAGGGAAAGAGAAGAAGAGAGAGTGTGAACGGGAGGGAAAAGGAGAAGGAAAAGGAGAAGAAAGAAGAGAAAGGCAATAGAAGAAAAAGAGGGAAATAAAATGGAGTAGGAAAACAAGTTCTTTTGAGTACACCGCCCCCTCCGGATGCATTCCCTAGCACCGCCCCGTCATAGGGAGTAGCTAGGGAATAACATAACTCCCACAAGGGAGGAACTAGGGAAAAACACAACTCCTACAAGTAGAAGACCATCGGAACCAAACGCTAGCTCACGACCTCCAGGCAGACCTCCTGCAATGACGACCAAGTCTTGAAACTTCATTGTGTGCGGATTCCAATTACGCCTAAAAAAGGGAAGAAGGTTCGAAGCATGAGCACCATCACAAAGGAGTCGCTAATTGTAAGGAAGACGGGGCGCTCAGGAAGTCGCGCAATTCATTCCAACTCTTCATAAAGCCGCATTAAAGCTACCCGCACCTTTCTAAGATACAAGTCAAACTCTACGTAGCCACCCGACCATCGCCGCCTGTGGTTCCCAGCGCAAATAAATAATAAAGCCATAGCCACTGGGCAGCAAAATCAAAAGCCTTTCAAGAAATAATTAAGTCGTATTAACTGCTCCAATTCTCCATAAAGCCGCATTAAAGCTACCCGCGCCTTCCAAGAGAAGGAAGTCAACCTACTATGTAGCCACAAACACGCCTGTGTGCATAATAGATCAGCTTCAAGAAGCTCCAACAGGGCACATATAGTCATGAGCCAATCCAATGCAGATTACTGAATGAGTTTCAACAACTCAGTTTTCAAGAGCTAAACTACTCAACAAAAGGCCATATAGCCGCGAAGCCAGTTCAGCTCAAGCAAATTATCCCATGGAGCCTCAGCAGATCAGTTTTCAAGAGCTCGACTTCTCAACAAAAGGCCATATAGCCGCAGAGCAAGTTCAGCTAAGGCAGATTAACCCACGGAGACTCAGCAGCTCAATTTTCAAGAGCTCGACTGCTTAACAAAAGGCTATAAAGCCACAGAGCCGCTCAAATGCCGATTAGCCTGACGAGCTCCCGCCAACAGAACGGGCTTAAGAGCTAAACTGGCAAACTAAGGCCTCGTAGCCCAGAGCTAGCCAATGAGCAGATTAGCCCACTGAGCCTCAAGAGATTGGGTTAAGAGCTCAATCAGTTTCAACTCAAGCCTTGGAGCCCAGGAGCCAGCTCACCAAGCAGATTAGCCTGACAAGCCTCGCAGCCGCTCAAGAGCTCAACTGCTCAATAAAAGGTCATATAGCCGCGGAGCTGGGCCTACCAGCAGATTAGGCCCATGGAGCTCGGCAACATCAGTGGGACTCAGGAGAAGCCGCTGGAGCCAATTCAACCAGCAGATTAGCCCACAGAGCCTCAGCAACTCAAATTTCAAGAGCTCAACTACTCAACAAAAGGCCATATAGCCGCAGAGCCGTCACCAGCAGATAGCCCACTGAGCCTCGAAGCAAATTTCAATTTTTCAAGAACTCAATCAAGCCAACTAAGGCCTTGTAGCCCAGAGCTTGCTCAAATTTCGCATATTAGCCTACGGAGCCCGCGAATTAACTTTCGAAGAGCGAATACTCAACTCAAAATTAGAGCCCAGAGCCGCCCAAATTTCAGCAGATGAGTCTACAGCCTCAAAGAAATTTCGGGCCTTTTCAAGAGCTCAATTGCTCAACAAAGGCCACATATAGTCACAGAGCTGGCTCACCACGCAGATTAGCCTGTATTTGAGCCTCAAAGAAATTTCGGGGCCAAGAGTCAGAATCGCTCAACGGTGGCACAGATAGCCACTGAGCTAGTTCACTCGTGCAAATTAGCCCACGGACCTCAACAAATTTCAGCTTTCAAGGGCTCCAAACCGCTTCAACAAAAGGCCATATAGTCGCGGAGCCAGCCTTCAAATTTTTAGCGACAGCCTACACTGAGCTCCAAGCAGCCCTAGCCGGCAGAGCTCAACTACTCAACCCGTGCCTTAGAGCCCAGGATAGTTCACCCGTGACATATTAGCCCACAAAGCCCTGTCAACAGCCTTAGGCTTTCGAGAGCCCAACCCGCTTCAACTCAGGCCCCAGCCCAGAGCCGCCCCGCCCAAAGTGCATTAGCCCACTCTGAGCCTCAGCCAGCCACTACAAGAGCTCAATCGGCCGTAAAGGTCATATAGCCACGTGAGCGGCTCAACTCAGCACATTAGCCCACTTGAGTAGCTCAATTTTTCGAGAGCTCAATCGCTTCAACTAAGGCCTCAGAGCCTAAGAGCTCGGCCTCAACTCAGCAGCTTTAGCCCACGGAGCCTCAACAACTCAGTTTTCAAGACCTCAACCGCTCAACTAAGGCCTCGTAAACCAGGAGCCAAGTCAACTCAGGTAGAGCAGCACAAGGAATGCAATTAGGGGTAAAAGCGAGGAGATAGAAAATTAGGTATTCATTAAGTATCAAAGCCAAGAACGGAATTAAATACATCCCGGGTTCAAAGCCCAAAGTTGACAAAAAACAAGCAAAATTGTACAAGGAGGCTCAGACGTTAGGCTCGGGGTTAGGAGCAAAAAGGCGGGCAAAGGAGCGAGCTCAACTCGGGCTGCCGGCTCTCCAGCGCTACGAAAAGAACTCCTTCCTCGCCATACGCGAATATCAAAAATTCATGTCCAAGCTCGTAGGCGTTAGCAACCTCCTCCTCGAGCAAGCTTTCATCCGCCCACCGAAAGTGTGCCTGGCCCTTTTAAACTTGCTATCGCTCCGTCCCTCTCGAATCCACTGCAGCTTCGCCGGTCCCCGCAACGCATGGCACTCCATCGGTCAGGCTGCTCAATGTGAGTTTCGTCCTCGTGCTTCACAAATGGCTCTATCTAGCAAAGATCGCTTATTACGCAGCTCTCATCTCTAGCAAAGATGCAACTCCTCCCGCATCTACCCGGGAGCTCATTCGGGATTGCCTGCAGTTTCTTCCCGACAAACCCGGTTCATTACGGGCAGCCCGCAACCCATCCCCGCCAATTCAAGCAGTACCATTCCGGGCGCTTTGCCCATCCCTCGACCTCTCGAAGCTCACTCCTAAGAACCCCAAGGCTTCATCCCGAGCCTCTTCTTCTACTCCCTACCGCTCGTACATCGGCATGCCTCAGCTCCGGACTTAAGCTTCACTCTACTCTGGCCATTATATTTACATCCGAGTCATAGCTCACCTCGCCGCAGGTGCGGCGGCTTTCACGAAGCTTTGTAGCTCGGGCTTTGACATGACCTGCTCGCCTCCGCCCTTTTCCAAACTCTTCGACAGCCGTCACGATACCCAACATAGAGTCAATACGTAACTCCAAAACCAAGATAGCCGCTGGTAAAATAAAGACATCGGAACTTACGAGGTGACCCCTGATAGTGGATAAAGCCAAAGCCTCTCAATGTAGGCACCCGACCCTTAAGATCAAAACTCCTCGAGGATGGATGAGATCGCGCCACAGTTGAAGTCAAAGATTAGAGAGAAATTAACCCATTCCATCGCCGGCTATTCCTCCCCAAGTCTTCCAAGATATCACAGAGGAGGCTCACGCTTCCGTGCAGAGGACTCTAAACTGAGATGGGCATAACCTCAAACGGAGGCTCAGCAGCCCTCCCCGAGGAATCTTTGGCCTGGCAAAGAGAGGCAGAGCGAGGCCGCGAACTTGGCGCCTGGAACCTCGGCCAACATGGCAATACTTGCCCCCGTGACTCTGACATGGCGCAGGGCATGAAGTAGCGATGGTCCCCAACCTCGAGGCTTTACCCCATGCCGAATGGCTCTTCTCAAGGGAGTCCTAAGACTTCCGCTTCACACTTCGAGACCTCCTGGATCTCCACCCGAGCTTGAAGCTCTCCCTTAGTGGGCTTGACAATGGGAGGCCTCTCTTGGAAGAACTTCATAACGGATGGAGGTGAAGGCCTCGGAGTAAAAGGTCGGGAAGACTTCGAACCAAAAGACCCTTGAATGTTTGACCTGATGAGCTCAGAGTAAGCACGCGGAAGACACTTGGCAAACTTCCGCTTCACGTCCCTGTCTTCAGGGCTAAGATCAAGGCAAATATCTGAAGAGCGCACAACCAATGTAAAGTTAGGGATACCTTATGGTCTATGAAGACTAGACCAAACTAAAGCAAAGAAAAGCTCACGTAGATTCTCGGGAGTGGTCCAGACAGCCGGAACGCCCAGTGTGTCTTCCTCGTCACGGATCATACTCTGAATCGCCAATCGACAAAAAGAATGCTCTTCCAATGCCCGTGGAAGACTCCGAGATCCAAGATATTCTGAGCGCTTGGAACGCTTTAGATAAATAAAGAAAGCCCTCACGGCTTCCTTTACTCAAGAGGTCTAGAGCGTAGCCATATACCGGGAACACTCCAAGCCCTTATCCCCAAGATAACTAGTGCCCAACCAACACCCTGTGTCGGGCGAAAGTCGAGAAGGGCGTACGTTGAAATGCCGCAAAACCCTTTATAAAGGGATGCAGAGGAAAACGGAGGCCATTCTCAAAGGCCACCTCGAAAAAGCACACCATCTTGGGCACTTGAACGACATAGGAGGTCAATACGTCAGTAGACCAAACCTGAACACCAAACAGAGGCCTATATCACCTAGTGAAGATTTCCCAAAATAAAGGCTCGACCCTACTAGGACCCACCGTTAGGGCGTCGCATGATCCACTCTTCAGAGCATTCTGACCCCATAGGTATTTAATCTCACTAATTTTACTCCTTGTTCTTACCTGAGGTAAAGGAGGTCTCCGGGGCATTCACACAACCAAGGAACCATTAGACTTGACTCACCACCACCCTGAACCGTATCAGAAAGGAATCACCATACGCAAAGAAAATGAACTAATCTGCACTCCATGGGAATGCACAGTCGGATAAAACCTAACTGGGGCAATTTCTACGCCGCAACACCTCTCGAAAAGACAAAGAAGGAAAAAGATGTACCGGTCCTAGGAACATAACGAAAGGGATGACCCCAAGCAGGGTATTACAAAACACCAAAAGAAGTTATGAACAATGATCAGACGAGTTCAAGAAAAAAGAAGCCCGAACTCGCAGAGAAGGAAAAAGCTTTAATATCAGGGGAACACAATGCTAACGGTCAGAGGATGTTCTCAAAAGAAACTGAAAGAACTAGAGGAAATAAGCGCGAAAGTCGAAAAGTCATCATTACCACAGGACATTTGACGGCGACAAAGCCCTAACCAAACCAGCCCTGAGCAACCACGTGGAAGTCGCACCCGATTCAAGAAACGATATAGCCCTTGCCCACGCTCGCCGTAACCAAGGGCTGGGGGGCAACTGATTGGGTTTAAAAAATAGGCGCGCAGGCCCACTCCCCAAGTCCAAGAAGCAGGATTAAAAGAAGACTTATGCTGTGCCCAAGAAAAAGGTCTGCGGCCTCGGCGCAGCCCAAAACGGCGTTCCGCCCATCCATCCTAAGGGCCGGAACACAGCGCCCAAAGAGCCCATATCTTATAAATCGAATCAAATCTCCACCAATAAGGGAAGTAGAATAATTCCTAATAATTGCTTTCTAATTATCCCTTATTAATCTGACTGCAATAAGGAAAGAAAATCTCTCATCCAATAAGAGAGAGTCCTTATCACCATCCAATTGGGAAAATCACCCACTATAAATACCAGGCCACCCCAACGGTGAAAGGTACGCAAAAAACTTCATCCCCTAAGCAGTTAGTCTTCCCTTTCACCAGAAAAAACTGACTTAGGCATCGGAGAGGCAACGGGCGAGACCCCGCCGATCCTTTTTGTTTCTTGTTTTAGCAGAGGAGTCCGAACATCCAGCCAAGACCTAGCCCCCCAAGAATTCCAAAGACGCCCAAATTCAGCTCCGATCAAAAGGCATCATCACCTTCGCTTCTACTACAGTTGTACAACTATTTTGTAACAATCTTAAAACAAATTTGAAAAGGGAAGGAAAAGGGAAAAACAAAAAATACAGTATGGTGTCGGGGAAGAAGAGTTTGTTTGGAAGGAAAAAAGGTTTAGGCCAACATAAAGAAAAATAAAAAAATAAAAAATCTATCAGGAGAATTGTTTGGAAAAAAACTTTGGAGGAATTTTTTTTTTAAGGAAAAACCAATTTGTTTTCCATCTTGGTACCTTTTTTTTTTTTTTTTTGGAAAAGGAAAACAAAAGGAAAAAAATTGTTTAAGGTCTTTTTCCCTTGTTAGAAAAAAAAAAAAAAAAGTCCTCTATTCAAAAGAAAAAAACCTTTCAAAAAATCCCTATATTCCCTTGACTTAAAGATATATGGGGAAAAATATATCCTTCTGTTTGACCATACATAGAAAAAAAAAAAAAGAAAGCTTTTTTTTTTTTTTGGAAAAACAAACTTGAAAGAAGCTTTTCCTTTTAGAAAAAAAAGGGGAAAAACCTTTGTTTTGAAAAAAAAAAATGAGTTCGAAAAGGAACATTCGGTAAATCATTGTTTTTGAGAAAAAAAAAAACTTTTTTTTTCTAAATCAAAAAAGAAAACTATGAAGGTTTTATTGAGTTGGGAAAATTTTTTTTTTTTTTTAATCTTGTAACCAAACAAACAAATTTGTTTGTTGGTTTATTGGAAAATCCTTGCAATAAAGTACAATAAGGGGTTTTGAACCCATGACCTAGCATTCAAGTGGTGAATGATATACCACTAGGCAACACACTTAGTTGTGCTTTTTCTTAAGAGGAATATATGATAAGGAGATAAGTCTGCTAGGCTAAAACTCTACACTCTTTTGAGTTCAAGCTAATTCCTTTCTGGTCTTAGGAAATTGGAAATTATGATACAGAGAAGTTCGGCTTCAAGGAGCTCGATCTTAAGCGAGACCGTTTCAGGACTTCTTCAATCTTTCCGAGAACTAATATTGCGGCAAAGAGGTCGGTTCGCTAGGGTTTCTATACTCCCACCAAATTTTCGGGAATACTTTGTTATACGTTATATTCAATTATTCTGAGAATTGGTTTTGAAAATAGAAAATTGACACATTTTCTACAATTTTGCAAAGAAATGGACTCTGATTCCAACAATATTGTTCCAACTATATCTGCCCAAGTGGCAACTCCTACTGTGGCACAAGTGCCAATGATGCCTACTGTTGTGCCTATCTCAATCTCACCTGGAGAAAAGCCAGAGAAGTTTAATGGACTAAACTTTAAAATATGGCAACATAAGAAGTTGTTCTACCTTACCACCTTGAATCTTGTGAGCTTCTTGACTAAAGATGCTCCTAAGCTCAAAGAAGATGAGCATGATATCCAAGTCATCGGTGTTGTGGATGCTTGGAAACATTATCACTTTCTATGTAGAAACTAGGTCATGAATGCTTTGACTGATTCTTTATACAATGTGTATTCGGATAAGAAAACAGCCAAGGAGCTATGGGAATCACTAGACCGAAAATATATAACCAAGGATGTTGGGGCCAAGAGGTTTGTTGTGGGTCGTTTCCTTGATTACAAAATGATAGATTCTAAGATTGTGGTCAATAAAGTCCAAGAACTTCAGCTAATCCTCCATGAAATACATGCTGAGGGAATGATGTTGAGCAAAACCTTTTAAGTTGCAGCTATTATTGAGAAGTTGTCTCCTGCTTGGAAAGACTTCAAGAATTACCTCAAGCATGAGAGAAATGAGATGAGCATCAAAGATAAGATTATTAGACTTCGCATCAAAGAAAACAATATGGGATATTCTGAGAAGAAATGGGCATACAATCTAGGCGAGGCCAAGGCTAACTTTATGGAACATGGTCAAAGTTCCTAGTTTAAGAAAGCCAACAACAAAGGGAAAGGCGATAAGCTGGGACCTAAAGGGGGAATCTCTAAGAAGCAGAAGTTCCAAGGGAAATGCTTCAACAGTGGGAAGCAATGTCACAAGTCTTCAAATTGCAGACTGCCATAAAGGAAAAAACCCAAGGAAGCTAATGTGGTTGATGGCATCACCAAGGATGTTTCTGACATTGACCTCACAACAGTAATCTCTGAGGTGAACTTGGTGGGATCCAATCCCAAGGAATGGTGGATTGACACTGGGGCTACTCGCCATGTGTGCTCGGACAAGAAGATGTTCTCCACCTTTGAACCAATTGAGACTGGGGAAAAGGTGTACATGGGAAACTCTACCACCTCTAAAACAGCATAAGGAAAGTCGGGCCCTAGCATGACTTCCGGAAATATCTGATTCAAACCAATTCGATCGTATGTACCTGAAATCTGCAAGAACTCAGTGTCTGATCCAATACTAACTTGTAGTGGCTCTAATACCACTTAACCGTATGCCCCATGCCTTATTCTCTCGTACTAATACACCACTTCATGTTTGAGGCGCCTCGATACCACTAAACTGTCACTATCTTTTACTTTTTACCATACCATTAACTTGTTCAATCATGTACTGTTAAACATTTAACTTGAAATATATTCTATAGCAGCGAATTACAAAATATATTCAAAACTCCATAAATGGGAGTGTTCAACATATACAAATTTTTACATTACTTAAAAAGCAAAACATAAACAAAATGTAATTCCAAAGGTCTTCGCACCTAGTGCAGTGTGTTGGTCTTAGTTGTTGATGTGGAATGTCCGACTTCTTTGTCTCCGGGCTCTTGTACCTACACTCCGATGAAAATTCAAGCCATAATATGGGAAATAAATACTGTGGACAACCTCTAATAGTGGATCATCACATTTGCATTAACCGCATATAACTTTAACATTCATTTACATATACACATGCTTATTCATATTTTGAACATATCATTTATATACACTTATACCTATATCAGACTTATTCGTCTTATCATGTTTCATTCCATATCATCTTTCATTTACATTTTACTCTTGTACTTATCACTATACATGTATCATCACATAGCAATGTTATGCTTCTCATATCATATCATGTCATTTGCATATTCTTGTCATTTATTTTATAGTCTAGTTCGTAACAATTTTAGGAGTGGATGGAAAGAACCCAGAGCAGTATCCAAGGTACTTATTATTGTACAAGATGCTGATCTCTATCTCTATGACCCAAACCCGGCCGCTTATAATGATCCAAACAAAATTCATGTCATTATCAACCCAAACGGGGCCTCGATATCTATAAATTGTATGTTGCAGCAACTGTATCCCTATAGGCATGCCTACTTATCCAACTACCAGGTTCTGAGCAAACAATCTGTTTCTTTTATTTCATTTACAATATATATCCCATATCCCCAAATAACTATTGTTATCCAGTAATCATATGCAATATTTTCTTATCATTTCCGCATGCATCTTTTTTCTTGTATTATTTAGACATTTATACGTTTTTCTATATGCCTTCATTACACATTTATCTTATCATCCCTTAACCAAGGAATAACACTACATTAAACACATTAGAAAATGAGGGCAAAGAACAATGTTTGCCCAAAGACCGGATCGCCGAGGCGAAGCTTCACTTAGCCTCGGTGGCGAGGTACAAAACATTTTTCATATAATTTTTATACTTGTACAAACCCTTTCATTCACTTATTAGGGCCCTCAATAATCCAATGGACGACTGTTAGACTTAACGAAAAAGAGGAACTAAAACAAACTAGCTGGTACGCCTAGGCGGAGCATTGCTAAGTGCCTAGTGGAATTTAAATGAAAACTCGTTTCGAGTCCGCCTTAGGCCAAGAAGCCTCCGGGCCTAGGTCGAAGCTCTACGCCTGCTGCAGGGGTGTAGAGCAAAATAAATGGCCGTGCCATTTTCACTAGAATTCTTTAACCAAATCAAACCATTTCAAAGCAAACTCAGAAAACTCAACTTAGAACAAATCCAAAATTCACATATTGAATATTAGGGTTTTCCTAACCCAACTTAACCAAGTATTTCCAAACCAAAGTTCTAAACAAAAGTTCCAAATAATTCCATACCTTGATTTCTTCTTCTTATCTTCTCTTCTTCTTCTTCTTCTTCTTCTTCTTCTCTTCTTCTCTTTCTCTTTCTCTTCCGCTGTTTCATCTCAAGCTAAAAATGAGTTTCTAAAAGCTTGTCAATCTTATCCTTTTTTTCGGCTTTTAATTTCTTAACTTTTACAATTTATTCCCTCAACTCTCTATCATTTGCAATCCAACTTATCTAATTTCCACTTTATTATATAATCTTCATAAACTATGACCCTTGGGTCCTGAATTCGTAACTTACTAATTTAGCCTTAACTCTTATATTAATTCCGGATTTTTCTTATTTTATTTTTAGCATTATTTTATTCCGGAAAAATATACATTTATTTTTATTATACCTAAAACATGTTATAAAACTGTCATGGTATAATTTTGGGTATTACAATTTGAGTCAAATAAAATTGTTCCACAAAGAGAGAGAATGTATGTGTCGAAAAGGGTATAAGGGAGTGATGAGACATGTGGAAGCTTAATGTAATGACTATCATTAAGTCAGATATGAATAAAGCTAACATTTCTGCTTATATTCTTGAGTTTTCTAATGTGTGGCATGGTAGATTAGGACATGATAATTATGATACATTACGTAGATTAATTAACTTAAATCATATTCCAAATCGATGCAAAGCATAAGTGTGAAACTCGTGCTAAGGTAAAACTAACTAGGTCATCTTTTCAAAGTGTTGAAAGACACACTAAACCTCTTGACTTAATCCATAGTGATATAAGTTATTTGAAATTTGTACAAACAAGAGGTGGTAATAAATATTTTATTACCTTTGCTAATGATAGCATCAAAAACTATTATGTGTACTTACTCAAAAGTAAGGATGAGGCGATAGAGAAATTTGTTCTTTACAAAAACGAGGTTGAGAATCAGCTTAAGAAAATTAAAGTGCTAAGAAGTGATTGAGGTGGTGAGTATGAATCACCATTTGTTGATGTTTGTGCTCAACATGGGATTCCACATGAACCACAGCACCCTATTCACCTCAATCCAATGGAGTGGCGGAGCGAAAGAATGGCACTCCAAAGGAAATGATGAATGCAATGTTGATAAGTTCTAGTCTACCACAAAACATGTGAGGAAAAGCCATTTTGTCTGCTAATTACCTTTTGAATAAGGTACCAAAAAAGAAGAGAAGAATCCATATGAGTTATGGAGAGGATGACAACCATCCTAAAAATACTTGCGAGTGTGGGGATGTTTGGCCAAAGTGGCAGTTCCTCCACTTAAAAAGGTGAAAATATGACCTAAAACTATTGATTGCATTTTCATTGGTTATGCACATAACAGTACTGCTTATCGGTTTCTTGTCCATGAGTCGAATATCCCAGATATTCACAAGAACACGATAATGGAATCAAGGAATGCATCATTCTTTGAAGATGTATTTCCATGTAAATCCATAGAAGAGCCAAGTTCGTCGAAACGAGTGCTTCAGACTTTTAATGAAAATAGTCATGATCAAGATAAAGACAATGAGGTAAAACCTAAATGTAGCAAAAAGAAAAGATAGATCCAGATTTTTTGACATTAGTGCTTGAAGGGGAACCTCAAACTTTCAAAAAAACAGTCAGCTCTACAGAGAGTGTGATGGGTCGAAAGTGAGTGTTCAAAATTAGGTGGGAAAAGCAAACCCGTGTGCACAAGTATACGCATCGAGTTGACGTAGTGTAGTGGTTAGTCAAGTGTCGTTCCCTCGAAGAGAAGCGTGTTGACTACTGAGTTAATTTACTCCCGATACATTTGATCGAATCCTAAAGCGAATTACGACTAAATTACATTTAGAATTAATGGCAATAAAATTTACGTTAGATGAATTATATCGAGTGATGAGAAACCTGTGGTTTTACCGTCTCCCTACCACAGCCACTCTGATAAATGTCAATTCAATTAAGGAATTTGTATTGAAGTATTCATATGAGTATGTTGGAGGGTTGATCTTTCCTTACAGATATCTTCGAGATATATTTGCCTATCTCCAAAGCAGGATGTATCAGATCTCTCGCTCAACCCCTCAACTCTAAAACACCTAAATGTGCAAACCCTATTGCCACACTTGCAATCTGGAATATCTCTATTCTTCAACTACCCAAGTTTTGCTTTAACCATGTCCCTAGAAGTTATCTTCTCTCGATCTCAAACTCCCAGCTTTAGCATGTCACAATTGGCCAGACAATAACATGTAATTAAACCCATAATTGAAGTAAACGTATGAACTCATATTAATATTCAAATAAGCCAAAACTGAACCAATCCATCAATCAGAGTTAGGGCTGGCAAACCCTAGAGAAAAGAATTAGTTCATCAATATTCAAGACAAGATTGAAGAATTCAAACTGGGCGAAGTAGGTTGAAGGAAGAATTCGATGTAAAACTCCGCCTTCGCATCTCTCCCGAACCGGGCCGATCTTGATCTCTCTTGTCTCTCCTTCTTCTTCCTCAATCCACCTCCTTTGCTTCAAAATTCTTTCCCTTTTATACTGAGACGCTGGCCCATAAATGGCCCGTAAAATAGGCTCGGCGAAGTTCGCAGTGATTTCACTTCACGAGCGCGGGTTGTCGCTTCATCACAAGGTGAGCTAAGGTCTCTTCAATTTGGATGATCGTTCGTCATACGAAGGGTCTTCGCGAATAGTGAAGTGCTTCGTCATGGCAAACTAAGATTTTCCAAGGTCGCTTTTTTTTCATTTCTCGCTCGTTCGCTTTTTCTATCTTTGAAATGCCTTTGATTCCAACATTGCCATATTCTATAGAACAATATAATATGAAGGATTAGCATGATATTAATGAAAACGACTGTGAATCATGCATTTTAGCTATAAAGAACACCGAGAATTCAACTGAAATACACGCATGATTCATCTTGATCAGAGTGTCATGTTGAAAGACATCATTAAGAGTGAAATTGAGGCCATAATACATAACCATACTTGGGAACTTGTGGATCTTCCACTGTAGTTGTAAACCCTAAGTTCCAAAATGGGCTCGCAGAAACAGAAAGTGTGATGGATCAATTGACAAGTACAAAGCAAGACTTGTGATCAAAGGCTACAAACAAACTAAAGGCCTTGATTATTTTGACACATATTCTCTTGTGACAAGAATAAATTCCATAAGGATGGTGTTTGCAATTGTTGCCTTAAAGAGCCTTGAAGTACATCAAATTGATGTGAAAACAACCTTTCTTAACGGAGATTTAGATGAAGAAATCTACATGGAGCAACCATAGGGGATTCTGCTCTGGGGCAAGAAAAGAAAGTCTGTAAATTGGTGAAATTGTTGTATGGGCTAAAACGAACACCCAAACAATGGCATCAGAAATTTGACAATGTCATGATGTCACATGACTTCAAAATTAATGAATGTGACAAGTGTGCATATGTCAAAAACACGGAACATGGATATGTTATTGTATGTCTGTACATAGATGACATGCTTATTATCGATAGTGATGATAAGATGGTTACATCTACTAAGAACATGTTGAATTCAAAGTTTGACATGAAAGACATGGGATCTGTTGATGTTATATTGGGAATAAAACTCATAAGAACATCAGATGGACTCATTCTAAGTCAGTCACATTATGTTGATAATATTCTTCGGGAAATGATAAAGACACTCTGAATTGCCAAACACACCATGATAGAATAGAGTATCATAACACCAGTATAATCACGTACCTAATGAGCCATACAAGACTAGACATAGCTCATTCCTGTTAGTAACCGAGTAGCCATGCGAGTAATCTTGTGAGCCAAGCATTGGCAAGGAATCGAAGTGAGGAGGGCTTGCTACCTACGCTTTACTTGTGATTATGAGCTACATTATACAAGATATCCTATGTACTTAAAGATTACAGTGATACAAACTTAATATCAAATGTTAAAGACTCAAAATCCCATAGTTGTTATGTGTTTACACTAGGGGGAGGAGAAATCTTATGGAAATCCTCAAAACAAACGGTTATTTCCAGATCCTCGATGGAATCTGAGTTTATAGCACTAGATAAATGTGGGGAAGAGGCTGAATGGTTACGCCACTTCCTAGATGATATTCTAAGGTGGCCAAAACCTGTGCCTCCAATATGTATGCATTGTGATAGTTAGTCTGCTATTGATAGAGCACAAAACATTATGTACAATGGTAAGTCAAGACATATTCGTCGTAGACACAACACCATTAGACAACTACTCTCAACTAGGGTTATCTCTCTAGATTATGTAAAATCTAAGAAGAACATCGTGGATCCACTAACCAAAGGGTTAAACAGAGAGTTAGTTGAAAAGTCATCGAGGGGGGTGGGACTAAAGCCCATAAAGGAATAAGTTAATACAATGCATACCCAACCTAACTGATTGGAGATCCCAAGATCTAGGTTCAAAAAGGACAACAAAATTGTAAAGACTTTGATTTGATTACTGTGTGGATCTTCCTGTGTCCATTCCTATGATGAAACAATGATGCTCATATGAAGAAGGTTAAGTCATGCTTTTAATGATCTCTATGCTTTGGAAAGAGTAACATGAGCTACACTTATTTTAAGAGATCACCTATGTAAGATTGAAGTAGGGATGCTTCAAAGGGAATTGAATAAGGCACAATTCCTATTAAACTCTTTTAAAACCAGGTGCATGTTCATGGCCAAAACGAACATAAAAGTGAGAATAGGAACATGTTAGGAAGATTCATGGGTGTGGTATGTCATCATCAACACTAATGACTGAACAATTCAAGGACACCGTGTTTATTGTTTAGTTAGTAGAGCAAACATACTTCTACAAGGGAAGGTTCTAAAGGTAGCACCTACCTCTCCTATGCAAGTTTCAACCGTTATACTCTATCACTCGTGAGGAACCGTTGGTCTTGTGTCTTTGGACGTCAATTTCATTCATGTGGGGAATTGTCGATTTTGAATTTGTTTTGAATGAAATTAACTTTTAGGTTGAAACTGTTGAGTAATAAAAAAAAACCCTTTTAATATTCTTTATGGGTAAAGAGAGCTCATGACTTGCTCGTCTCCCGATTATTAGTGTGCCTAATTCTATTCCTGCCATAGAATTATGGTCATCTAGTGATTGTAATATCGTGGAAATCCATGTGTCATCTCCACAGGAGCGGCCTTACTTTGTCGACAATAGAGCTTATTCCCACTAAAAGTATGATTTAAAGGAGAATTGTGATGATGTGTTGTTTGATTGAATGGTTGATTGTTTTGAATGTTTTAACCTAGAAAGACCTGCACAAAGCTGAAAACACATAAGAAATTAGAAGTACTGCTCTATGCCAAATGGGTAACCAGGTTAAATGTGCTAGATTCCATTATAATTATCACTCAAATGTGTATTCATCACACTCTTAACTCGCATCTTGCTGGGCCCCTAGCAAGATTTAGACTCCGAACTACCCACTCAGGTATGAATCTAACTAAGGCGCCAGACAAGCTTTAAAGAATCTCAAAATAGCACTTATGGAATAGAACATTTCACCCACTTTAGTATGCACCAACATGACTCAATTAGACCAGCCACATCCTTACACACAATGAACATTATAACACGCTAACACAAAATCACATTCAAATGGGGCTGATTACAGGATTTACAAAACAAAGGTAGTCATGCTATGCTGAACCCAGAATGATAGAAATAAGGTAGGTATAATCATATGACATAGAACATGTAACCATCATGCATAATGTCAAAAGGAATGTGTAAAACATAAGTCGAATCAAAGAGGTCTTAAGAGTTTGTAATGACCGTGGGTTGCAAAGAAAGAAAAGGTAAAAGATCAAACCAAAGTTGGTATAAGGCTAAGGTCTACTACCCGAATGCCAACACCACCCTAGTATAGCCTAACACAACTATGCAAAGGTTCGTCTCATCCTCATCAAGAGAATACACCTCCTACCATAGTCGTCTAATTCTTCCCATCTCCCTCTAAACTGAGAAGAGGGCATCCGCCATCAGCCGGCTCCCCCCGAAAGATGCGCTCAAGCCCGAGAGATCGCCGGTCCAGCTGCTTCTGCTTCCCAAGGATGCATTTGAACCACCCCTTGATCCGCCGCTCCATCCTCTTCAAAGGCGATGTGCTCATAGGTGCTGGAGCTGTGGAAGAAGTGGTCCCGAGAGGAGGTACTGAAGGCACTGAGGGCTGTGGTTCAAATGAGGCCGCCCGGCTCTTGCCTCGCCTGAAGCTGTGGATCTCGCTTCCAGCTTTGTATCATCTCTTTCTTTTTAACTGTTCCCCCCATCCCCGCTTCTACAATACTAGTCGCGCGAGGGGAACGGAATACTCCGCCGCACGAATATCGCAAGAACTCCGTCATCGCAAGACCATACGACTAGTGCATGTCAATTGTATCACTATAACTCGCATACAACCCAATCGCCTTAATCGAGACTTTTCACAACCCTTCGCCAAATGCTTAATGATGATCTTGTTCATCGCATGCAGATTCGCTTTTAACTTTCCGTGGACAAATTCTTGTTTCATAAATCCATTCATGGGTACAGATCGCACATAGCCTCGAATACCGCCAAATCAAGAATGGCCTCGGAGCGGATATACGTCCGACATCGCCAGGGCGAATATAGTGGCATGTGCTATCGAAGTCGAGTGACACGGCCGCTTCCCATCACCGGTTTCCAACAGATTATCACCCCGCTGATTTTCCTTCAAATTCATGAACTCCTATCCATCGGCGTGCATCCGCGATCCCCGCAGTGCACGGCGCATATTTCAAGCCCCGGATAATTACCGATGGGATGAGAATATAAGAATGTTTCCAAATTCACGCCTCTCGCATTGGAAACCCCTATTTGCCAGCCGCCTGATCCATTTCTCGTGCTCCCCTCGAGTCTTCAAACATGGCCTCTATTTCTTCATCAACACTGCCTCCTGATAATCTCGCCTCAAGAGGATGCGACTTGTTTTCCTTTTTTCTTTTTCACTGGTTGAGAAGCATCAGGCTTTCTCTTTTTCACTGCTTGGTCCATAGAGGAACTGGATGCCTTCCCTTTCCCGGTGTTCTTAGTACGTGCCATGGAAATGGCAATGATAGCTATAACGGCCTGCATCGCCCGTAAATAAATCATCATGTCCCAAAACTCGCTCACAAAGACTGGCCGCCCGTAATATCAGATGGAATAGCCTTCCGCCTGGCGGATTCATGTTGCATACTCCCAACCAAAGAATCATAAAATAACATCACCCAGAATCCAATCAAACAAATCCATGAGCCGAGAGAAGATCAACAATGCTAGTAAAAACCGCAGGCTTACCACCATTAACACCGATTTGTGATAACTAACTTAACCGACACGGAACCCCGCAAAGCAACTGATCTTGAGAAAGCTTGTGAGAGGAGGCAAACGGCTAGGGCTCTTCTTGTGGGATGGCAAAAAGCAAATGGAATATGAAGAGGCGCCAAAATGTCGGTTTAAAAGCCCTTTCTGCCCAATTTCCGCCCGATTCTACCGGTAGGAATTTAAGTTCTACCGGTAGAACTTTGCCACTGCCCATTTTTTGTTTAGTTCTACCGGTAGAACTTTAAGTTCTACCGGTAGACTTTGCTACCGGCTGTTTGTTGCTCCCACCGGTAGGACTTGAAGTCAGACCCAGAGGAACTGTGGCTTCAAAACTCGATTTTTTCTTTTTTTTTTCTTTTTTTTTTTTTTTTTGAATATATATATATATATATATATATATATATATATATATATATATTTCACTTTTGAAACAATGGCAGGCACTATACATCTGACATGTTCAACTCCGCTCTTCATCCATGTTTTCGTATGTTCACTTCGGGCTTCTTTGCTCAAATTCCACAACCGACCGCATTCGTAGACTTAGTAATCGTAATTCATTCCTCGGGGGATAACTTAAACTCTCCATGAGAACCACCGCCGTTCAGAACTTCCTAGTTCAATAAACTTGACAACTTAAAGCTCAAAATGGGTGCAAGGGATGAGACACTACAAATCCACGGGTATGCAAAGAAATAATGGCCTCTAATCATTTTCCACTTATGCAAGGTGTTCCATAAAGACTATGATGCATGAAATTAACATGACCAGCTAAATTGATGCACAATTGGAAACAATAATGTAGAAAGATCGAGAAATTTAATATAAGTCCTGTGGTTCGGGTGAGCAACAAAGTGGGTAGAATGCAAGGGGGAACAATCTACGTAAGAATACAAGGCTTGTCACAGGTGCTTGTTAAGATGTACATGCGATAAGATGATGTGGAGAGTATATGAGATCAAGCAGGTATGTACAATGCAGGTAAAACATAATACTCAAAATAAGCAAATTTTGAAAAATTTGACCCACTGAACATATAACGAGCGCGTAGTTACGTTCAACCAGTGTACACCTACCTCCTACCCCCACAATTAAAACAAGCATCATTCTCAATGTTAACTAAAGGTACCCCACAAATGTAATTTGAGGGATCACAAAAACAACAGCCCCACGATTTTTTATTTCCTATGTTATTGAAAAGCAAATGAAAGAATGCAATTGAAGTAAAAACAATAAGAATAGAAAGCAAGAACAAAAAGAAAAGCAAAACTATTTACAAAGAATTTGAGATCGAGGTTACTGGAGGGAGAGTTTTGGTAGAGCCGGTCTACCAAATCCAGCAGGCTTGTGAGGAGAGAAGGCGCTCAAGGAATGGTTTGAGGCGTTGGCCATTCACCTTGAAGGAGTTCCATTGTCGGATTTTCTAATTTTACTAGCTCCGTATGGATGAAACGGGTAATTTTAACAATGAAAGGACCAAATTCCAACGAGAGCCGAGCTTTCCAGAAATGTGATGCAATCGGAACCATACAAAGCAGATTTTTGATTGGGCTTGAAAGTTTTCCCTGTATTAGACTTGTCATGGAATAACTTTGAGCCGCTCCCTTGTAAATTCCTGAGCTTTCATACGATTCCTCCGCACTTCTTCAAGTTCATTTAACTCCACAAACGCTGCTTCCCCGCTTGAGCTGGGGATTAGAATTAAAAAGTTCGAATAGCCCAAGAAGCCCTGTTCCATCTCTATCGGCAAATAAAAGCTTTACATAAACCAGCTCTTAGACATACCAAGAACGCTTTAAAGGCAATACGGTATGCCCAAAGAGCACCCAGAAGATCTGGGAGTGACCAATCTTTTTCGATTCGGGCAACCGTCTTTCTAAAATGTGTTTCATCTCCCTATTAGTCGCCACCGACCATCGGTCCGTGCGGTAAGTCATGGATACTTTATGGGTGACTCCATATTTCTTTAACAGATTTTCAAAGATCGATTGCAAAAGTGGAGTCCACCATCACCACAATTGCCCGAGGCGCTCCAAACCGAGAAAAATATGTCTTTATAAATTCTAAACACCTGCATTACTGGGTTCCTGAATTGCCTCAACCCACTTAGACACACATAGTCACGCATAATAAATGCAGAGATAGACACAAGAAGGGGAAAAGGCCCCGATGGAAGTCAATACCCCAACAAATAAAATTTCAATGATTAGAATCGGGGGTAAGAGGCATCATGTTTCGCGACCCCTCCTAGTCGCCGGCATTGAGCACATCAAGCTATAAATCGAAAACAATCTTTAAATAGAGGGGCCAATAAAACCCAATTTTGCAAAATCTTGTCCGCTGTTTTTTTCGGGCGTAGAAATGTCCTCCACAGTTTCGTAGTGGCAAGAAGTTAAAATCTCACTCGCTCATCATTGGGTACACATCTCCTCACATTCGATCGTGATTATTTAAATAGATAGGATCATCGAAATAGTATTTAATATCCGCAAGAATTTCCTTCGTTGAGAAGTCCATTGAACCGAATTCAGCCAAAGGACTAGGTAGTTTACAATGTCGCAAGATACCACTCGTATCGTAACAAGAGCAAAGAGTTGCTCATCAGAAAGTGATATTTTCACCAGGGTATGCCATGGGAGTCGGATTCGAACTAATGAGATAAGTGGTCAGCGACCACATTCTCAACCCCCTTTGACTTTTGATGGTCAAGTTGAATTCTTGACATAGTAAAATCCACCTAGTCAACCTTGGTTTATCGTATCCACAGCAGAAACGAAGTACTTCAAAAATTGCATGATCTGTAAAGATGGATCCTGGGGGCAATGATATATGACTGAATTTTCTAGTGCGTAGTTGTGTAGTTGGCACAGGCGGTCACAGTGTCTTCTTGGCATAGTAAGTGACAAAGCCTTTTTGTCCTCCTCTGTCTAACCACGGCTCTATGGCATAATCACTGTATCATACATGATCTCGAATGGAAGGTCCCGATTTAGAGCATGATTGGTGGTGACACTAGCATGTTTTTAGCTTAGTAAGCGATATCCTGAAGTTGTGACCATGTGAAAGGACATCTTTAGCAAGCAAAGTACGCAAGAGTAGGGCTATATGCTTCAAAATCTTTTATAAGCCGTCGATAAAACGGCCTTGACCAGAATGACCTTATGTCTCTAGCACACTTAGGAGTAGGAGGTGAAATGTTTCGACTTTGGCCTTATCGACTTGATTCATCTTTTGATACTATGTGGCATAAGAATTCCTTGTGTTACCATGAAGTGACATTTCTCCCAATTTAACACAAGATTTTCCTCTTGGCACCTCTCAAACTTTACGTAAGTTCTCTAAGCGACTCTCGAGCGAGTCACAGTGAGAAATCATCCATGAAGATTTCCAATATGATTTCTATCATGTCTTTGAAGATTCCCATCATGCATCGTTGGAAAGTTAAGATTGCATTGCATGTAGATCGAGGCATTTTCTAAAGCGAAGGTACCAAAGGGCAAGAGTGAATGTAGTTTTTCTTGATCTTCTAATGCTATACTCAATTTGGTTGTACACGAGTACCCATCGAAAACAATAAAACTCATGCCCTAGAAGCTCTCTCTAACATTTGATCAACAAGCGGAAGAGGAAAATGGTCTTTCTAGTGCACACATTAAGTTTCCTATAATCTATACACACCTCCATCCACGAGGTGACACGAGTAGGAATAGGCTCATTATTTTCATTGGCAACTCTTGTGACTCTGACTTCTTAGGAACTACTTGTGTTGGGTAACCCACTTCTTATACACGCAATAGAGTGACAACTGCATCCAGAGTTTTAAAACTTCCTTCGCCCTTCTTTCATTATTGGGTTGATCGTCTACTACGTAGTTTGCCTAGAAAGTTTAACATCCTCTTCTAAGTAAGATTACATGGCCAATATCGAATCGGTGATTCGTAATATGTGATTGTCACATTCACGATCTGTGGGTTTTTGATATTTCCAGTTGGAGTTTTTGCTTGGAGTCACGTCAATAGGAAGATATGATTCTTTGGAAGAGTGTCCTGCTCCTAAGAATGCATATTTAGATGTATTGGTAAAGGTTTTAGCTCGGCTTAGGTGGCTTGCTCCTCAGAGAGGCGATGTCTTATCCTGTTTAGGCGACGGGGTTCTAAATTTAGGTGCCGCTTTGTTAGCTTCAAATACATCTTGATGCTCGATTATAGGTGGAGAAACTCGACTCGGTGGTCACTTCTCATCGATTCGGTGACGGGGTGTGACAGGATCATCATGTGAGACATTATCCAGGTATTTTTGGCCTGCGAATTGACCATGTATTAATTTCACTTGATATCTTCTTCATCTCCCGTTCCTTTGAGTACGTGAAAATATTCGATTAACAGTCATGTTCCCGAATGAAAGTGTCGTTAGGCCTCCTTCCTGATATGATGGCATTAGCGATTTGCCCGAGAATGGTCGACCAGAGTGAGGCCCGGGTTCCTTGGTTCGCTCTTAGGTTGAGTGTCGAAGCACCACAAAATCAGCGAAGTAAATTTGTCCACTTGGACGAGACATCCTTCCTTATTCCTAGGAATTTTGACACTACGGTCATTGATTGGAGGAGTGATATTGGTTGGCTCTAATTCTCTGGCACCATTCAGGTCACATATCTTGGTAAAGGCGAAGATTAACACTTGCCCCTAAGTCCACTAAAGCATGCTGACTTGGAATTTCCAGCTACTATAGAAATAGTAGGACTACAGGTCTTTATATTTTAGACGAGTTATTCCCGATAGGGACGTGAATTGTTCGATCATGAATGCCTCCTTGGTGACCTAGTTTCCTTTTCTGGGTACCTGAATCCTTCGAAATTTAGCATGTGAAGTGGGATTTGTAATGGCATCTAACGAGAGATGTTCGGTTCCTGTGAACAACTCGTAAATTTCAGCATGGTTATTCACTTTCTTTGGTGCTCTTAGCCTGAGGTATGGAAATTTGGAGGGATATGGATTAGACTTGTCTTCCCTCTGGTTGATCATGCTTTGTCATTTGTAGTAGGGACATGTGAGGTGTGTCGATTTCCATCCTCTCTAGCTAATTCACTATGAGACTCTTGTGATGGTTCCTTGGTTGGAATAGTTTTGTCAACTACCTTACCACTCCGAAGGGTAGTGACAGCTTTACAGTGCTCAAAGGTACCCTCACTTGAACCTAAACTTCCCACACTGTTTTGACCTTGTGGGTTTTGGATGGGTTGTGATGGAAGTTTCCCTTTTTCTTGTTGAAGGTTACCTATAGATGAGGTGCAGTTATCACAGGATCTCACATCGTCGAGGCTTGATTCGGAGTTAAATGTTTGTGGATTGTTGAGTTGTACAAGCGTGCAAGCTATATCTTTGGAGACTTCTCTTATGTGGGGGGTTGGTAGAGTACATGAGTTTGATTCCACGCCTTGGTTGATTGGATGATGACCTTGATTAGAGTTTGCAAGAAATCCTTGGGGCCTTGATTACGAAATGGAGGAATGAATTGGAAAACCTTGGTTTGGATAGTGAGGGCCCAGCCTTGGTTGTTTGACGAGCTATATAGTCTCTCGTTTCTCGACTAAAATTAGGATGCTTGCCCTTGGAGTTATGGATTTTCAATTGTAGAGGAGTGAAAGGTTTCCTTTGGTAGTTAAGGCGTTAAACATTCAATTTTGAATGGCTCCTTAACTTGAGAAAGGTGACGATTAATAGTCAGTGTGTAGGGTCATCGCATATAATGCGCAGCTCCTCTACTCTAGGTCTATTAGTGCGGGGTAATTGAGGGTACACTGGTTACCTCGTTCACCTTTTTCATCTCCATGGCCTCAGTTTCCTTGTTAAATTAGCAATTTTTACTTGCAACTCATCATTTTCTCTTAAGTGATGGATTCGCCACCGATGGATGTCTTTGTGCGCTTTAGCGAGTGTCTAAAAGAGGTGTTAGTCTCCCCAAATTCGAGCATTCCTGCGCTATAGTGTGGTTAGAATTGCACCCACTAGCACTCTTTTCATAAAATTCTCACGCACACATCATTTGGATGTATTGTTTATTACTTAAAGACAATCCTTGATGGAGAGTATGCAAATTTGTCCAACATCTAACCCATGATGAGGATAGCATGGAGAGATCCTTATATCTTTCCCTTGCCATTGCCGAAGGAGTTCACTGGCTTTCGAAAGTTACGAGATTGCTTTCGCATGAGGGCATTAGTAAATGCGGAGGAAAAACATTGAGGAATTCGTTCGCATGTTTTCAGTAAAGATTGAATTAGGTGCAAGGAATGGAACCAGTTTTGGCCTTCTCCTTGAAGCAAAGGAAACCAAAACTGGCTTGATTATATGGAAGGTGAAACCCAGGTGGAGAGGGTACACTTCAGAACATCCTCGAAATCCCTCGTAAATGAGTAGAGGTTCTCGATTGAACCACTTGGTATCTGGTAGAAGACGGATCATTTCCGACTTCATCAGGAATTGATTGGCCTCATCAGGAAGGCGAATACAAGAATTGGTTGTGGTCCTTTGAGGTTGTAGAATTTCTCTAAGGGTTCTTTCCACATTAGGTAAAGGAGCAGGGAGAACTCTATACTGATTTTGCTGAAGATTACCATTTCCACCTCCTAGCACTGGGTTTATTGGGAGCGTAGCATTGCCCCCATGTTGTGGAGGCTCATAGAGTCCTTGTTGATTCTCAGGATCATCCATTTGAGGTAAAATGTTATCTTGAGACACTTGGCTTATTATGGATTCCTCAGAGTTTCTAGGGGATACAATTCTGACTAGTCGGTGTTTCTTGTTGCGAGCCCAAACTGACATGCACTACACTAACTCGATCCAAGAAACACTTACTAAGATTTCTCACTAAAAACAAAAAATAAAAAGAAAAGTGGAGAACGTACCGGAATTGCAATTTACCTCTAGCTCTCTTCAGATCAACTTGGTTAGTCGCCACTCCCCGGCAACGGCGCCAAAAATGCTTCGTCCTGATTAGTGTGCCTAATTCTATTCCCAAGCGTAGGAATTATGGTCATCTAGCATTGTAATCTGTGAAATCCACGGTCGTCTCAGGGAAGCGGTCTTACTTTGATCGATAGAGCCCCATAAAGTATGATTCAAAGGAGAATTGTGATGATGTGTTGTTTGATTGAATGGTTGATTATTTTGAATGTTTTAACCTAGAAAGACACGCCTGGTGAAAACACGGAAGAAATTAGAAATTTTTGTTCTTATGCCAAATGTGGGTAAATTGTGAGGTTAAATGCGTACTGCGGAATTCCGTATAATTTATCGCACCAACGAATGTGTATTCATCAACTCTCTTTGCAGAGTGAAAAAAAAAAAACAGATTTCGTCTTCTTTTTTTTTTTTTTTTTTTTTGTCTTCACCATGATAGAGATACGAACATCTCCAATTCATCGGGAGTGACTGCAATGTAGGTGTTGTTGCCGTCATTCAGAGACCGTTGTATTCTGAGAAGCAGACGCTGCAAAATTTTCAAGCACCCTTTGAGAAAGCGAATTTGTTTTAAGGAGATTATGGCTGCACAAGACTCGGTTCATTATTTCCTTTGTGATTTATGTTTGTTTGTTTTCTTCCTTACCTTCACTTCCACTGCAATTGTATAACTATTTTGTAACAAATATGTCATCCTCAAGTTTATAACCTTGATGTAACATGATCTTAGCTCAAGAGCACTCCATTGGCGAGAAGTAGTATAGTTCAATGAAGAAAATTTCTCTTAAAAGTTTTCTAAACTTGAACAAGAGGATTTAATTTAATTTTATAATGACGTAATTTAATTATTTTTTATCATTCAAGCTTATTTTTTCTGTAATTGTTTTAAAAGATAATGATAAATGGTTTCATTATTAAAATGTTAAAAATATGTCAAGTTCTAAAACTATTTTTTATTTTACAAATATGTTAAAAAGAAATTTTCAAAATCAGTTTATCAAAAGTGTTTTTTAAAATTGTTTTTAAAAGTAATTGGTTTCATTTTTTGAAAATGCCTTCTAACAATCCCTAATTCTTTTTTTCTTTTTTTTAAATTGTTTTCTTTTGAAAATGTTTTCATACAAACCCTAGCTATATCCCAAATCCAGCCAATTTAAATTACTGTAGAATCATCTATAAATCAAATCGCTTTTATCGATTTTATATTTCAAATGATTGATTTCAGTCTAAATAAATTAAAACCGATTATAATCGGTTCAGTTACATTTTTATATTAAAAATCGAACCAAATAAATTGTGCATAACCCTTTATAATTATAATTTTTATTATTATTATTATTATTTATTTTTATTATTATTATTATTATTATTATTATTATTATTAAATAATTATTAATTATTATTATTATTATTATTATTATTATTATTATTATTATTAATATTGCCATCATTGGTACTTCACCTTTCCATCCAAATGATAACCAGCTATATATGGTCACCTTTTGTGAGTCTGGCACTTCTTAAAACTCAAAATATTATTATCACCCATATATTTCGAAAATTCAATTTTATAGAATTTTGATGAGAAGTTGGTCCTCCCATACTCCTCCTCGGTTCCTGATGATCGACCGTTGGTTCGATTTTTGTCAAGACTCCATTGTGAATTTTCACCTCTTGAATTCATGGACTTTAAAAGCGTTTGGATCTCAGCAAACATTTTTGTCATTCCTTCCTAGATGTCACTTGCATTAGCTTCCATCATTTCGAATATCTCCTTATGAGTTACCATTTAAGATAAGGCTTTAATATCAAATGATAAAACCTTGATGAGTTTTCTTTTATAGAAAGCATTTGAGAGAGATATCTAGCAAAAATTCCTCTCTTCATTACTGTAATTGTAAGGTTCTAAACACAAAAATAACAAAGAAGGTTTTGAAACGTGAAGAAGTGCACCTAGTGGTTTCCTAAATATGCTCTAATAATTCTATAAAGATAAGGATATGATGCAACCATTAATGAAGAAATAAAATAAAATATTAAAGTGATAAATGATGCCCTCCACGTTTTCAATCCTCAACTTCTCTCTCTCCTTGACCAAGTATTCTTGCCAATGGGACTTGACACGTACTCCTATCAATGTAACTGGAGAAAAATATAGTTAAAATAGTAGAAAAAGAAAAATATAAGATAAATTATTTATTTTTCTTTCAAATTTTTCATAGGTTACTAAACAATAAACAAATTGTATTCTTTTTCATTTCCTTCTACTTTTTTCCTACCATTTTCCGGTAACCAAAGAAAGCCTATAGATAACTTCATCATGCTTAAAATCAACTTGGTACTTACTAAATTTATATCAATATTATTGATACCTTTAGAGTAGACATAATAAAGTTATATTTAAAATATATGTTGCCATTTCCAACTACCAAACTACTCAGTATTGTGAACAAAAATATTAATATTGATGTAAATTTATATTAATCAATATTTATTGCTAAACATCATTTCTATCACAGTGATGTTTTTCATTAAATGTGTTGAATGGATGATTAGCCAGGTAAGTATTAAAGAATATTTTGTATGAAATTTTGCTAAAATGTGAGTCTATATCTATCACTAAGTATCCATTATTGGCTATCTAAGGAATTAACTCCAATGAAGTGATTTTAAAAGGATTAAATTGATGGAGTTAAAAACATTGCATTTTGTATGACTTTGTAATGTGTAGAAACCAAATGTCTTATTTCTGACTTTTTGATAAGCTAAATTATAAATAAGAAATGATAGGTCATGACTCTTTCTAATGGATAATGTATCGTGAATCTTCCTAATGTGAATGTACCATGAATATAGTAATGTATCATGGATCTTCATAATGGGGATGTATCATGAATTTGACAATGTATAATGAATCTTCCTAATAGGGATATATCATGACTCTTCATATCAAGGGATGACTCACTATAAATAGGTTGTGGTCCCAAGTCATATGCACAATTTTTCCTTCTATCATCTCATCAAAAGAGAGGAGACTCTTAAGGAATTATAGGAGTTGTGCATAAAAGACTTGGAAGATCGGAACTGATCACTTAAGTTCTGCTTATAAGGTTTGAAAATCAAGATCAAGATCTTTTCATCTTTATATTCATTATGGATTCAGGTACGCTTCCGCTTGGGTTATACTTTGATGATAGTTTTCATCTCTAAAGTATACCTTCACATATTGTTTTTCTCTAACGAGTGATATCAAAGCCGCTTTCATGTTAATTCATTGAAATAAGTTTCTCAATTTATTACGTGATGGTTTTGAGAATATGATTTGAATTGTTGTCAAATATACTATTTTATGATATAATATGCTTTGCATGTACTCTTATAGAAATTCCATACATGAGGAATGATGCACTTTTTGCCATATTAGAATTATGATCACACTATGTATGATATGGTTTAGTGGTTGCATCATGAGTCTTCTTTCTTCATGTTCTAGGGTTTGAAGCCTTGATAATCGATTAAGTTTCTTCATTATTTGAATTTTGAAGAGACATTTATTATTAGTAGATTACAAAAGGAAGAGTTGACTCTTTAGTGGTGATTTGAAACCGTCATACTCTTTTAGGTAGAGGATCAAAGTTAACACGAATCTGTTTTTGATTTAAGCAATTTGACAAGCCATCATACTCTTTTAGAACTGGAGGGCCAAGATTACTAGAGGTGGGAAATGGGCCCGGTCTGAATGGAACTATGGTCTATTAACCCAACCATAATAAGCCTAGGGCTTAAGCGGGGCCGACTCGATTAGCCTGTTTCTTATTTTAATTTTTTTAATAATTAAATAATATTTCTATTTGTTAAAAATATTAGTTTTTCTATTATGAAAAATATAAAATAGTTGTTTATAGAAAAAATAATAGTTATTAAATAATTATTTTCAATAAAATAAAATAATACTAGTGTAGACCCCCAAATTTTGAGTCTTGGAAAGTTTTTTTCCTTTGTAGGAGGCAATCCCACATTGGAAGGGGATGAAGGAAAGAGGCCTCTCTTTCCCTATAAAAGGGGCCCTCTCCCCCTTGGAAAGGGAAGAAGGGAAGATCATGGGCCTCCCCCACCAAAGAGTAGGAGGCCCTAAGTGGCCCTTAGTTAAATATTTTTAAAATAATTAAGGGAATAAATTGCGACATGAGCCTTTATAATTTAGGCTCTATTTAACCAAATTTGAGTAAATGGCTTAATTTCATTCTCTTTGAGGATCTCTCCATTAAATAATAATTGTTGTACACACTTGTTAGGCAAGAATACATTCGACTATTACCATAATCCTTTGCTAAATCTACTTTGGTAAGAAAATATATATACAGCTAATATACAAATTATGGGACATCTAATACATTGATTATGGTAAGTTAGATCTTTTAATCTCATCCATAATTTCAGTCATAATCTTTGCAATTGATAGTCCACAATATGTCCACCATCTCTACTCTTGATATCAATTGATAGTCCACAATTAACCCACACAATCAGTTCATTATCTCTGTCATTGATATCTCTCCTCAAATTGATGTTGGATGATCATAAAGCATCAATTTGGTAACAAGAAGTAATTGTCCTTGTCATGAAGGCCTTGAAGTAAACACATGACAATCACGGAGATCGGTGATTATGTGCGGTAGAGAAATAGCGTGAGCATCCTTATGATTAGCAGATAGTGACAATCTGCCAGATGTGATCGGTGCACTCATGAAATACTAGGTTAGCGGCAATTTGGATAGCACTAGTATATTGCATAGACGAGGGGATTGGCTCGATTTGAGAAATCAGGCTCGCTGCAGTCCACGAGAGCGAACTATCTCTCGAACATCTCGCTGAGGACACAGCGATCTCAAACTCGATAGAGGATTTAGACACCCGATCTTGCTTCTTTCTTTTCCAAGAGACAAGAGAGATGCCCGATGAACATGCGCCTGATGAGTGAGCGTGAATCAAAACAACTAGCCCAATCCGGCGTATTTTATATCTGACTAAGTGAATAGGAGAATCTACAGGAAAGAAAAGATCTCGAGTAAAAGTGCCTTGAAAATAACAAACAGCTGCCAAGTGGAGATGCAGAGGTGCCTACATAAATTGACTAACTTGTTGGACAACAAAGGAAATATCAAGCCGAGTAATAGTTAGATAATTCAAGCTCCCTATTAATCGCCTATATAAGGAGGGATCATGTACGAAATCACCCTCATCACTGCGATATTTAAGATTCACTTCTAAGGGGATATTAACATAACGACCATCTTGAAGACCAACCAAAGAAATTATTATGCTAATGTAAGAAAATACCAGTTGTGGTAGAGTTCACTTCAAGGCCTAAAAAATAGCGTAAAGGACCTAGGTCCTTCATATGAAAAGAACTTTGAAGGCGTCGTTGAAGCTGAGTAATCAATTCAAAATCAGTCCTTGTAATAATAATATCATCAACATATACTATAAGCAAAATGATTCCCTTAGCAGTCTTGCAAAGAAACAAAGAGGAATCATACTGACTTTGGACAAAAGAGAACCTAATAAGTGTGGATCAAAACTTATCAAACCAAGCACATGGGGCCTGTTTCAAACCATAGAGTGATCGTCTTAGCTTACAAACATCAGAAGAGGGTGTAGAAAAAACCCTGGTAGTGGAATCATATAAATCTCTTCCTTAAGATCCCCATAAAAAAAGGCATTTTTAACATCCATCTGTCGCAATGACCAACCTTGGAAGCAACAATAGCTAGTACAAGTCGCATTGTCGTCATTTTTGCCACAAGTGAAAATGTCTCCTCATAATCAACTCCATACTCTTGTCGATTACCGAGTGCCACCAACCTTACTTTATATTGGTGAGGCCATTGAATACAACTTAATGGAATATACATTTGACCAATGAGTTTTTAAAGCTAATGGACATGGAACAATAGCCCAGTATGATTCTCTAAAGAGACTGGCAGGATTCTTCTTGCATAGCCTTCTCCCTGACATACATAATTTAGTTTTCCTAGGGCCAAGAGGTAGGAGCTGTGAAGCCTTGGCTTAAATGGTGAAGCCATACTTATCAGGAGAACAACTAATACGATTAGATCTCCGAAGACACACTGAACCAGATACTAGATCATGGTTGGGAAGGATTTGCGATGATGGGGGTTGTTGTCGATGGTAGACAAAACCATATTTAAAACGCTCAATGGATGGAGAGATATTATCATAGGCATGAAGAAGAACACCATTTGAAGGAAAACATGCTACTGAAAATAGTATTCATGTTCAAAGAAAACCACATTTTTAGAGATATGTAGTCAACTTGTTATAGCATCATAACACAAAAACCCTTTGTGAGTAGTGTTATATCCTATAAAGCACACCTTACTGATTAAGTTGTACACTTGTGGAGCACATGAGAAGGCAAGTGAACAAAACAAACACATCCAAATGTGTGTAGCATATGATAATCAAGCTTCATACCATAACAATGAAAGTAAGGAGAATCAAAATTCAATTGTTGAGAAGGTAGACGGTTAATCATATAGACGGCAATGGACAAGGCTTCCACCTAAAATCTAGGCGGAACTAAAGCCTCTAAGAGTAAAGTGTGAACCATATCCAATAAGTGATGGTTTTTATGTTTAGCCACCCCATTTTGTTGAGGGTTATAAGGGCGTTATCGTTGAGATACAATACCTTTTTGTTGCATAAAGGCTTAGAAGTCGTGTGACATATACTCTCCACCATTATCAAATTGTAAAATCTTAATGCAGGTGGAAAATTGAGTTTCAATATAAGCCATAAAACTTCTAAAAATAGTGAACTCCTCAACTTTGGTATGCAGAAAATATATCCATGTGAACGGTTGTAGTCATCAATGAACATCACGAAATATTTATACTACGCATGTGAAATGATAAGAGTAATACCCCAAAGATCACTATGTATAATCTCAAAATAGGCATTAGCATGACCACCATAAGTCAGAAAAGATAATGTTTTACTTTTTCCTAGTTCACAAGTAGAGCAATCAAGAGACATGCTATTAGCAGAACACTTATTTATGTTGCCAAGGAAACCATGTTTCATCAAATGAGACAAAATCACATTATTTGGATTGCTCAATTGTGTATGTCAAATGTTAGCCTTATTTTCAACAATAATAGAAATCAAAGACAATGTTCTAGGAATAGTAAATTGGAACGGAAATAACCTGCCCACTTTAGACCCCCTCACAATCACCTTCCCCGACACCTTATCCTGTACAGGATAACCACCATGAGAGAAATGTACATCACAATTATTATCCACCAACTGACCAACATAAATCAAACTAGTTGACAACCCAGGAGAGACAAATACATGATGAAAAGACGGTCTAATATCACAAATGGTTGTAATTGGAAGATTACTTCCATTAGCAATCTGAATATGTTATTTACCAGTATACTTCCGAAGATTATGCAGCAAATCAAGTGATTCAATCATATGATTGGATGCTCCTGAGTCAACAAACCAAGGAGAAGAAACGATCTTACTTTGACCATGAAGTCTAAGGGTAGAGAATGATGTGATAATCATTAGTTGGACCATTTATGGAGTAACAATAGATTGATTTGATTGGTGCCAACAGTTGTGGTTGTAGAACCAATAATGCTAGGGTCTAAAATAGCAACTTGGAAAGCTTGGGCTCGTCAGTTTTCTAGGCTTGTAGGGAATTCCTTGATAATGTGTCTATTCTTTTTACAATAATTACAAAATTTCTTACCACAATTGTGTGCAATATGCTTGAATTCCTTGCAACTATAGCACTGTATTTGTCCATTTCCTCAATTCTTCCCTTGAGCAACATAAGCAACATTGACAACCTCAAATGTCTCCTTGGATGAACCTAGAACAGCTTGTATAGCCATTCTTTGTTCTTCACCCAACAATTCACCAAGGCATGTATCCAAAGAAAGAACTAGATTTCTATCCAGTAATCCAACCCTAGAAAATTCAAATTCTGGTCTCAGTTTCATCAAAAACTGATCACGCCTACCATCTTCATGAACCGCCTAAAGGCTAGCTAAGGCCTCTTTAGGTAACTTCGAATAGATAATACCAGAATATTCACTCCATAAATTAATAAATCCAGAATAATACTACTCAATGAAAAGATTACCTTGACTGAAGTTAGTAATCCCAAATTCTAGTTGAAATCGTCTTACAGTATTATCTTGATGGTATATGCGTTGCAAATAATCCCACATCTCCTTGGTTGTACTAAAGGAGCGTAAATTGTTCACCATATGAGCTTCAATAGAACCTAAGATCCAAGAGATTATTCATGCATCCTTTTCCTCCCACTGACTAAGTTCTTTACCCTTTTTAGGGGTAGGAGAAGACTTATCAATGTGACTCAAAAGCTTCTTCCCTTTCAGAAACATTCTGAATTTGAATTCCCTTAGACATTCTTCCAAAGAAAATCTCAAAGCCAAAATTGTTGATAAAAAAAAATAATAATCAACCTAAAAAATTAAAAGAAGACAAGAAACTTTGAAAGACAAGCAAAAAAAAAAATCTAACAGAAATTCAAAGATTCAGCTCTGATACCATAACAAAATTTGAGTAAGTTGAATGTTATTCTCTTTGAGGATCTTTCCATTAAATAATAGTTGTTGTACACATAATTTTAGGTAAGAATACATTTATAGCTATTACACTAATCACTGCTCATCTACTTTGGTAAGAAAATATATATGAAGCTAACATACAAATTATGGGACAATTGATATTTTGATTATGGTAAGTTAGATCTTTTAATCTCATCCATAATTTCAACCATAATCTTTGTAATTGATAGTCCACAATCAGTCCACGATATCTACCATTTATATCAATTGATAGTCCCTAATCAACCCACACAATCAGTCCACAATCTCTGTCATTGATACTATTAGTCCCTTAAGTTTAAATTTTTAAAGAAGATCATGGGTCTCCCCCACATTGAGTGGGAGACCCTAAATGGTCTCAAAGTTTAAAGTTTTTTTAAATAAGATGGTCTTGAGGGCAATCTTAACTCGGGGGTAATCTTGGGAGACGATCCCAACTTTGGAGGCGATCTCAGCTTAGGAGGCGACATGGCTTGAAGAAGCTACCCGTCTACCACGTAAGTTTCCTTAACCTTCTTTTAATTTTGAAATTCTACTTTTATATAGTTATTTTTTAATTAATTGTCTTGCATATATATTTAATTTATTGTTGTCTTTAATTAGTCATTTAATTTGTATTCTTATTATTTTATTTTCCTTGTAAGTATATTGTAGCTTTTTGTTTATTTATTTAAATTGGTTGTTGATTTTTTTTATTTAATAATTCAATTTCTTTTCCTTAACACATGAACCATCACCCACCCTAAATTTATTCAAATCCCAAATTTAAAAAATTCAAAGTTCTAAATTTCCATTTCTCAATTTTAAAGTGTCCAAGTTTCAAAATTCAATTTCTCAATTTCTCATTTTCTAAAATTCAATTTTTCAATTTTAAAATTCAAGTCCTTCAAATCCCAAATTTCAAATTTTCAAGTTTCCAATTTAAAAATTATAAAATTCTTAATTTCAAAATTCAAGTCCCCCAATTTCAAAATTCAAAAGTTCAAGTTTTCAAATTAAAAAGTACAAAATTCCTAATTTCAAAATTCAAGTTCCTAATTTTAAAATTTACCTCCCCCAATTTCAAGTTTCCAATTTAAAAATTTTTAAAAAAATTCATAATTTCAAAATTCAAGTGTCATAATTCCAAAATTCAAGTTACTCAATTTTCAATTTAAAATTTTCAAGTTTCTAATTTCAAAATTACGAATTCATAATTTCAAAATTTAAGTGCCGTAATTTAAAAATTCAATCCTCCCAATTTTCAATTTCAAAATTTCAAGTTTCCAATTTCAAAATTACAAATTCATAATTTCAAAATTCAAGTGGCCTAATTTCGAAATTCAATTCTCTCAAATTTTCAATTTCAAAATTTCAAGTTACCAATTTCAAAATTACAAATTCTGTAAAACATGGGGAAAATTCAATTTTTCTGAAAAATGGCAAAACGGTAATTACCGCAATAATGCAGGTGGGAAACCTGGAATTTTTCTAGATCTCGGATGACGAAACATACTTCATCATTGAATTCATCTCATAAAATCTAGTTACCCAGTCGAATTTCATCGAATTCCAAGATAATCGGAATTTCACATTTTTCGAGGCACCAAGTATCGGGTGACACATGGAGTGGTGCCACATGGTATGGTCATGTGGATGCCACATGACACTTTAGGAGATGGACACATGGCATGATAACCATATAAGTGACACATGATACTTGGTTGAATGGCTCATGTAGAGCCATGTGTCAAGTTGTGAGGAGAAGGAAAGAAGATGAGAGGAAACTTCCTCTCACTTGGGATAAGACAAAAAAAAATGACAAGGAGCAAAAAACAATTCGATAGGATAAGAACCAAAAATAAAGAAAAGAGAAAAGGAAGAAAAGAGAAAAAGAAAAAGGAAGAAAGAAAATCATAAAGGAGAAAAAAGAAAAGAAAATGAAGGAAAAGTCAAAAGGGGATTTTGGGGAGGAAAAACGGGATTTTCCTAGTACTTCACGTGAGAAAGAGAAATGAGAGAGAGAGAAAAGAAAAGGGGTTCCACTTCTATCTACGATCAACGGAGATCGGGTGGTCGGATCTCGTCGGGCCAAGAATTAAAGCTCATCTACTTGGCGAGGGCTACGCGTGGGTACCGAAATCAAGGAGTTTTTCGACTTTCGAAAGTCGAAAATTGAAGTTTAGGAAGTGTCCAGTGACTTTCTATAGCCTTCTATTTCAAGAGGTAGGGGTTTCTTCACTGAGTTATTTCTAAATTTAAAGGTCATTTATCACATTCATTGGGGCTGGCAGGGATCAATCCCAAAATTTTGGGACTAAATGTCGGGAATGTTCGGGACTCCGCTTTCGAGTAGCTCCAGATTCCGTCGAGATTTGGTTGTCCTGTGACTGATGTCTCTGCTCGCTTATGTGTTTTGGTGTTAAGGGATGTTTTTGGACCAAGCGGGAAATGGTAAAGTGGACTGAACCAAGACTGGTTCAAGAGGTGTTGAGGTTGTATGATGCCTTGTTGAATTAAGGTCCTAAATCATGATTCAGGTGTTATCACATGTGAATAACATGTCAAGTTGTATGAAAATCATGTCGATATATGCTTATTTGATGTATTAATAATGGATTACATGGTGATGTAACTTATATGTAGGAAAATATAATTATCCAGCGATCTAGTTACGTTGCATGTAGCTCTCATCATGCATGTAACATGAGTCAGTATGAAATGGCATTCTCGTGATTTCATATGCACGGAACATCGCAAGTGAAATGTGTGAGCGCATAACATGCTCTTGGAACAAAAAGCGGTTTTATCGAGGGTCCAGCCAAATCTTATCAGATGTTCACAATTATATCGGAGGGTTGTCCAACAAATCTTATCAGAGGATGTCCAATAAATTATTTTCGGAGGGTTGTCCAACAAATCTTATCAGAGCTTGTCCAACGAATTTATTTTCAGAGGGTTGTCCAATAGATTTTGATATTAGAGATTGTCCAATGAGTTTTCAAAAACAAAAATCTTTTATTTTGAAAACAGTTTTTCATACATGGCAAATGCATGTGTGAGGGAGTTGGCGATGACTCGAGACATGGAGCATGGCATGTAGACATTCGAATAGGAATGTGCATATTTTTAATTGAATGTGTGTGTGTTTGTCATTGCATGTGCACCTAGGTGGGGAGTAGCCCTTGTAAGAGATTTTCTCTACTAGACATTGCTCACCCCATTGTGGGAAAATATTTTCAGGTACTAGAGGTACACCAGGAGATGAAACACATCTGAGACCTTAGTGGTGAAAAAGGCCAGATAATGGCTTTATTGTGTTTTGTAAAATTTTTGGGCAGAAAACCCAGTTTCTATATATGTAATGAGAAAGAGTTATAATAAAACTCATTTTTGTATGATTTATATAGTTTGGCAAAGTTTTCCTAGGTTTTTGGTAGTTTTGTAATGAAAATGCTACTGGAATTGGAACTTATGGTGTTTTGAAAAAGAGATGGAAATGTAGAAAATGCTTAGAATAGGCTACTGCATGTTTGGGTCGCGACAAAGCTTTCTGGTTCTGTGTCGTGATAGTGGGTTCTATGTCGCGACAGGATTTGGTCTCTCGCGGTAGCTCTTGGTCGCAACCATGGTTGTTTCTGCATGACAATGTCGCTGATAGAGGTTCCTCGCTTTTGCCAGGATTTGATCTTATGTGGTGTTCCTAGGTCGCAACTGATAGTCGTCACGCGACAATGTCAAAGGACAGAGGTCTTCCTTTATCGCAACCCAGACTCACGCATAAAGATGGGCCAGGCTGCAAACGAGCCTGCTAAGGCCAAGAGATTTCGCGCGTCGCGATAGAAATTTGTAGTGTCACGACATGATTTCACGAAGTTGTGTCACGATAGAATGTTTCTATGTCGTGACAGAGTTGGCAATGGTGGAGAGATTTTATGTCACGACATTATATTTTATGTCTACACAGAGTGTTGTCAAGGTTAAGAGATTTTATGTTGTGATGTGAAAATTATAAGCCGCTACATGGTCGGGCCAGTAGTGGGAAGATTTCCACACAGATGTATTTTATGTCGCAGTTAATCGCTAAGGTAAGGAGAAATTATGTCACTACAAGGAATGGAGGCAGCATAAGGTTTAGTGTTGCGACAGGACTTTCCATGTTACAACAAAGGTTGTCTTGACGAGGGGATTTTTTGGTCGCGACATAGGCTTTTAAGTAGCGACAAAGAACGGGCATGAAAGAAAATCCCATGTTCTGAAAGTTTTTCAATGATAGGTGCAGGCAAAGAAGGAGCTTTGCGTCCCAACAAAACTTTTTTTCTCGACAGAGATGTGTAGGTTGTGGAAACTAGGTCGCGATACGAGAATTTTAGATTGCAACAAAGTTCAGACATGGTGAGAAGATCCCATGTTGCGACGGAGTTCATCTATGTCGCAACAAGAAACGGACATTATGCGAGCGGCAAGCTTGTTGCAATAAGACATAGCATGTGCGACAGAGACGCTCTTTCACCCATGACAGAGCTGGGCGTGCATGACAGGCATGTGCGTGCGACTGGGATGTGCTCACGACAGAGGCGTGAGTGCTACAAAGGTATTCTGTCGAGACAGAGGTATTCACGCGATGCAGGTATTCCGCCGCGGATAAAGATTTCTCCGTCGTGATGCATTCGGGATAAAGGATAAAAACACCCCGATTCGGGGCGCTGGCTAAATTCATAATTTCAAAATTCAAGAGCCCTAATTTCAAAATTCGATTCTCCCGATTTCCAATTTCAAATTTTCAAGTTTCTAATTTCAAAATTATAAATTCTCAATTTCAAAATTCAAGTCTCCCAATTTCCAATTTCAAAGTTTCAAGTTTCCAATTTTAAAATATAAAAATTCTCAATTTAAAAATTCAAGTGCCCTAATTTCAAATTTCAAGTCCCCTAATTTTTAATTTCAAATTCTCAAATTTCCAATTTAAAATTTTCAAATTCTCAATATCTAAAATTCAAGGTCTCAATTCCAAAATTCAATTACCTAATTTCAAATTTCTTTCCAATTTAAAATCTTTGATTTCCAAAATCTCAATTCAAAGTTCCCAAATTTAAAATTTTATTTAAAAATCCCCAACTTCCAAAATTTCAATTTCAAACTTCCAATTTTCAAAACTTCAAAAATTAGTTTGCAAACATCCAAACACATGATCAATTCTATTGTTCCTATAAAATAGAATCTTATGAAGTTAATTTGTGTAATAGATAAATGGGTTTGGGTGGGGCCCAACATTTCATGCATCATTTTAATAAATAATTTGACTTCTAATTTATAATCAATTTTCAATTGACTGTAAATATTTTATATTTTATTATTATACTAACATTGTTTCCCTAATTACTACACTTCCATATGCTACTCTAGAACATTTTTCTTATCTGATTTCACTTATTTATTTATTTATTTATCTATCCATTCATATATATATATATATATATATATATATATATATATATATATATATATATATATATATAGTATATATATATATATATATATATATATATATATGATGTGTTGTTTTATTGTTATTACTTGTCTTTGGTATCTGTTGGGACTTTGATCGTCAGATCCCCTGAACGTCAAATTGTAGGGGTCTTAATCGCCGATTTCGAGCACGCTAGCCGCAATGTGAACATACAAAAGGGCGTTCCGTAGATCTGCGGTCGACCGGCTTCCACGATTAAGTCATTAAAAAATGAGGAGAGGGAGAAGAGAGTAGGAGTAGTTAGAATTGCGTACCTTTCCTAGTAGGGGATCTTTCCGACTTATAGGGTTCGATTCACCAAATCCCCTCCTTCCTTCTTAGGGTAGGATTTTATCTCCTCCTAGTTTAAGGGAGGAAATCTTCTTTTCCTTATCAACGACTAGCTCTTCCTTATCAAGGATTATTTTTCCCTTTTCCAGGATTATCTCTCTAAGGAATAAGGGATTCGGAAGCTGGAAAATTCGCTGATAATATCGCTATTGCAAATTTTCCACTTCTAGGTGCTTATCATAAACATACTTCACATATGGGCTAGAATTCCCATATGAGGTAGAATAATCGGCTGGTGGACTTGAAGTCTTAGGCGAGCCGCCTCGAGCAAGCCTAGTAAGAGTTTGTCCTTGTTTTCCTCGACGGCCTCTATAGATTCTCCCATCTGAGAAATGTCTACCTGATCTTGGTGAGGTGAATGGAATCTGGCTGTTTCACAACACAAGCCCAGTAAGCCTTGGGCCCATCAAGTACCGGATCCCAGAGATCATGGTACTCACAATATCCATTGATCGATTAGCCAAAAGTCATATTTTCCTTAGTTTGTTTAGTAGAGACCCGACTTTAGAGGCTTAGAGGGGTGTTACGCTTTCATCGTACCTTCCTGATAAGTAACCTAACCCCCAGACTTGGACTCGATTTTTCCTAAACCTGGCTTTTCTTATTAAGAGTCACGTTTATGGTTTTTATTTCTTATTTTGTTTTCCCTTTTAAAATAAAACAAAAATAAGTGGCGACTCCAAACCGTTTTTTAAATGGTTTTTCAAAAATAAAAATGGGTCTCACCTTTTTCGTGGGAAACGCATCATAGCCAAAAATTTGAGGTCCACAAAATGGCGACACCGCTGGGAGACAGTGAGGGTCAAGCTTGAACACAAATTGGGAAAAATATGGCTTTTAATTAGTTGATTGATAGATACCTCTTTTCATGCTTTTTTGTATAGTTGATTATTGGTATCACATTGAGAGTTTTGATTTGTTGATTGTACCTTTCACATATTTGATTGTATTATTAATATTGGTTGGTTGACTTTGTTAGTTGATTTTTTTACTCATCTTGTTATGTCACTTGCTTCTTGTGGTATGCTCGTTCTATTCACCTTGACACTTATTATTTTATCATTGTTGTATATTCCACTTATTTTGATGTGTTGATTGCTTTGCTTGGCTAATTTCATAGCATGTTGACTTTCTCTCATTATTTATATTTTATCCTATTCTTGACATGTATACTCTTATTTGTCGCATACTTCATTTGTCATGATCTGGTTGATTATATTGGTTGGATATTTTATTTATCAGAGCATGTTGATTCCTCTTTTTTGTATGATTACTCTACTCATCTTGACATATATACATTTTGAATGATTGCTTATCTCATTTGCCTTGACATATTGATTTACTTTATTGTATATTCCTCTTGATCATAACTTTTAGCGTGATGTTTTTATTATACATTCACCTTGATCGTCTTATATCCTGGTTAGATTATGTGTAGATATGGATGATATACTTGTGTTTTGCATGATTGATTGTTGCATGACTACCTCTCCCTTGCTTGATTGCTTGTCACATGTCTATGTGGGACACACATGTATCTCCAAATCCCTAGTCTCAGTCGATCTATCTCTCTTGATTATGTTTTTTATTGGAGACTTATTGCTCCTTGTTTTCTTTTCGATCGAGCTAGTGACTAGGAGTAAGGTCTAGTGATGGATTATATCCATGTTTGGGAGCATTCTAGAGATGGTAGGCATATTAATGCTGAGGAGCTCGATCTTTGAAGGTTTGTATAGCCTAGAGCTAGATTTCAGGATACTTGTGTGACCAGTGTGCCTTCTCTATTTTAGATTTCATTTAGGTCTTTTTCATTTGCACCCACACATTCACCGTACACTTAGTTTCTTCCTTGAGTGTTGAGAGTAGCGAGAGCCTTTACCACTACAACCCATTATCTAGATCCTCATCTTTTTTAAAGCCTACCTTGACCATCTAGGTTGAGTTTAGATCCTACCGATTAGGACTCCCATACTACATGTGGGTGCATCTATGAGCCTTAGAGGTCATTTCAGTCATGATATGGATCTAGAGCTCTCCACTTAGGGTTCCTCTTAAGGGTATACAGATTGATCGTAGCCTGTTTCAATGGAACAATTTTCACAGTTTATCGTCATCCATTTAATTTCAAGACTCGCACTTATTGATTGAGCTCTCGCCGAGTAAAGAGCTTAAACTAGTTCTACTACATTTCCTCTGCGCTATTTAAGATACATTCCAAGACCACCTTCGTGGATTAGGGTACAGGGCATACTATTTTGCACGACATATCATATAGTTATGGATTCGTAGTTGGTTATAGTTGACCAGTTTGCCTCAACGATTTCCTCGATTTAGTAGGTTATAGCTAGAGTTAGCCAAAGGATATATGGGCAACATGCCCCGCATGACCAGATTCAGGATGAGGCGTAGTATGGTTCCTTAACACCACCACCTCTACTGCCTGTTTAGATGACGGATTCTTACGTGCCACTAGTGCTTCATAGTTAGGCAAAGGTAACCCCGCCATTGGCTATAATACTTGTTTCTTCCATTGATGATATAGGCGCATGTATGGATAGGCTGGAGCAGCGCTTTCGACATATGAGGGTCTTTGATGGAGTTACCAATTGAGATGTTATTGATGTATGTGCACCTCATTCACCCACAACACAAATCCATGTTATTGATGTTTGATGACCATGATTTGGATGAGAGATACCAATTTGACTCTTGTCATAGTTTTAATTATAAGAGAGTTTTGCATGCTTATGATGATCCTCAGACAGTCAACCTTTGTACAATGATTGGTCTAGAGGATTGAGTTTTGGTTTAGCATCATCTACATATGAAAAAGATAGACTGCTTCACTTGCTCAGATTATACCTGGATGTTTTTGCATAATCTTGTGGAGATATGCTAGACCTCTCCTTTATTACTCATTATATGTTGTTGGTGCCACATGCTAGACCACTTCAGCGAGGCAATTTGGTTTTGAGAGTCCTTAGAGGATTGAGTAGTGACCCTAGGGAAGTTCAAACGCACCTAGAGCAGATCTTACATTATCATAGAGCCAATGCTAGAGGGAGCTACATGGCTTATGGATTTAGATGAAAACCAATTCTCAAAGCTAACCAATGTGGATCAAGTGAAGAAGTTTTAAGTTTGAGACCATGGTCGTAGGATGGGTGGCCATCATTTCGGTTCGCCATACACCTTATCAGCTGTTACTCACAATTTTTACCGTTACTAACCCATAGAGCCTCACGCGCACATTTTGGCCTATCTTTCTGCTTACCTTTTCATACCTAGGATATGGGCCCTCTAGTGTGTGGATGCCTTAGTTTAAGGATCTTATGAGTTATGGACACATTGACATATTCTTTATATCACCTTACCACATTCACTTCATTGTTTCTACTCCATTTCGTAGTTTCTTTGTTTTCACCACTTTCTTTCTATCAGACTTCTTGTTTTCTCTCATTATTTCCCGCTTAGATCAGTGATCTATTCATCTTACTGCATAGGGGTTTGTCGTTTCCTCCCTTCACTTATCTCATCAACATTTATTCGAAGACCTATAGTTTGAGAGGTTTATGTCATTTCATTGGAGCTGGTTTATTGCACCTTAGCGCTTGGAGATATATTCGTTCATTGTGATATCGTTTTGTTTTATTCAATCTATGCACACAAAAAAAAGACAAAGAAAAAAATGAAAAAAAATAAATAAAAATAAATAAATGTGCATGTGTATGTATTCAGTATCAATATTCCTTGAGTAAGTATATGGATTTATAAGGATCATTGTTCTGAGTGTATGTATTACTTATGGGAGTTCGTATGTGAGGTTCCCGAGATCCTAGTATCTTGTGCTTAAGTATGTATATTGATTTATGAGGATCATTGTTTTGAGTGTATGTATTACTTGTGGGAGTTCGTATGTGAGCTTCCTAATATCCCAGTATCTTGTGCTTACTCTGAGATTTTATTAGTGGTATATGAGATGACTTATCCTCTCCTCCGAGTCAGTATCATAATCATCATCCCACCTATCGACGACATGTCTTCCCAATGCAGTGATTTTTGTAGATTCATCATATCATCGTCAATCTCTCTTTTTTTCCCTACTGTTATCTATCTTCTTAACTTCATACCTCTCATTTTCACATTTATCACCCTCATATGTTTATTGATTTTAAGTCTGATGTTTCACTCTACATCCATGTCCTCTTACCTATCTCACCACATGTTACACTTTTTGCGTCACATTGTTATCACCATAGTGCTTCCATTGGATGTCCTTGTATCCATGGCTCATGAAACTTTTTATGCATGTGGCATTCCACACACGAGGACATGGGCTGGATTAATGCAAGATTTAAGCTCTGGGCTCCTTCATTTCTTTTACCTTATCACTGCCTACATACGCCCTCTGGCTTTTAAGACCACCATAAGTCCATGAGATTTGACATTTTCTTTGATAGCATCTGCTTTAATAGGTATTTGAGACTTTGTTGATATCTAGACATTATCATGTTGCTTTTCCTGGAGGATGCCTTACTAGTGTTTGGATTCATTTCTAGTTGCGGTTCTGGATGACCCAAGGTTGCCTCTCTTATTGATGGATGCATGGATTTAGATTGATTTCTCGACACTATGGAGAATTAGATTCCATATTGGGGCATACCCCCTATTCGTCGAGATCATCTAGAGTTTGTTTGTTTGTGCATACAGTTCTTATCAAGGATATGAGTCATGTGATATTTTTAATTTCATAATGTTTCTATTAGATGTCATATTAGAGCATACCCCTTCAAGATTATCTAGAGTTTGTTGTTTGTACGGGTAATTCTTGTCAAGAGGACAAGCCCTATTATGAAATTTTTGGATTTCATCATGCTTCTATTGGATGTCATACTAGGGTGTATCCCCTATCTTTCGGGATCATCTAGAGTTTGTGGGTTTGTGCAAACAGATCTTGATTTCATCATGTTTCATTGATGCCAGCAACGCTACTACCCCAGTTATCAGCACTACATGTGAGCTGGTAGCCTTGTGTAGATAATCTTGATTATGGATGATGGTTCCCCGTTATGACATTTCACAAAGCGCACACCATTCTAGAGTATATTTCCTCACTTTATTTGGTAAATGGTTTTTGTCAGAGGATGAGCTTCAGATTGATATATTTTGCTCAGATTATTCTTCTGCTCTAATGGATCTTTCTTGGGCCACACGAGTTAGCAAGAATTTCTCATATGTTATTTTTATCATCCATCATTAGAGTTGTTGTAGGACATTTTGTTCTTTGTGTCTCAAGATTTCAGAGTCAGATTCCACATATGTTTCTATGATGCCTTTTTGAGCCGATCAGAAGAGTTATTCATTTTAGACGTTAAGTTCTTATTGGACCTTCATAATAGATACACAAGCTTATACTATTTCTAATGATATGGATGTTTCAACTTTTGAGCACAATGTTGACTACACAGAGTCACTTCGAATATCCACTTAATGTGATGTTCCACCTGCCATAATAGGGCATATCCTCATTTTTCATTGATGAGATGATTTAGCTTCATTGACAGTTATTTGGCAATCCTTATTTGATTGGGGGATCCCCTTTACATTGATAGCAATGTGCTTAAGATTCAAAGAGTCATGCATGTATTATTCGGCCTTTTACATATGTTTATACCAGATGAGGATTTCATAGCATATTGTTCAGGAGTTCAAGGACTCAGCACACTGGGCCATGTTTGCCCTCATAGATTTCAGGCGTTCAGACTTCACCTTTTCTTTCTTTGCTTTCTAGATTTCAATTGTTCATACTTTGCCTTTGCTTTCTTCATTTTAAACTAGGCGTTCAAACTTTGCCTTTGTGACGCCCCCAACCCGGCACCCGATGGGGTGTCAAGCGAGGGTGTCACACTTCGGGACTGGGACTCTTCAACCTTTTCTTTCCCAGGCGACACTTGTATACTGTTTTCTCATTCATATGCACAATTTACGTAATAATAAAAAAGAATTCTTTTACATATGGTATCAAAATACCACCATAGTGGTATTCATGTTCTATACACGAGTCCCATTACTTCTCAATAAACAAAGCTTATGCCTATTCAAAATACGAGAGATTGCGGAGGCCGGTGCGGTGAGCACCTACCTCTGAGTTGGCCTGCTCTGCTGATATGGGATGTCCTGTCCTCTATCCTTGTCTTCTACTTCTGTACCTACACGGATTAAAAACCCGTACTAAGCTTTATGCTTAGTGGGAAACATATACAGGGACGACCAATAACTATGATCGTCTCAACAAATACACTTATCTTATCATTTTCATATAACGCACACTTCTATCATGTGACGTTTGACATATAACCTTTCATATCATTTATTTCTTATTCTAGTACTTATCATTTGATCTATTCTCTTTCTAATGGTTCATATTACATATCCTATTACGTATGTCATATTCGTATACATATATTACTTTCATGGTTATATACTATACCAGTTGTTATGTTCTATTTTCATGTACTGTTATCATATACTGTATTCATGTATTGTTTCATGTACTGTTCATGTACTATTTTCATATATTGTTTTCTTGTTATACTTTTCATATTACTTTCCCTTTCATGTACTGTACTTGTTCATATACTTTTCGTGTACTGTACTTTGTACTTTCCATATACTGTATTCATATTAACTTTTCAGATCGTTTTATTCTTATACATTTTATATATCATCGGTCATTATAATCGCATGTTCTGAGAACTTATCATCACATAAGCGATTACTATGCTTCTTTCGAGATCATATAATATCTTTCACATGTCATATGCAAATCATTTGTTTTTATGTTTCATGTTTCATATGCATAAACCTTAGAAGTGGATAAAAGAGGAAACTATAAGGGCGTGTGCCCATGCTCCTTGTCTTGGCTTGAGTGGTCTATAAGGGCCGAAGTATTTGTTATCATTAATGCTTGAGACAATGACCAGCATCTATAGGCGAAGTATTGTTTATCATTATGCGAGACAATGACCATCTATAAGGAGCCCGAAGGCGTTATGTGAGCCGAAGCGGGGCCCAGATCGATATCGCGCAAGCTTATTTTCCACAATAGGCATGCCAATCTATCCCTCTACCGGGTTTAAGCGAATGATCCATTTTATTACATTTACGTACATATCTCATCTACATGAATAACTATTGTAATCATGTATCTTGTGGGAATATACACTAATGTTATTTAGATTACGTAATACCTTCACATATTTCTTAGTTTCGTACTGTTGTTCTCATATTTATTTACAATATGTATATTCATCTTTTCTATCATTTAGTTTTGTCTTAGTATCATATAATCCTATCATATATCCGCGAATGCATCTATGCACTCTTATATTCATATTCATATATATATCTTTATCTATTCATATCCTTTTATATCGACATGCATCATATCCTTTATGCGTTTCTGTCATGATTTAGCTATTCATATACTTTCTATATTTCTATCATGTATGCTTTTACTCATTCATGTATTCCTATCATGTTCCATCTATTCGTTTATGTATGAAAATCATATATTCATATCATATACTCTTATATTCATATCATGTCATCTACTTGTAACATCTTATATCTTGTTAACTTATATCTTCATGTACTTTCGCGGACTATCATATCACCCATGACCTATACCTATACATTCCTATACTTGTATGTTTTCTTGTTCTTTATCAGGAAGGCTGTCTATCTCGGTAGGAAATGCAAACAGAACTCTTCCTTTGATACCTGTAGGTACTTTTCTTATCTATACTCCTTTATATATCAAATCTACATATATTGCTATTTCTTGTTCATATCTACATTCTTTCTTACCATGTATTCCAATTAACTTTAACTAAGCGATTAATACACTCGGTACAACAATTCAATTTTCAGACAAGATGTGGGCACCAAATGCCATTAAATAGCATATGGTTAGATTCGAGCTTCACGATGAGCTTTCCATTGAATCCAAGAATACCCATAACGAAGTCCTAACGAATGAGTTATGCAAATTGCAAGCCATGAAGAAAATCAGCAACTTGCAGCACCTGCAGTAGCAGCAGCAGCTACTGTCTTTTGTCATTTTCAGATGTATTATAAGATCAATATTATATCAAGCTATATATGGATGGATTCTAGACTCAAAGGGCTTTCCATAGAGTCCAAGAACACCCAAAGCAGTCCCTATATGAAGGAGTTATGCAAATTGTAAGCCATGAAGAAAATCAGCAACTTGCAGCACCTGCAGTAGCAACAGCAGCTACTGTCTTTTGTCATTTTCAGGTGTATTATAAGCTCAAAATTGTATCAGGCTATATATGGATGGATTCTAGACTCAAAGGGCTTTCCATAGAGTCTAGAACACCTGAAAACGAGTCCTAACGAAAGGTTATGCAAATTGTAAGCCATGAAGAAAATCAGCAACTTACGCACCTGCAGTAGCAACAGCAGCTACTGTCTTTTGTCATTTTTCAGGTGTATTATAAGCTCAATATTATCAAGATATATGGATGGATTCTAGACTCAAAGGGTTTTCCATAGAGTCCTAGAACACCCAAAACGGAGTCCTAACGAAGGAGTTATGCAAGTTGCAAGCCGTGAAGAAAATCAGCAACTTGCAGCACCTGCAATAGCAGCAGCAGCTACTGTCTTTTGTCATTTTCGGACTTATTATAAGCTCAAGATTGTATCAAACATGCCAAACACATGGCATAAAACCATCCTACAATCAATCCCCAAATCACCCCAAAAGTAGGAATAAACCAAACTTCCATATCCATATAAATTACCACAATCCATCCTCGAAGGGAAAGATTCCATACTCCTAACAAGTAATTTCACTCTCTAACACCTCAAATCTTAGCTTAATGAGGGATTTCATATAAAAGTCCACAAATTCACACTAACCCATAACCATCCATACAAACCATACATAAATTCTTAATTTCCATACTCAAAACCATACTAAGCTCTAACAAAGTCCATGCAAGCTATACGAAAGTTCCATACAAAACCTACAAAATCAAATAGGGAAGAACCTTATACCAAAGGTGCGAATCCTATAACTCCACACATATTCTATATAAAACCAAGGATCCTTACAAATTCCATACAGAATCATACCAAACTCAGATCCATATAAGTTCTACTTATCACATTTTGTGTTCATGTTCATGTTTCATGCCTATTCCATATGTGTTTCATATGTATGCAGTATGATGTCTATGTATTCACACATCATTCATATATTCTTATTCCTTTATGAATCTACTTTACTCAGAAATTGGAATCATTCCAATTGAAGCATCCAAACTAAAGTCATGACATTTTCATGTCAACTAGTCGGTTTACCGATTTTACCCGAATGACAGTTTGTAATATTCATTTTCCAGTGCCTAGTCTCCATATTTGACACTGGTTCTTTGTAATCCTTTAAAGATAAGGTGCTAAGGGTTCTCCTCCAACTGGAATCACCTAAATCGAACAGAAACTCAGAGTTACGTCGAAACAACGGGACTACTCTATGATCAAAACTGAAGCAGAATTTGGCTTGCACATGGCCCCACTTTGAGTGAATTTCTGGGCCACTTAGAGGCATAATTTTAAGGTACCTATTTGAGGATGTTTGGTTCTTCTTGAAGTCTATTTTAACTAGCAACTTGAATCACTCAAATCGGATAATAAATGAGCAAGTTATGGCTAAAATACAAAAACTGGTTGAAACAGAAAAACAGGGCACTACATGTACGGTACATGTCTTTCGAATTTCTTGAGAATGTGGGCTTTACGCACTTTGACCATATTTTCTTACCCAATTCAACTCTATACTTCATATACACCTCAAAACCATTTACTATACATCTTTGTAATCTCTTTTCTCAAATCCTCTTTCACTACTTATCTTGTTCAAAAAATCTATCATGATTACTCTCAAACCCTATAATATGGATCCTAACCCATACACTAACCTAACATGTAGATTAGTTAGGTTTATTCTAAACCTAACTCAATTACTTGCCATTGAACTATGAAGCCATCCTCAAAGAGAGGATTTCATATGCTTCTTGTACTCTTTAAGGTTTTATCCACCTTACTTTCCATAATTATTGGTTTAGGATGAAACCTAGCAAAACTCTAGGTTTGGGCAAGATAATAATCATACAAATTCCATATGATCCATACTAGAATTCATACCCAAGGTTAGTTCCATACAAGTCTAGACAAAATGGAATCCATACTTTTTCCAAAAATAAAACTAGACTTCCATACCAAAAAAAATCATAGAAATCCATACCATAAATCCATACCTTTTTGCTCCTCCATCTTCTTCCTCTTCTCTTCTTCTTCTCTTCCTCTTCCTCTTCTTCTTCTTCTCTCTTTCTCTCTTCTCTCCCTACGGTTTGTTTTTCCTCCAAATGAGACCAATTTTTGGTCTTAAATCCCATGTTTTGTTAAGGCCATGTTTGGCCAAGTCAAAAACCCATTTTTGCTTTTAACTTTTCATTTTTGCATTTTGGTCCCCCCATTTCTCTCTTATTTCTATTCCAACTTTCTCTATTTGCCTTTAATCCCATAACTTCTTCTATTTACATTTCATTTTTTTAAACATTTCATATATTAACCCCTAGTCTTTCCCTTTTATGACCACTAGGTCCTCAAGTAGTAAATTACATATTTACCCTTGGCTTTTATTATTAGTCGGGTCTCGTTTTATTTCGAAAATTCATATTTAGCTTTTAATATCACCACTAACAAGTCGAAAAGCGCTAGGGTATATTTCGAGGATATTCTGACCTTGTCTTCGTCTTCTAAAGATTAGGCGTTCAAACTTCGCCTTCGTATGGATCATAAGTTCAAACTTCACCTACATCACATTTTCTAGCACCGTAGTTCAGACATTCAGACTTCGTCTTTTGCATATCAAGCGTTCAGACTTCGCCTTCATATGGATCAAATGTTCAAACTTCATCTGCATTAGATTTTCTAGCACCATAGTTCAGACATTCAAACTTCATCTTCTACAAATTAGGCGTTCATACTTCGCCTTCATATGGATCAAATGTTAAGACTTCATCTACATCGCATTTGCTAGCACCGTGGTTCAGACGTTCATACTTAATCTTCTACAGATCAGGCGATCAAACTTCCCCTTCATATGGATCAAATGTTCAAGCTTCATCTGTATCGCATTTGCGAGCATCACAGTTCGAACGTTCGGACTTCGTCTTCTGCGAATCAGGCGTTTAGACTTTGGCTTCAAATGGATCAAATGTTCAAACTTCATCTACATCACTTTTGCTAGCACTGCAATTCAAATGTTCAGACTTCATCTTCTGCTGATCAAGCGCGTTCAGACTTCACCTTCATATGGATCAGATGTTCAAACTTCATCTGCATCACATTTGCTAGCGCCACAGTTGAGATGTTCAAACTTTGTCTTCTGCAAATTAGGCATTCAAACTTCGCTTTCATATGGATTAGATATTCAGAATTCATTTGCATCACTTTTGCTAGCACCGTAGTTCAGACGTTCAGACTTCGCCTTCTATAGATCAAGCATTCAGACTTTGCCTGCATATGGATCAGATGTTCAAACTTCACCTGCATCACATTTGCTAGCACCATAGTTCAGACATTCAGACTTCGTCTTTTACATATCAGGCGTTTAGACTTTGCCTTCATATGGATCGAATGTTCAAAATTCATCTGCATCACCTTTGCTAGCATTATAGCTCAGACGTTCAGACTTCAACCTACACAGATCAGGCGTTCAGACTTCGCCTTCATATGGATCAGATGTTCAGACTTTATCTACATCACATTTGCTAGCATCGCAATCCAAACGTTCAGACTTTGTCTTCTACAGATTAGGCGTTCAGACTTCGCCATTATATGGATCAGAGGTTCAGATTTCGTCTGCATCACATTTTCTACATTGTAGTTAAGCCTTTCAGACTTCGTCTTCTATAGAGAAAGGCAGTGAAACTTCTCTATACTCAGATTTCATCCTCATTATGTCATTGTCACATCTTAACGTTAAATTGTTCATTTCTTGGTGATGTTTTGAGCCTCCTCATCTCTTACGATTTCAAACTTCTTCTCCCTACTTTTGCATTCAAAGATATTGCTACTAGTATTCACAGTCGCTAACATTGTCCACTTTGGTCGCATGGCTTCTTTCGGTTGTCTTACTTTGCACCTGCTAGCTCATTAGTTCATTGCTAGTCTACATCTGACCATTATGGAGTTCTCATCAGCATACCATTTACCTTCAAAGTTTATTCCCTTATTGGTTTCACCATTTTGTTGAGAGTTCACGGTTTTGTGTCAGCATGACGGGTGTTAATCGTTATACAGTGCACATGACCATTCTAGCATCCATGAGCGGGCTGACTTCCACTTGCTTCAGATTTCGATGCGACCTTCTTAGAGGGAGCTCAGATCTATATCATGGTCTTGTTGGCCTCCAGGTTGTCTTGTCCTTTTGTTGTTTGCTTTTGATGTTATTTTTAGAACCCCTTTAGTTGCTTGAGTTTGAGTGAGTCGGTGTTCTTTGTGGTCACGTTTAGGGGTCTCTTAGGTTCTTCAATAGAGTTCATTTCGTTTCGCTAGCTTTTCACACTTTCACTTCACTTTATTGTTCATGTTCATTACACTCATGAACTTTATCGAAAATTGGCATATTTGTAGACCCCCAAATTTGGAGTTTTAGAAATTTTTTTCCTTTATGGAAGGCAATCCCACATTGGAAGGGGATAAGGGAGAGAGGCCTCCATTTCCCTATAAAAGGGGGCCTCTCCCCTTTGGAAAGTGAAGAAGTGGAGATCATGGGCCTCCCCTACCAAAGAGTAGGAGGTCCCAAGTGACCCTAGTTAAATATTTTTAAAATAATTTAGGGAATAAATTGGGAAAATGGGCCTTTATAATTTAGGTCTTACTAATCCCTTGAGTTTAAATTTATAAAGGAGATCATGGGTCTCTCCACATTGAGTAGAAGGCCCTATGTGATCTCAAAGTTTAAAGTTTTTTTTAAATAAGATGGCCTTGGGAGCAATCTTGAGAGACAATCCCAACTTTGGAGGTAATCTCGGCTTGGGAGGCGACTCAACCCAAAGAAGCTACTCATCTAGTATGCTTCCTTTACTTTCTTTTTATTTAGAAATTCTTCTTTTATATAATTATTTTTAATTAATTGTCTTGTATATATATTTAATTTATTGTTGTCTTTAATTAGTCATTTAATTTATATTATTATTATTTTATTTTCCTTGTGAGTATATTGTTGTTTTTTGTTTATTTAATTAAATTGGTTGTTGATGTTTTTTTTATTGTTTAATTATTCAATTTATTTTCCTTAACACATGAACCATCACCCACTTTTAATTTATTCAAATCCCTAAATTTAAAAAATTCAAGTTCTAAATTTACATTTCTCAATTTTTAAAGTGTCCAAATTTCAAATTTCAAATTTCCAATTTCTCATTTTCTAAAACTCAATTTTTCAATTTTAAAATTCAAGTCCTTCAAATCCCAAATTTCAAAATTTAAATTTCCAATTTAAAAATTACAAAATTCATAATTTCAAAATCCAAGTGTCCTAATTTCAAAATTCAAGTCCTCCAATTTCAAATTTTAAAGTTTCCAATTTAAAAATTACAAAATTCATAATTTCAAAATTCAAGTTTCTATTTTAAAAATTACAAAATTCCTAATTTCAAAATCCAAGTGTCATAATCCCAAAATTCAAGTCCTCAATTTCCAATTTATAAATTTCAAGTTTCTAATTTCAAAATTACAAATTCATAATTTCAAATTTTAAGTGCCATAATTTCAAAATTCAAAGTTTTCTATTATAAAAAATAATTTTTAATATCTATATATAACAAAAATAATTTATTTTTAAAAGAACGTAATAATAAATTATAAGTATTTGAAAAAAAACTTTATTTTACAAAATATAAAATTTACAAAATTTTTTATTTTTTTAATGCCCAACACATTTTGGTTCGAATAGTAGACCCAAATAAAAGTGGGTTAAATTGGCCCAACACATTTTGGGGTAGATCGGTCGGTTTCCCAGCTATATATTAGTACCTCAACTCTTCCATCTCCTCCCGCATGTAAATCTTCATATTCTTCGTTTTGCTCTCATTCTTTCCCTTCCCATTTCCCTCCAAACTTTGCTTCCCACCTTTTGCTCTTCTTCAGTTCCCATTTGTCCCTCCTTCGGCTTTGTTTTCTCACTTAATTGTTCCATTAAGAACTAACAAGAAATTCAATTGAATAAATTGGCAGGAATGAATAGAATTCCTTGTTAGTTCTTTATGCAATAGGTGAGAAAACATGTAAAGAAAACAGAGCCGAAGAAGAGAAAAGGTCAAAAACGACCATATTCATGACAATGTGTAGAAATCAAATGTCTTATTTCTAATTTTATGATGAGATAAATTAGAAATAATAAATGAAATGTCATAACTCTTTCTATGGATAATGTATCATGAATCTTCATAATGGGAACGTATCATGACACTTCATATCAAGGCATGACTCATTATAAATAGGTTGTGGTCCTAAGTCATATGCACAGCTTTTCTTTCTATCATCTCGTCAAAAGAGAGAAGAAACTCTTAAGGAATTATAAGAGTTGTGCATACAAGACTTGGAAGATCAAAACTGATCACTTGAGTTCTGCTTACAAGGTTTGAGATAATGTACTTAGCATATTGCGAAGTGAATCCAAATTGTTGAGACAAAACCAAGCTTATTGAGAAGGTCTATGGATATATAAAACCCAAATTAAGTGGATGGCTAGACATTAGCCATTAATTATGTGCATGGTCACAATTTCTCTTCATTTTTATGACTATAATTTTTTTATAGCAAGGTGTGGCTACAGCCTACAGTTCATCCTTAACCTCCAAATGTTATAAAGAAAGAATTCAAGTCTCTCCGTTTGGAAATCAAAAAAAGTATTAGGGAAAGAAAAATAATAATAAGGAAAGTAATTTTATCATGTTTGCATGTTTTCACCATGGAAAATATAGAAGAAAATCAAATATAATCAAAATTCATCAAAATTTTATATATTTTTAAATTTCTTAGTTCTTATATAACAGATATAAAAAAAATAAAATGAGTTAATTTGAATAGACATATATAATTATTTTATTAGGTTTAAAACTATTTTTTATTTTCCTCCAAATTTTATTTCCTTCCACTTTTTCTCTATATTTTCTTTCTTTAGTATTTTCCGAGTTCTAAAAGGAGCCTAAGGGACTAATACCCCATACCAAGGTGATAATGCCCCTATGTCTAGGTTAATTTTGTTTATATCTTGTAAAGTTTCTTTGCTCTTTCAATTTTTGTCCTAATATTTTTAATTTGTTGTTATATAGATTTTTTTAAAAAATCAAATTCAAATGTGATTTGTTATTTACCATGTTTAGAAATAAAAAATTAACATATTTATAATTTGATAAATATAAATATAAATATAAATATAAAAAGTATAATCAATATATATATAAACTATGAAGCAATGAAAAAATCATGTAAAATTTGAACAAAGTTGTTTGTAAAAGACTTCTACCTGTTATCGCATTTCTCGAACATAAGATTAGTAATCATTTTGATAAAAAGTTGTTTTAATTATTATCGATTGTAGAGGTGGGAATATCGGCTTGGCCCACTTTAGCTCATATTTTTTGAAGGTTGGGCTGGAGAAATAATGGCCCGAATAGAAATAGGGCCTATTGGCCCGGCCCTATTCCTACCAGGCCCATTAGGGCTTGGATCGGGCCAACTTGCTTGGCCCATTTTTTTATTTTAAACTTTTTTAATGATTATATAATATTTTCTAATTGTTAAAAATGTTAGTTTTTCTATTATGAAAAATAGAAAATGGTTGTTTATAGAAAAAAAGAATAGTTATTAAATAATTATTTTTAATAAAATAAAATAAATATATATAAATATAACTAAAATAATTTATTTTATATAATCTTTTAAGTACATAAGAATAAACTATAAGTATTTTAAAAAAAAACTTTATTTTACAAAATATAAAAATTTGTAAAATTGTTAATAATTATTATCATTTTTTATTTTTTAATGTTTAACCTATTTTGGCCCCGGCTCACATAGGGTCAGGTTGGGTAACCAAAAGTGAGCCCAAATAAAAATAGGTCGAATTGATCTTATCAATTTGGCCCATGACTCTAATGGGCCGGACCGGCCCTTTTCCCATCTATAATCGATTTTAGTAGTTTTACTATTTCAAATTCTCTATTTTGCTAAACCCTAGCCGTCCCTCCCCTCGTTTTTTGTTATATGTGTGAAACATATAATAACAAAATGCTCAACTTGAGCTTTTGGTTTGATACTGTGTTGATAGGAGTGCATTGCTCTACTACCATATGCATTCTTCAATTTGCTGAATGTCCTGTGTAATTCAATATAGATATTATCTATATATTTTTTTTACTCTTTTCTTTAATTACCGAGGGTGCCCATTGTTTTAAAATGACTCGAACTAATGACTATTGAGAAGTAAACACTATGCCGAATCAATTGAGCTAGTCCTCCCCACTATTTATGTACTACTTTTATACTTTATTATTCTTATATCTTTAATGTTGTAATGTTATGTTGATGAGTGAGAATATAAATAGTAATGCAGATGAATCACATACCAAGTTGAAATTAAAAATGGAATTAATCCAAATATAAAAAGCTTGCATATAATTGAGTCAATTCTGCTGCTAAGAATGATCATATAAATACTAATGTATAAAAGTAGGTTTTGTTTGCATCAGTGGAAGACTTGTCATATTGCAGGATTAAGAGATTTTTCCAATATTTTAAAAATTGAACTGAAAAAGTGACCGGTTCATAATTTATGGGTCAAACTGATAGTTAAATCACAGACAAATCGAATTAAATCGGAAACGAAAAGGTCATTGGTCGACGATCCAACCAACCGGTTCAATCCGGTTATTAAAACACAGGATTTTTCCAATAAATCTGGTCATGACTGAAGATTGAGACATCATTTTGAAGATTTTAAGGGCTAGAAGAGTTGATTCAAGACTTCAAAATCATGATTTTTAATTTGTACAAAAATAAGGTAACCATTCGACAAAAAGTACTAATTTTTTAAATTGAAGGTTGAAAACATAGTGGACGAATCTGAAATTACACGAATTTTGAATACAAAATGTATAAATAAAATTAGCACATCTGAAATCACAAATGGTGAATTCAAAATGCTAGGAATTTGAAATAGGTGTTCGAATTTTAAAATTTGCCATTTTAATGGGTTTAAATGGACTTAACATAGAAACAATGAGTGATTTTAAGGTTATTGTCGTTCCAAAATCAGAATGTTTGGCTTGGAATTAAAATATTAAACCGATAGTGGGTCCATATGAAATGGGGTTAGTGTCAATCCAGTTAGTTAGATTTCAAAATAGGTCAAATTAATAAGATAGTAGTGAGAAAATTTAAAGTCAGAAGGAAATTCAAAGTCACTAATGGTATTTTTGAAATGGTTTTTCTCTCAACAATTCATTTCCTTTCCCCCCCGCTCATCTTACCTTCCTTTTTTTTTTATAAGGTAGGAATTTTATTAGAGTACTTAGCAACTTTTATCTTCTTGCAGTAAGAAGGGAGGATGAATGTCCCATTACCCAAGGCCAAACACCGAGTTAATGAGCAACCTGGTTCGCTGACCTTCTAATAAACTCCATAGAGCCACTTGGTAATTGTAATTACCTCCTAATTGGAGGAATGGATTGTCTTAATCATCAAGATGATTTTCTCATAATCAGTCCACTAGTATATATATGAATGATTACACATTATGCAGAACCTATGATGAGTCATGACATTAGCCATCAAGCAGTCATAATATCACTAAGCTTTTATACTATACATATTGGTCTTCTACCTTGAGAGGATATTGAGTTTATATTGAGCTCTTTAATGCCCTATGGTTGTCATATTTTCTTTGTGAATTAAGTCATTATTGATAGAAAGCTAATGAGATTATATACACCCAATGCCTTATAAGACAATGTATCTATCCCCTTAGGATATCCCAACATGTGATCAGGAAATTTATGGTCATATTAAATCTTTAATAGGAATTTGAAACATGCTCTTGAAGAGTTGAAGCGTATTGGCTGTTTAAGTTCGAAAATTTTCAGCTATCACGAAATTCAGAATATGAAAATTTTGATGTATTACAATGCTTTTAGTTTTTCGTTTCGAAAATACGTTTCGTCTTGAATTTGGTTGAAAATATGTTTTTCGATTTCAACCCCATTTGGTTGAATTTGGTTGAATTTAATTCGAAAACAAGAAAACGACTTTTACTGTTTTACGATTCGCCTATAAAATGTTGAAAATAGTGAATTAATTTTTCTTTGTTTTCAAATTGTTTTCACAGTCTTATTCTGTAGCTAAGCAGCGTTTTCACTTGTTTCGAAAAGTTTGAATAGAGAAAACAGAAAATTTTCTACCTACTAAACAGGGCCTTAGTTACTTACATAATATGAGAATTTGAGACACAAGGATTATAGAGATTCTTAAAACTGAACACATAAATAGGACATTTTATGTGAAAGATCCAAGTCATGGGTTCTTCACCATTGGTTCATGCATATTGGCAATTAATTTGAGGTAGTAGTGCAAATATTTCGTAATTGGAAGGATGAGTAGTTTTGGCTATTGGGATAGAGTCTCCATAGTATGTGAATTAGTGTATATAGTTTATACATTGAATAAGACCTACAGTGAATCATGACATAAGGCTATTATTGGGTAGTTATGACTTAACTAAGTTGTCAATTTGTATTATCTTCTAACCTTAAAGAGAATATTAAGTTGTTCAAAGTTAGTAGTGGCTTTGACCAACGGGTGAGATCATGAAGTGATCATGTATTCCATATGGATTACTATTAATAGAAGTCAATACCAATGAGTGTTCTTAATTAAGGCACCATGACATCTCATGTACATTGACAGTGTTTTTATTTGGGTGACCCTAGTGATGTGCAATCAAAAAAAATTGTAGTTCCATGATAATTCCTTTAATAGAATTTGGCATGTACTTTCTAAAAGCTAAATACGTCATTTGATAACATAATAGGAGGATTTGTGATTCAAGGATGATATAGGTATTCCTAATTGATCAAAAAAAAAATATTGATATAGGTATTCCTAATAGGCTAATAGTTTTTACCTTTTATGTTATGAACACTAGTTTATATGAAACTATTGATGGAAGGTTATAAAACTGAGAATTTAAGCCTTTGTTATATACATAGGATATCAAAGCCTGATCAACTCTTTTTCTAACAGCTAAACACTTAAGTTACAATGTAGTAAACCGTCCCCTTCCCTATGCCCTGCCTTCTTGAAACGTTGATCGCCCAACCACATGAGCTAGGCATGATGTGGTAAGGGAGCTAGTACTATTTTATAGGTCGTTGTGATCCTAGTTCGAATTCATATACATTGATGGCAAGTTTTATAAAGGTTAGGTTAGTTCTAGTTCACTCCTATGGATAAGGGCATTTTAATAATTATGTATAGATTAGTTCTTAGTTCACTTGTATGGATGTATAAGGACATTTTAATAATTATGTAAGAATACATGAGAATAAGATAACAGCATTTCCAGACTAGGCTAATTGATTAACTAAAGTTGTGTTTAGATTATTTCATTAACTGGCAACACATTTCTTAAGTTAAATAAGTGAATAACATCTTTAGACTAGGCTAACCGATTAATTTAAATCCTTAGGGTAATTAATCAATCAGCAAACCTTTCTTAAACTATATTAAGACCCTAAGTTAGTATACCTAGATCGAAAAAACCTAGAACAAGATAGAAGTATATGTTCTCAAGTCATGAAACAAATTCAGCTGAGCCATAAAAGTAGAGGGTTCTTAATATTATCAAGGTTAAACCACAAGCTCTGAAATCAGGGCGATAAACCAGAAAAACGAGGAATTTATGTTATAAGACAAATAGTTCAGACTATGTTACAACATTCTTAACAGGAAGAAGTTGAGTAGCAAACAATGAAGAAAAAGTGACTAGATACAAGAGATGATATACATGAGAAATGGTTTCCAAGGATGAATTGCTTTTCTAAAAGGCTTTGATGTCAAGCCCTGCACTTCTAACATTTGTATTTCATCAAACAATGTTGGACCGAAATCCGGATTCAGGAAAGATGTATGAAGCCATACCTTTCCTCTGCAGCTTCCGCATCAGTGTAGTACGTAGTTCACCTGCATGCATACAGCTTAAAACTGAATAGATGCTCTAAGCTTCTCCAGTTCCTCCCAATGTCGATATAGCCATAGCCGTGCCATGGTTCCATAGATGACCTAGCTCACCCCTCACCAGACCCAGAATAACAGTGGTGCCTAAATAACAGAATTGGAATAGGAAAAATAAAAAAATAAAAAGATTAAAATAATATTAATAGTACAAATACTTGCAATCAGCAAAAGAAAAGACGTAATTTTTATGCAACTAGCTGTCTGATCACTTGAGTTATTATTACCTAGGGTACATGGAACAAGATAGAGGAGTGCAGGTTGACCATGTCCATTCATCAAATATAAACCTAGGTAGGTAAAGAAGAGACCTGCAATAACATGCAAAAATCTGAATCAATTGAAGTAGATATATTGATAGTCCAAAAAGTTTAACTTACAGAGGAAACTTAGAATTCTAATGAGCATAATAAACATGAGCAGTTCAAAGCGAGTATATAGTCCCCCCTATAAGTGTGAAACAATAAGAAACAAAAAAATTTGAATATCACAATAGATTCAGAATTTATAATACACATGGTAAAGGTGTCATAACTAGATCAGAACATGAACACATCAAACACTCCAAATGACTTTTTAAATGTAGTTTAGTCATTACTTCTGTGTTCACTACTTTTCATAAATTTATAAAGGGAGGTGCTTAAAACAATTACAATGGAAATAATAAAAATAAAGAAATAACATGAAACTTGTGAAGAAATAAAAGAAAAGGATGCTTTTCTCATTCATTGAACGAGTTGAGTTGCACATTACAGGCCATACTTATTTATATACATCAGGAAGACATAAAAAGGAAATAAATCAAGTACAAAAAGGAAGGAAAATATTGTACAGGAAAGGAAGGGAATAAATTAGAGAAGGGAATAAATCGAGGATGATACAGAATATGCATGATTCCCTCAACAGCTCTCCCTCAGTAGACATATAGATTATATGTATCAAGCTTATTTACAATCAGCTGAATCAGCGGACCTCGGAGGCGTGACAATGTGCGCTAGTTGGTCACTTGAGTTGGCCCAGTAGTCTCATGCATCTTGACCTTAATCTTATACCCGAATGGAAGTGACAATCAAGCCCCGATATGTTTGATTCTCGTGAAAGATTGAGTTGGAGCAATGTGTGAGTGCTTGGTTTCACTGCGTCATGCTCATCCTTCCCAAATCTTAGCTCACCAAGAAGGCTATTTAAGTCGCTACTCAAAATTCACTTAAGTGCCAAAGTCATGGCTCGATGCTCGAAGCTTCAACCAGCAGATTGCTGCACATCCTGTTATAACGAAGATATTAAGTTGTCTCCAATAAATACACCATATCCTAAAGTGGCGTGCAATGCCAAGCGAGGCACACTGATCTGCATCACAATATCCAATAATCTGGGTGTGACCTCCGTTTTCATATAACACCCTCTGGCCCGGTGTTCCTTTGACATAACGCGGAGGATCTGAGATCACAACATCGTGGTATCCATGAGTAGCTACGCCGGGCCGACTAACTACGCTCCGCAAGAAAGGAAATGTCTAAAATTAGGAGTGTTGGTGAAGTAGTTTAGTCTGCCCAGTCGATCAATACTCCCTAGATCTTACATAGAGACTCCTGTCTAGGTACAAGGCGACGTGGGGAATCGTAAGTGTCTGCCAGGCTTTACGAGTCTAGCATACCAGTTTCCTCCAATATATCCAAGACATACTTCCTGCGAGACATAACACATGAATTAGACTTGTTTGTCTCAATCCTAGAAAGTATTTGAGTTTCCCAAGTCTTTTGTGAAAGTATTGAAGAGATGTTACATTTAAGGATTTCCAAATACCATCACGATCCTTTGCATGTTATAACAATGTCAATAGATGCCGCATCTAATAGTGTATGATGAAAGAGTGGGTGCGTGCCTCAGATTATCTTTGAACTCTATACCATAGAGCTAAGGTCATACTAAGGAGCAAGCGCTGCAACTGCATACCAAACGGACTCCCCACGAGCAACAAATCAGCGGTTGCCGCCATATACCTCGCGGCGAGTACGCCATGGAGAAATTCATTCTTGATGTCAGCGATACAGGGACCAGAGCTCACCATGGCGCCTAGATAGAAGGCGAGCGAAAGTCATCTTGCGACAAGAAAAAGTGTCATATTAATCGAAGTCATATATGCAGTATGCCCTTGCCAGCCAAACAAACTTTTAAGGCGATCCACTCCGCCATGGTTAATCCCCAGTATAAACCTTGAGGACTTGTCGGCCCGGTGAGAACTAGATGCGTACTATGAATGCCCACGAAGCGGTCATTTTCTTCAACCATTGCACATTTTCTACGAATAAGAGGGCCTCATAATACCAGTCTTAGGAAAGAAAACAAAGACAAGGTGAAATAAAAGTAGAACATGGTGAGGATGCTTGATGATAAGACGGGAGAGAAGTATAAATGGGGCCGAGGGATTACAAAGAGGGCAGTACCTTTCGAATGGAGATGGAAGAGATCGGCGGTTGGCGAAGCCAGGCAAAGCTTCATGGAGGGTGCCACCGGAGAATGATCATCGGGAGGCCCCAGATGTCGATGTCTGACGATGAATATAAACTTATAAAAAGATTCCGAGTGGAAGTAGTTGGGACTCAAAGGACAAGGTCAAGGAAAAATGAGGTAGGAATAGAGGCCTCGGGCCCCGGAAGGCAATGGGGAAGAGAAGATGATGTTCAAGATGGCATCAGCGGAAACAAAGTATGCGATGTGTCGGAAAAGTAATGCGATAGCAGTGTTGACAAGAATAGCCAAGGAAGATGCGCCGTGACCTTAGCGGAAAATTCCATCTTGTGAGAGTGCGTGGACAAAACAGAGTGGGCCCAGAAAACATGTGGAGGGAGGCGAAGAGTTGATTAGGAAAGAGAACGAGGAATGAGGACTAATCACGACACGAAAGAAGGCATAGGGTGATTAAATAACCATGGTTAAGATAGCATCCCCCCCAGCGTTAAGGAGCGTATGTGGTGTGGATAAGAAGAGTGCGAGTTGTCTCAACTAAGTGATGATTCTTGCACTCAGCCACCCCATTTTGTTGTGAAGGATAAGCCGCAAGAGGCGTGAATCCATGGGCAGATTTAAAATGGCGTCGCGGCGTTTTTTTGTGTTTGTGAGGCGGCGTAAGCCTCGGACGTTGGCGTAAGCTTTTGAAGCGACCACGATATATAATTAATTAATATTTTAAAATATATAAAATAAAATACTTTATAAATAAAAACATGAAAACAATTCATTGAGTATTAAAAAAAGCATACTAATTCCACTACTTTCCCACGAGAAAACCATAGCAGTCATAAAATAGAAAATAATTCAACTATACCTAATAGTTTCAAACTTTAACAAAGTCTATAAGTCGTAATGAAACTAGAGTGAAGATGTTTCAATATAAATTCTTCTCTCAAAGGCATATCACCTCATCGATATGTATCAAAAGAGTAAGAAGCTGTCCACTATCATGTATCCCCCATTTAAATAATCACATCTTTATGATTCATTATTGAAATTGAACTCTTCTCTTTGCCTTTGCCTCCTTGTACCTAGTATAGTAGAATATTATTAAATTGTAAATATTCTCACAGTTTCATTAAATTTAATCAGAACATGACTTCAATTTAGTGTACCCACTGGTACTTCATTATAACTCTTTGTAGATAAATCATGATAGATGATCTTGATGCATTTGGGGTTGGATGACACAACTCTATGCATCAACATTGAATAACTCATCATCCACAGACGATACAAGATCAAGGGGAGGAGGAGGATCTTCTCCTTGATCACTCATCATCAGAAATCAATCTCCTCTATCAAAAATCAGATCGACATTTTGTTTCTTTGTAGACACCCATTCTCTCAATCTAGTGTTGTACCTTACATACTAGAGCATTCATATTCCAATGTTCCAAGTCTATTTCTTTTTTTTTTTGTATGTATCCTGAATAATGAAATCTGAAAATTATGTGTTAAAATGAGATAAAGTTCTCTCTAACATTGAAATAGAAATATATGTACTAAAAATTTTACAAATAATATCAGATTCAAGCATTGTAAATTTCTTTCACATCGAAGCTCTGAAGTAAGGCTAAGGACTGGGAATAGCGGGCACGCGGCATGCGGTGTTGAACCGGCGCGTCCGCCTGCTTGTGGGACTTGTATCTTCGAAGTCCGTTGCAATACGACCAATTCACCCATTCGCGATTAATAGTCAGCGAATAGAACTTTTAAACGTTCTTGATAAATCGCATCATCCATGCATTCAAATAATCCCTTCTCCTCATCAACATTAGAGAACTTATCCCATATGATGAGAGATTAAGATAATGTTACCTTCGCTGCAAAGGAGTCGATGAAGTTGGGAGTGCATCTTCACATCAATTTTCTCCAAATTGAATATATTATACTCACATTTGATTAAATACTGTCTTCTCCCTTAAGAATCCATCAACTCCATTAATATAACCCTTAATTTGGTCTTTCCTGCGAATCAACCTCTCAAGACACTAACTAATGGAGCAGTGGTCTTTATCAAAAAAGCAACATGAGGCGAAAATTTGGATCAAGCGACAACGTACTTCATACCTTTATTGTTGCGGGCGTTTTTCGAGGAAACGTTGCCAGAGCTTGCTTTTGCTTATAAGAGCTGAAGATAAAAAGCTTCAGTATCAAACCGTGTAATTGCTAGGCGAAGTTCATGATTTTTGTAAATGCTTCTCATTAACAGAACCCCAGTATGGCCTCTCTGGCTTCACTACTTTGCTTCGGCATTGTGTTGCTCTGCTGACATTTACCTTTCATCCTCCAACATCAAATCAATGTTATCGCGACATGAGGGAGTCCACCACAATCTTCTCCTTTTATAAGCCTCATTCAGCATTCACATAATTAGAGGCATTGCTCCGGTGATGGCTTGCACAACATTCTCCTCCCCGATTTCATCAACACGTCGTGAATAATAATGACGTCAATTCCCCATTTTTGTTAATATGAAGCATCGATTGATTTCATAAACTGAATTGCGAAATAGGACTATTCACTAAAAATTGATGAACTTCTCTTTCCATGTCCAACCTCCAACATAATTGAACATCCATATTGTTTCAAGCTTTTGAATCTTCCATAATATATTCACTTGGGTGTTTCCTCTTCTTTAAGAATCCATGTCCTCGGTCGTGCATAGATGGAGGCTTAAGCAGGGCCCAATTGCAAGCATCCGTCATAGAATCCAGTAAGGATCTATTCACGGTGTTGAATGAACCTTTTGAATACATAAACCTACCAATTACTACCACACACTTCATACCATACCATTGCTTCCACCTTGAATTCCAAAATTACTTTGATGGGGTTTGAAGTGGTAAATTTATCCATAGGTCCCACGGAACCTGGTTTCCCCACTCCTCTAGGCACCACAGTGTTTGGACAAGGCACTCTCATGCATTGAAGTTGGACCCATACCATTTTCTTGGAGCAATTCATTTTCTTTTTTTTTTTTTTTTTTTTTTTTTTTTTTTTTTTTTTTTTTTTTTTTTTAGTTTTTGATCCCCAGGTGACGTGCATCTTTGCATTCCCGATCTGGCACATCTTCACTTTAACTTTGGGGCATGGTTTCATACCGCTGATGAGTTCGACTAGGTACTTGGTCTATTTACCTCCGCGCATCTTTGATTGCAAAATTTATCAAATATTGCTCCACGAGCTTCTTAATCTATTATTCCACACAAAATCTTTTCTTGAATTTTCGGTCGAATAACTCATTCTAAAAAGCACGATAACCATGGTCGCGTTTTAATATATGATATAATTGACTAAAATTAATAACAAGACATAATTGAAAGAATTTAAAAATGAAGTCGAATTTAATTGATTTATTAAAAAAGTCAATATTTTTAAAGGAATTTAAATAGAATTCAGCATTTAATTGGTTAATTTTAAAAGCATAATATTTTTAAGAGGAATTTAAAAATGAAATTTACGAGTACTAATTGGTTTGAATTTAAAAAAACCAATATTTTTTAGAGAAATTAAATGAAATTTAGAAATTATTAGTTAATTAATCAAATGAGCTCGATACCGTTATACTTAAAAGAAAAATGAAGCAGTTAAATAAAAATAGATTAAAGATAAAAGGAGGCGTGGGTGGATGAGATGAAGTCTCGGCTCCAAACTTGTAAAATAAAAATAAAAAAACAGCCGAGAGAAGGAATTGGTCCAAGCGAGCGGAGAGATGAAGAGGGAAGGCTGGAGATCCGGCGAAGGGAGTCAGACGAAGGGAAAGTCAGGCGGGAGATTCGTGAGTGGGTGGGGCTCGGGGTTGTCGGATGGCGGAAACGTGTTGGTGTGGGGAGGGGGTCTCGGGGCGGTGGGAGGAAGCGGAGAGGCGGGGGTGCCTTGATCGGATGAGATGAAGGGGGGAGAGATGAAGCTTGAAGAGAGATGAAGAAGGAGAGTAGAACATACACAAGAAGATGAAAGCGATGAGATCGCGATTGGAGAAGTTATTCATATAATTCTTTCCATGATCGTCGAAAATAATTTGAAAGGGCGAAAATAGGTAATCCGTTGTTTCGGTTTTTTTACCTTTTCTAAAGATACATAACTCCCAAATAAGCGTCGTGCTTATATTCTCAAAAGGCGCTCAAGCGCACGAACCTACTTTCCTTGACAAAGGCTTCGCCTACCAATTCCATGAAAGCTTTTTAATGCGCCTTAGGCGTTTCTCAACTCCTCGCCCTAAGGCGCCTAAAGCATACTTTGAAAGCTACGCGCGGAGGATAAAAGGAAGAAAAGTGAAAGAATGGAAGAAGTATTCAGGCATTATCCTTTGCATAAGATCGAAAAGTATGAAATTACGATTGCGAATCTCAACAAAAATTTTTTGAACATTGAAAATGGCATCGGTTCGACTCTTCATTAAAAATAATTATTCTAGCGGAAAATCATCAATAAATGTAACAAAATCGCCACAAAATAAGCATGGTCGGGATGAATTGGGCTAACCTCAATGTGGGTGAGCTCAAAAGGGGACTTGATTACGAGACTCTAAGAAAAGCACTGAGAGCGAAATACGAGTATGTTTCCTAAGCTAACACGACTCACACTCTAGTGAAGATAGTTGGAAAAGCGAGACACCATCTTACGAAGCTTAGAAATGTTCGAATGTGAGAACGACGATGGATGAAGAGGTTCATGTAAGTCTGTGATGGAAGATGGGACCAAGGCTGGATGATCAAGGCCCGGACTCATATATATATTATTAGTCTCCCTAGTTGCTGGTCCTACAAGTTGTGAGAAGAGTGAGAAAGAGTGATAGACAATTGGGAGATCTGTGGATTAATTTACTAACGAGAATAGATTAAATGGAGAATCAGGGCGTGGAGAACATAAGAAAGAGAGGTAAGATATGGAAGGGACATGGGACTGATTCCTTGGCCATGGTTTGAGTACCATTAGCCAATAATCGAGGAAGCCAAAGGATGAAGTGGTAGTAAGGGAAGAGAAGAGAGCGCATGCCAGACAGATGGATTAGATGCACCCATTCATGATCTGGACTAAGAGAGTGTGCAAGATAGGCAAAATAGGTTTGACAGCGAAGCAATGGAGAAGCGGGGTGGCGACCTAATTGCCAAAAAACTCCTCATTTCTACTAGTCTTAAGTGCTTATGAATGAAGCGAAAGTTGGTCCTCGGTTGGCGCGATTGGGAAAACTAGGCAATATGACCCGATGCGGCGAACAACCATGTGATAACTTGTCTCGAATGTGGGCCCCAGTGCCTGCAGTGGGTATAAGGAGGTCGTTGGCCTCTGCCTCGATGGCCAACACAAATACTCCAGGAATCACCGCAAGGGTGAGATGGAGCAAGCATTACCGAAGTCTCATTGGAAACCTCAGAGGGCCGAGACCAAGTCATAGTGGATGTATGGTGTAGTAACCAAGCAAAAATGTCATCAAAGGTCGGGATAGTAAAGCCAGTGAGGATCTATTCACGAATGTTTTCAAACTCTGTGCCATGTTTAATAAGAGTACGGATCATAAAGATTTGATCCATGTTGGACAAGTAGGTTTTGGCATCAGTGACCTTAGGCAGGACAGATAAGAGCTCATTTTTCAAGGCAGACATTCCATACCAGGCTGCTCTAGGCTATCAATAGAGGAAATAACACGGTAAAGGCGTCAAACATCATTGGTATATAAATTCTTTGTAGGTCAGAAAGGCGACATATCACGATAATCCCAATTGTTGAGTGTTTTGGGCTCACATGTGGGCGATGAAAAATGTTACATAGTAAAGCGTGTTTCGCCGGGGCGTTTATCTCCTTCAAAACTAGACTCCATAGGGTGTGGTCTTCAACGCATTTCGGTAAACCCATAATGTAGAGAATTGGCCCAGCGATGGTTATCACTTCCCTTGGTCGATTGAAAGTTATCATGGGAGTTCAAACATAAACAACGAAAGCGTTCGAAGCTTTTCAGCTTTAGTGAAAAATCGACAAAATCGTGAAAGACCAAATACCGGGGCGAAAAATCAAAATTTGTGAAGGTGAGAAAAGCCTGTGGATGATGCTAAGGCTTGAAAAAATAGAGAACAGTTACTATAGCAATAGGTAGGCCACGAAATCTATAGAAATCTAGGGTTTCATAGCCTGTCGAAGAGAAAAGAGGGTAAAAATCCCAGATGCATACCTCAAATGGAAACGAGGAGTTAGGAGGAAATTTCTTGGGAGGCGGTGGCAGAGGGGCTGTGAGCCATGCGTTGTCATGCCCCTGCGCTGGCGTGGTGGGCTGAGTAGAGGAGAAGTCACGCGCATGGAGGCGCGTGACACACTAGTTGTCATCGGGGTTGCCGTTGGTGTGTAGATTAGGCGACGATGAACCCAATGGTGGGGTCGCCGGCCAAAATGGAGTAGTCGCCGGAAAAGTTCACCGAAGAGTTTTTTGCACTGTAGAGGTCTGACAGCGGCGAAGGATTGTAGAGCTTCCTAGGACAATGGTTATGATGGTCGGAATAAGACAACCATTAAGTGGTTTGCCGGAATTGAGAACACGGCGAAGCCCTAACTGAACCTTCCATGGCTCTGATACCATGTGAAAAAATATAAGAAAATGATTTTCTTATTGATTGAATGAGTGAGTTGAACATTACAGGCCCTACCTACTTGTATACATCAAGAAGACATAAAATGGAATTAAATCAAGTACAAAAAGGAAGGAAAAATATTGTAAAGGAAAGGAAGGGAATAAATTAGAGAAGGGAATAAATCAAAGGATATTCTAAGAATATCCTATGATTCTCAACAAAACTCAATATTTAAAACTTCTAAACTTTTTTAAAAAAATAAAATTAAAAATAAAAGAATATAAAAATATTGTCAGTAAGATGGCATTTTTTTCTTCGAGATTTTATTATATATTTATAGACTAACCACCAGAGTCAATAATGATGGTACATTGTCCATGTATCACGATGGTGTCCATCGCAAAAAAGTGCAGTCAGTATATCACTAATTTAGGACAGCATTAATGTGATGATAGAGATGAAGCTAATGCAGCAACCTATCAAATTTGCAGACTTTCTGCTCCAGTTAAAAAATAAAATTTGATAGGAGCAGAAAGTCTGGAAATTTGATAGGTTGCTGCATTAGCTTCACCTCCATTCTTGTAGGTTATGTTTAACCATTTCCTATGGTTTGGAAAGCACATATATGAATGCAAGGTAAAAACACTTCCAATCCACATGAAACACATTATACTACATAAAAAAATGAATAGCATCAAGCAAGAAGGCACTCTCCATGCTCGCTCTTCTAGGAAAAAAAAGTTCCAAGCAACCCCAATGAATAAATTTTTGATCGGTAACCCCAATGAATAAATTGCATTCCACATAAACAACAAACTCTGATTTTATGATTGAAAGAAATCAATAAAACAAAACTGCAGGAGAAAACATGACAAGAAAAATACCCACCACATCCGTAACCAATTGCCAACCAAAGGAAATATCCATTTGTCAGACTCCTTTTATTCAATTTGTCAAATCTGACAGTCAAACAGAAATAAAGTACTATAAGATACCAAAATATTTTAGATAAATGATGCACAACACAGTTTAAAGGTAGATATCGGATGTAGTCTTGGTGGCAAATAAGAATGTGGATGAGAAAAGCCAAAGGGAAAAGGGGACTTCTTTTTCTAGATGGAATATTGGAAGTCTATGATCATATGAAATAAAGGTTTCTGGACCATGCTTTAGTCCAGAAATCGAAGTTATCAATGTCTGGTTGTTTCTTGTTGATCAGTTTAGCAGAGGTATCAAATAAGAGCCCTATAGATAAAGTAAATGTCTTCAAGCACTTAAGATGAGGGAATCTACTCTCACCCTTTCCTTTTACAATAATGGTTGATGTTTTATGTGGAAATCTCAGACTATGAATTATGCAAAGTACAGGTGATTCTCCAATCATTGTTGTAAATAGAAGATGAGACATGCATCCATAGTAATCTTGTCTCACCAAACCTTACCTCTGTATTGAACATCAATACGAACTAACCATAATAATGTATATGGGTTATGATGGTTCCCAAGCATTAACTTGAGCTTATATACTACTTGGTAAACAACATGGTCACAACTTCCACTATCAATGATCAGTTTGCATGCAATTTTGTTCATTGTCTAAATAGTATCAAGACAGTTCTCACTCCATCCTCTACATTCTCTAATGCTTTGAAGTAACAACTCCTCCACGTAACCAAAGGCACCCTCATCAACATTAAGTAAAAAGCAATCATCTCAAGATAGTAATTATAAATCTAAATCTGCTTTATGTTCTAAAAGAATTCCTGCATGACAAATTGCATGCTACCTCACTAAATATGGTTTGTTTGTAGAGAGAAATGAGGATTTTGAGGATAAGAAGACGGAAGGGACATGTGGGACTGTTTCACTTCTTTCCTCTTTGTGGGCTGTACCTAATATTTAGAGAGTGCACTTTCGTTTTTACAACTAAATTGGTTGGCGGTTTGTGTTTAAACCACCCAAATAGGGGTAGAATGGGTCTTGGGAATACTTCTTGTTGGTTAGAGTTTTAAACTCCAAGTTCGGGTTGTATGATTTTTGGAAGGAAATCACTTCCTTCCTCTATAATGTGCTTTATTTTTATTTTTATTAATACTATTCTGGTTGTTTTCGCTCAAAAAAAAATCTCTTCTATCAACATATATAGCATCATTGTCACACTAAATTTTTGGTTCAACCTCAGAGTCAAATAATGATCACCATCCTCTTCCAAGGGTTTAACAATCACTGGGTCAGTTACTTTAGCTTGGCAATGTGATAAGCCCACATTTTGGTGAACATATTAACTTGTATTGGTAAGAGCTCTACTCATTTCAACATTGCTGAAGCAAAGGTTTGGCTACACCAAACACTTGAAGACATCCACCTGATCTGGGTTGTCATTGAGGCATGATCAAGAAAATGAAGGCTTTCATCCAAGCTTGAATATCAAACCCGATACTACGTTACCAATAATGGATAATCTAATGTTGTTCACAACTATTCTTGACATGGTAGTCATAACTATTTATATGCATCATAATTATAAAATTAAAAGGAAAATAATCCTAAGGATAAGAAAGCTCAAATATTTTTAAAAACTGAAAAGAAGACGAGAAGATCCTAAAAAAAATAGCTTCTTTTTTCTTTTTTGGTGAAGCCCATGTAGGCTTTCCTTCCTCTCTTTGATCAGACTTTGTTCTCTTTCGAAGGTTATCCTGTCCTTCAATATAACCACTAATTAATAGTGAAGAACTTGTTGATTTTTATAAGAAACTCAGGGAAATATGGGATCCATAATCACTGTTATCTCACCTACTGGAAACATGACAGTGTAAAGAGTACCTAAAAGCAAATGAAATGAGCAAACCAGGGAAGAGAATGTCCCCAAAGCCAATCATATCATAACCACCCCAGGGATCAAAGAAACGAGGAACCCTTAACAGCATTGGAATAGCTTCTCCACCACTATTGTCACCACGAGCAACCTATCAGCAAAATAGAAGAGAACTCATAACAGAAATTGATCCAATTGTGATGAATGATGAATCTAAATGAGTATGTAGATGTTAATAGAATTATAGAAAACAAGGACTAGGAATACAAAATAATCCGCTAACAAGGAAGGTTTCAACTGACTAGAAAGAAGTTCTAGAATCTGATGACCATAATATAAACTCGGAAGACCTTTGAAATAATTGCTACATGATGCAGATAACATTTACTAATATTCACAACATGCAAAAGCTCAATAGGAACAGTTTAGAATTTAAGCTTTTAAGATATAAGCACGAAAGTATACCAAACTAACATCTGTCAACCATTGCAGTGTCATACCCATATGTGAAGAGACAAATTAGCGGTCATATCACACAGAGATAAATTAACAGTTACACATTACAGATAAAAAGATGGGGGAATAAATTTCTGGAGTTACTCAAACTTGAGACCTTTAGTTCGCTATAGCTCTGATACTACGAGAAGCAACCAACTTTCCTAGAAGGTTAGCCTAAAAACATCAGACACATGTTACAAGACTGGATCCCAATGAAAATGGTCTTTTTTTAATAAGTACGAGAGAATTAAATTGAATAAAGGAACATGCTAAAAACAGTGCCCCAAGGTGTACAGGAAGTATACAACAGGCAAGAGAGTGCCACACAAAAATAAATAAATAAAATAAAATAAAATCCAATTACCCAACCATTAGACAACCAAAGCCCCTCAACCTGACCCTATCAAATCTACAAGATCTACAACGGAAAAGGGACCCCGAAACATAAAAACAATGGACCAATCCAAAAATTACACAAAAATTTAATGTGATCCTACAAACAGAATTTTTCTTGTTGTCAAAAGTTCTATTCCCATACCGCAAAACCGTGCAAAAGAGACAAAGAGGATCTACTCCCACCACCTTCTTTCTCTTCCTCCACACGAACAACCCCTGCCAACCAAGAAGCACCCCTTTCACTATAGAAGGAAGAACCCAAGACACTCCAGAAAAGGAAGAAAAGAAGAAGCCACAGCACTAGTCACGTTACAGTGTATCAAAAGATCACAAGATTCTTCCTCCTTCCCACAAAGGTAGCATCTATTAGCCGTAGCACACCCTCTCTTCTGCACCTTATCAAAAGTTAAAATCTTGCTCCAAGTTGCCTCCCAAGCAAAGATCCCCACTTTAGGAGGGACCCAAGAGTACCAAATCACCTTTGATGGGAAATCCACTTGTGTTCCTAGTTGAAGCTTTTTGTACAACTGTTTGACAGTAAATCTACATCTTTAGCCCACATTGACACCATTTTATCCTCCTGATAATGAACTCTTCTCCCTAGCAACCTCAAAAGAAAGCTCCCCACCTCCACAAACTCCCAATCATTTTAATTTCTATACAAACATGGTGTCCAACATCCCCCTTCAGTAGAACCATTCCAAATTTCATGCTCCCATGCCTCCTTTGAAACCACAAGTGTTAACAAAGTGGGAAACATATCCCTCAATGGTTCATCACCATACCATTTGTCCAACCAAAATCTCACTCTACTTCCATTATCAACTGCAAAAGCCATGTTATCACTCACTACCTCCCAATCTATTCTAAATTCTTTTCAAACACCAACTCCATGTGCACCTCCTACTACAAAAGACCTCCACCCACCCTCACCCTCACCTCCTACTATAAAGCCTCCTTATCCTCTATACATCGCCAATTCCAATTTCCCATCAAAGCTCTATTTAGAGTGTCCAACCCTTCTCATCCCCAAGCCTCCCCTAAGCTTTTTTGTACAAACAACAGCCCATTTAACCAAATGAGGTCTTTTCTCCAAGGCCCCTCCACCCCAAAGAAATCTTCAGATTTTCTCCAATCTCAATTTCACTATCCTCGGGATTCGAAAAAGAAGAGACATGAAATAGATAGGCATGCTAGAGAGTGTACTCTGAATCAAAGTCAATCTCCCTTCTTTGGATATATGTTATCTTTTCCACAAAGCTAGCCTTTTTCACAACCTCTCTTCAACACTATCCCAAGTCTAAACAAATTTAAAAAATGCACCTAACGAAAGCCTAAATAAGTAAAAGGACAGGCACTAACCCTGCATCCAAACTCTTGCACCAAATCAACATGTTATCCACCCTACCCACTGGAATAATCTTACTTTTCTCCAAGTTCATCCTCAAACCAAAAAAAAGCTTCAAACCACATAAGCACTCAACACAAGTGAGTCAATTGATCCTCATTAGGCTCACAGCAAACTAAAGTATCATCAGCAAACCAACAAATGTGTAATCACATCGACCTCCTCACCTCTACCTCTCACCATCCACCCTGTCAAAAAACCTCCCATTCTGGCTCTGTTTATTAGACAAGAGAGAGCTTGCATCACAATCACGAATAAATAAGGTGAAAGGGGATGTCTATGTCTCAACCCTTGAGCTACGAAAGCAGCCAGACAGAGATCCATTGATAAGCACCAAAAAACGAACTCTTGTGATATGCCAACTAATCCACATGATCCATTTCTTACCAAATCACATTTTATGCAAAAAACATAACAAGAAATTCCAATTAAGATAGTCATATGCCTTCTTAATATCAAACTTGCAAATTAGACCACAGATATTGCTCTTCAAAAGGGAACCAATGGCCTCATTGGCAATCAAAGAAGCATCCAAAATTTGTCTTCCTTCCATAAAAGCATTTCGAGAACAATACATTTTACCTTTCCCACTACCTTCTTTAGCCAGTTTGTTAATACCATAGCAAGGAGTTTGTGGAGACTAGTCACCAAGCTAATAGTCATAAAATCTTAAAATCTTCAGCTTCTTTTTTTGGAATTAGAACTAAAAAAGTGGCATTCAAAGTCTTCACAAATCTGTCATGCTCGTAAAACTCTCCAAAGAAACCCATCACCTCCTCCTTCAACACATTCCAACTGAATTGCCCAAAAGCCGTCGAGAAACCATCCAACCCTTGAGCTTTATCCTCACATAGATTAGACAATGTTGTATATGCATCTTCCTTTGAGAAATGAGCCTCCAAACAGGCTGTCTCAGCAGCTCCTAATTCATTGAAAACTAACCCTTCACAGCTGGGCCACCACTCTCCATTCTCAGTGAGCAGATTCTGAAAGGCACTAACCATTCCTTTTAACCCATTCTCTTCAAAGTGTACCAGTGACCATTTATTAGACTAGAAACATAGAATTTCTTCTTAGAGCTCATTGGCCTGTGTGTGATCCACTAGTAGGAAAGGTTTAATATTTATAAACATATGTGCATGCAGATTTATTGTATCATTGACTTCACCAAAGATGGTGTAAAGCAAAGAAACTCACTGCATGATCCACCCATTGAAGAAATGTTATAATGCAGTGTGCCTGCTGAATTATCGTATCTTTGACCTCCCAACTAAGTTTACAGCTACAGTAATCTGGCCAACCTCCCTCTTACCTCCCCTTCTCCCACTCTTCCCCTACTAAGTTTACGAGCCACAGTAATCTGGCCGAATTCTCCCTCTGTGTTTCTCTGCCTAAGTATTCATCATATCAGATCAGCTAGGAAATTCATTTGAGTTTCAAGAATTTATTAGAATTTTCGGTGAAGGCCAGTGCATTATTTGGACATCAACCAAAATCCAAAAATTTTCCACTTCTTTTCCCACCTCCCCCTCATGTCTGATCCGCTAGGAAATTTCAAGAATTCATTAAAAGCTTCAGTCATAGTGCGTCCAGTATATTTATTTGGGTATCCACCAAAATCAAAAAATATTTATCCAAAAATTTACTGGATAACAAGGTTCAACTGTCATTAGATAGAGAATATTTAACTTGATTAGCAATTTAGCCAATATTTTAGCATGCAGTCTCTACACCTACATCACATGGTCCACGTCATGTCAAATGGTCCACATCATGTCAAAATAGATACTTCATGTAGTTTGAAGTGTAACCAATATTAAACATACACAAAGATGTAAACGTGAGGTAGCATATTGTATAAAAACTTACTGCTATCATAACACTGTCATGGAATATTACTGGTGATATGAAGACCCAGAAGATGTCATAAACAAACGCACAGCAAAGAAGTACAGAAGCAACCTGTGTGAAGATAACAAATGTCAGGAAAGTGTGTAGCGTGAGTTTTCAAAACATCAAAACATAAAGATAAGTGATATATCATGCTTCTAATTCAAGTGTGTGTGTGTACAAGCATGGACAAAAATATCTTACATGTCAATCGATATATTGGATATCGGAGGCAATCGACACAATATTGGCAACCGAAAGTAGGTCGGAGAAAAAATCGCCGATATATCATGAAAAAATCAATATATCGACGAAATATCGGGCATGCTCAACACGCGCGCATAAAAGAGAACAGCAGGAAAAAAATTGGCAAAATATCGTCGATTTATCACCAATGTCTCCGATTTATCGAGGATTTTTTGCTGATATATCACGATTTTTTGCCTTTTTTTTTGCTTTTTTTTTTTGAAAAAATAGCCAGATCAATGCCCTTAAATTTTGCCTTAAATATTGCATTAAATTTTTCCTCGGATTAACAATCCTCATATATTGCCTTTAATTTTGCCTCGAATTAACAATCCTCATCTATTTTTTATCGTAAACTTTAATAATATCCTAAAAAAATATTTTAATATATGGATTATCATTATATTTTCTTCTATTTTTATATAATCAGTAATTATCTACAATATATGAATATTAAAATAAAACTTAAATATATATTTTAATATGCACATTTCACAAATTATTTTATATTATTGAATGCATTTTACATAACTAAATTGTGATTTTAGTATTAAATATATCTCATTTATCCTATCTTAAAAATTATTATAATTTCACTGTTAATTTTTTATGTTTATCCATTTACTTTTGTTTAATTTTTGTATATTATCGAAATATAAAAAATATGATTTTTTTTTAAAAGTTGCTACTTGCTTAAATATATATTAATAATAATAATAATAATAATAACAATAATAATAATAATAATAAGATTGTGCTATTTTATACGTTAAAATTAATTTTATAAAATAAATTATTAATATATTTTTTAATAATTTAATTACTAAAGTAAAGTTTGCATATTTATATTTATCTTTCTTCATGATATCCAAGTTATCCAATAACCAAGGTCATATATATATATATATATATATATATATATATATATAAAACAAAATCAAATATTTATTGTATTTATATATTTAAAATCTAAGTATTAATAAATAGATTATATCTATAAAATAATGTTAACATATGCCTTCTTACTTATTTTATCAAATTTTAAACTTTTTAAATCATTTTTAATGATTTTAAATAGTATATTTGCTCGATATTTATGTAAAAAATACTCCGCGATATCATCCCGATATATGTAGAATCCCGTCTCAGATATATCGTATTTACCAATATTTTGATCTTTGTGTACAAGCACACCAAACTAACAATTTTAATACCTTGATATTAGGCAATCGAGCTATCTGCAAAACTGTTATCATTAAACAAATACCCTGTCAAGCAGAAAATAAGATTTTGTTAAGTTATGGAAAGGAGATATGAGGAATTTCAAACACAATCTCAACTAAATCCAACAAGATATACACCTTAAAGTACAAGGAAAGATACTACAACAGAAAGACAATATACAATACATTGCAGTGAACTTTCTGGAAGACCAGGAAAGGAGAAAATTAGGAAACCTCAGTATTTTAAAAAGTGTTTTCAAGGTGCACCTCAAGGCAAGGCGCCCTAAAATCGCCCCAAGGCATCCCAAAAAAGGCTCAACACATAGAAGGCGTACGCCTTCTTTGTTGATGCGTTGTAGAGGCATACGCCTTCTACGCCTCAATACCAGATGAGCACACCTTATATGGAGATGATCTAGCATTTAAAAAAAATGAAAAGAAAACGAAGTCCAGAAAAACCCTACCTTTCTCGTTGAAACCCTAACTCATTTGAAAGGAAAAAAAACCCCTAATACCTCTCACTGCTCTCGATCATCTCGCTACTCTCTACAGGTAAGAATTTCCTTTCAGTCATCACTCCTGAATAATTTTTTTTTTTAATGAATTTCACTGGCTGAGAATCTCAACCCCTTCCGCCGGCACCCCTTCTTTCTTGAATCTCCTTTCTCCTCTTTCGCCTTTCACCCCTCTTTGGCAAGGCCTTTGTAATGTAAGAATTTTTTTCCCCTCTTTGGCAAGGAATCGGCACCCTTTTATAAATTACATTTCCCCTCTTTTGATATGAATTATAAACTATTTGGTAAAGTCATAATTAGAGTTACCCACAGTCATTCAAACTATTTTTAGTATAAATAAAAAGTAAGATTTTTGGTAACTTGTTTCCTAATGTAAAAATTTTAGTATTAAATTTTTGGAAAGAAATGCAAAATATTTTTTGGTAAGATTCAAAATTAAGATTTTTTAGTGTTTCAAAATATTATTTAGTATCTTATAAAATTGAATTTTGGTAGCTTGTTTCCTAATATAAAAATTTAGTATTAAGATTTTTGAGATTTTTAGTGAAATTTTTTTATATAGACAAGATTTTTGGTAGAATTATAAATATTTTTATGGTAAAATTCAAAATTAAGATTTTTAGTGTTCAAAATATTTTTTTAGTATTCTATTAAGATTTTATTAACTCGTTTCCCTAATGTAAAATTTTAGTGGCATTAAGATTTTGGTATGCTAAACTAAGTTATGTTTCTTTTTATGAAGTATGGAAGTAGTTTTATGCTATTTTATTTTATTTTTAATATATTATAGAATATTTATTAAATTAGTTATATGATCAAAAAAAGCTTACGCCTCAACGCTTCAAGGCTTACGCCTCGCCTCACAGACACGAAAACGCATCACGTTACGATTTCGCCTTTAAAAACATAGGGAAACCTTAAAGCCAACATAAAACATGATCATTTGACCTTTTATGTTGTAGAATATGCTCAATGAAACATCTTGTCAGTGCACATTGCATGGAAATTTGTGCTATCTGATGCAGGAATTTGAGACACTATTAGTTCACATTGACCCCCACTATAGTGAGGCAGACCCTCACTAAGTTCAGAGCATGCTGATAACTACTAAATTTACTTCAGTTGTGAAATTCAAAAACCAAATAGCAGATTTTTTTTAATAAACAATACATAGATATTTTAGATAAAGGTCAAGGAAGATGCACTCCTCATCAATTTTAAAGACAAAGGCACGACTAACAACTTTGCTCTAGCTCCAATTGAGGGAGGTAGTAATTAAAAGAAAGAAAAAAAAAATACCTTATAGTACCTCACCACACAGCAACACCCAAAGTTCAATTTCCAATAATTCAAAATACTCAAATGTTTTATTAAGGTAACAGTAGACATTATTTAAGCAGTATAAAATTCAGTATAAAGGGGCTCCGGTGGAGGAGGTCTGGGACTCATCAAGGAAGGAAGGAGGATGGAACTTAAGACTCTTCATATCCTTCGATGACTAGGAACTGGAAGAAACTCAAAGGTTTATCAGCCTCATCAACAGTAAAAAAAAATAGTCCAGAGGGAGAGAGATAAATTTTTTGGATGGTGGACAAGAGAGGCTAGTATTCAGTCAAAGCAAGCTATAGACAAACAGAAGGAGGAGACTTAAGCAGCCACTTTCCAACAGGCCTGATCTGGAACAGTTGTGTTCCCCCTAAAGTGTGTGTGTTTCACCTGGGAGGTTTGGTGGGGTAAGGTGCTAACCACGGATCAGCTGAAAAAAAGAGGATTTCAGGTAGCAAGCATATGCCCCCTTTGTCAAAAAGATGAGGAGACTCTAGAGCACCTTCTCATTCACTGTCTAGCTATCTAGGGCCTTTGGGTAGCCCTCATTTCTTTACCAAGAATGGATTGGGTCTGCCCCCTCCTAGCAAAAGACTTGATATTAGGATGCACAACCTTTCCAATAAGAAAGAAAACAAGAAAACTTTGGAAGGCAACCCCCCAGTCTTTTTTAGGCAATCTAGAAGGAAATAAACAGGGTAGTTTTTGAGAATGAGAGTTTTTCGTCCAGCAAGCTAAAACAGTCTTTTATTATCTCCCTAGCTGCCTGGGCAGGTTTAACCTATGAGGGAGATTACTCCATTGTAAGTATGCTTTTGTGTATTCTTTAGGTTTTTGGGTGGGTGGTTGGTATACTGTATCTATACCTTTTTTTGTTCCCTTCCTATTGAGCCCCCTGTATACCTGGGGCTTGGTCTTTTTTGTTAATATATTGTGCATCTTATTTATAAAAAAAAAAAAAAAAATCAGGATGATGTCAATTTAGGAGGAAGTGACTAAGTGATCTAAGGAGGTTACTTGTAATACCACCAAAAAGAGCTTAAGGCTCTTAAAACCAAATGTACCCCATGACCAAAAAAAAATCTAACTTGGTTCAATAACAAGATTCAAGGTTGAAATCTTGACATAGTGATAACATGTTATAATAACCAATTATTCCCTTGGTGAGAACTTACCACCTTCTTTACTATAAGAACAACAATTAATTCAAAAGGATAGGGCCTTTGTTGTAAAGACCCTAGTATATCTCAAGAGAAAGGATGAGAGACCTTGAAGCGAAGAGGCGTAGTTCGTGATTGAGTCAAAGTCTAAAGGGCTATATCTAGGAGAGATGTCAGGATTTGACTTATTGGAATACATTTGGTGATTTCACTCTGCAATGCCTTTTGTCTAAAGTAGAGGCCTACGAGAGAGAGAGAGAGAGAGAGAGAACAAGAATGGAGAAGGGTCTCTCAGTTGGGAAGAAGTAGGTAGACAGTACAAGATGATTGTATTGTTGCCTAGTGGGGAGAAACTAACCATAGTCCGAGCTTAAAGTCTAATCAAAGTTGGGAAAATTTCCTTTGGGCTTTGAAAGGTTCACTCAATGTGGTCCGATTGGGAAAAAGCTCACTACTCCTCAAATTTGAAAACCCCAAGGAGGCAGATTGGGTCCTTAAAAATGGCAAGAGGATTGTTAGGGGGAAATTCCTCCATTTAAAAAAATGGAGCTCTGTTGAAGGATGCATAGAGTAGGACAAGTCAAGGAGGCTTGGGTGAGAGTGGTGGGTTTGCGTATTCATTTCTAGAGTTGCAATATCCTAAAGAGAATCAAAGATGGTTGTGGAGGCTTTGTCAATGTAGATGAAGAGACAGCTTTTTTGACTGGATTGCTTTAGGCTAGATTACTGGTCAAGGTGGATGGTAGGGTTCTACCTAGGTCCCTCGATGTGGAAGTTGGAGCTCGCTGTTTTTCCCTCCAACTCTATTGGGAGCTCCGCCCTATTTTGGTATAGTTAAAGCTTCTAGGATTTTAATGCAGGGGATTGAGGTAGAGGTTGGGGATGAAGTGGTGTTTGGATCATATGCAACATTGTGCGTAAGAGACAGGGAGAGACAATCTTTGCATATGGCAGAGAAAGTGAGGGGGGACGTGTCACTCGCGGGAGGGAATCAACCCTCTCTCCAGTCCCGCTTTGTTTTTTTACCAACAAAAGAAGTAATGGGGGTAGTGGGCCGGGTTCAACTAGGATTGAAAGCCCAAGACCTGTTTCAACGAAGAAGTTAGGCCAAAGGTTTGGGTGAAGAAGTTGGGCCAAAGGTTTGGGTTGCTTGAGAAAAATGGGCCAATTGGCCCAGCTAATCCTCCACCTGTTGATCTGTGGTGGTCTTCCTCTGAGGCCTAAGGAGGAACTAAGAGCCACTCCCCCATGAAAGTCTCTTTGAATTTTTTCCAGCCTATATTTGACACTCTTAGGCAACTTGAAGAGGGAAAAAAGGTATAGGCAGATTAGATAAGGTACTTCTAATGAGCGTTAGTCTATCCCCTTTCGAGATATATTGTCTCTTCCAAGCGGCAAGTCTTTTTCTGAATTTTTCCTCATTCCCTTCCAGAACACTAACTGAGTTCTATCTAGTGCCAAGCGAAAGGCCTAAGTAAAAGGGAGAGTTCCAACTCTACATCCAAGCTCACAGGCCAACTGATCTATATTCTCCACTTCACCCACTAGTAGAATAGCACTATTTTCCATGTTTACTCTTAGCCTAAAGAGGGCTTCAAAACAAAGCAAGATCTAACTCTGAAAAACCATTTGCTCTTTAAAGTCTTTACAGAAAACCAAGGTGTCATCTGCAAACAATAAGTGGGAAATAACCATTGATTCACCATTCCTACCCCTGATAGTGTAACCTATGAGAAAACCTCCCATGGTAGCTATCACACACCTAATTGTTAGCTGGCGTGTGCGGCACCTAGGAACCCAATAGGCCAACCTTCTCTATGCCCCATGCCCAAAGAATACAACGATGTCTGTTTCTGATTTATTTTGTGCCTTAATCTGAAGACCCTCACTTGCAAAGGCTCCCACATACTGTTGGGATGCTCAATGCTCTCAATGGATCCAACTCTAATGAATTAGCCAAGTAGGCACGCAGGCCCTTTATATAGGTTGCTCATGGGCAATCCTAGTACAACTATGACTTAAGTCCTACTCTAACTCGAAGTCTTGCTCCTTAAGCCGCGGATCAGCCGGGTAAGGAGTCCTTACGTCGAGGATCTCTAGCAATGCCACGCCATATGCCTTGTTACTGCAATTAGGGACTTAAGCGCCCAAGTCATGTGCCTTGGTGCTAAGCGATATTGCTTGGCGCCCAAATCGCATACTTCTTTGCCCAAGTGTCTTCTTTGCCCAACAACTTGCCTTGGCGCCCAAGTCTCTCGTCCCTATATAAGGCCGACTTCCCCCACTAATCTCGTTTTGCCTCAATTGTTGAGCGTCAGACTCGAAGCTATGACTGCCGCAACTGCTGTTGTGTGCGCCTTAGCTAAGTCGCAGGCTTGCCTTCCCTATTGTGCGTGCTTGGCTCACACACCATGCTGCCAAGCATCTCTCCCATGCCAACACTCAAGGTATGTATCGCTTCCCTTGATCTGCCTTGCTTTCCTTCCCTGGTGCACGCATGGGGCCAAGGCAGTGCCCACATGTCGCTTCATGCTCAGGTCATCTAGTCGAAGGGCTAACAGTAACCTTGTCTATCATAGGAGAAAAAAACTTTCATTCCAATTACGAAAAGATAAGGGGATAAGAGGTCCCCTTGTCTTAAGCCCCTTAAGCTTTTGAAGAAACCAACTAGACTACCATTAATAATCACTGAAAAAGAGGTCGTGGAAATGCACCATTATATCCACCATATCCATTTATTACCAAAACCCATCTTCTTCTCCCTAAGGACCATAAGAAGAAACTTTCAGTTTAACTAGACATAAGCCTTCTCTACATCTAATTTGCACAAGATACCATTTTCCTTCCTCTTCACCATTGAGTCAATCACTTCATTAGCTATTAAGGAGGCGTCCAAGATTTGCCTACCTTCAACAAAAGCGAGGCTTTGTTTACTATTTGTCCCATCACTTTTTTCAATCTATTTGCTTGCACTTTTGCAATCAACTTGTAGAGACTGCCCACAAGACTAATAGGTATGAAATCCTTGAATTCTTCAACCCCTTTCTTCTTTTGTAACCATCACTATGATAGTAGAATTCAGACTTTTCACAAACTTGTCAGTCGCAAAGAAATCCATGAAAACCACCACAACCTCATCCTTTACGGTGTCCCGATTGGACTGCCAAAAAGCAGTTGTGTACCTATCAAGGCTTGGGGCTTTCTCCCCATTCAGCTCACTAAGAGCAAAAACAACTTCCTCTTCCATGAAGGGCAGCTCCAAACTTTCTACTTCCAGCTCTTCTAGCTTTGAGAAAGCTAGACCCTCTAAATTTGCTCTCCAGTCCCCCGAATCAATGAGCAAGGTTTTAAACCGTGCTACAAATCTTGCCCTTCCCTAAACCAAACCCCATTGATTTTCAACCTTGTAATGCCATAGGGCTTTCTATGGGAATTTGCCATTTTATGGAAAAACCTTGTATTTTTATCACCTTCCTTTAGCCAAACATCCCTATACTTTTGGTCTCCACATGATCTCCTCGAGAAAATACCACTTTTTAAACTCCTCCACCTCTGAGGCTTTTCTTTCTAGCTCATTTTGGGCTAGGGGTCTTTGAGCTCCAATAGTGTCCCAATGGGCTAGATTCTGCAGGGCTTGATTTTTTCTCTCTTCAACCCTCCCAAAAACCTCCTTGTTCCACCATTTGAGCTTCATCTTAAGGGCTTTTAGCTTCTCCACCACCACAAAGCTGCTAGCACCCCTAAATTTGAGACTCTTCCACTAATCTTCTATTAGATTTTTGAAACCCTCCACCTTAAGCCACATGTTTTCAAAATGGAAAGAGTATTCTTTATCAAAGTTTATCTTCCCCCTTCTACAAAGCAAGTCCTTTTTAGAACGGTTCTTCCAAACCCTATTAGATTTGCAAGAAGCAGCCAAAGGGAGTCCTAAATAGGTGGCTAGGCAGGATCCAACCTTGCACCTTATAAACTTGGTCAACTCTACCAAATTTGGGAATTTCCCAACTAGTATCAATTCACTTTTCTCCAAATTAATTTTTAGCCCTAAACAAGTCTCAAACCACATGAAGATCCTAACTTGTAGAAATATCCAAAGAATCCCATAATCTTGCTTTTCACCACATCACAACAGCTTTTCCAACAAGCTAAAGTAAAGTTATCCAAGCACAAGGCCTTATCACCATACAGCTAGGCAAGGCTTTAAAAAAAAAAACTCCTCTAAAAATGGTGACTCCAAGAATGATGAACTTGTACCCAACAAAGACTTAAAAACCAGTCCATCTATACTCAGCTTCTATTCAGTCGCCTCAAAAAGCATACTTTTTTTATAGGCAAACAGCAAATATCATTAAAAGAGCCACAAAGGGCAAACCCAAAGACTACAGGGAGAAAACAAAGGAAGGCCGATGGCCCAAACATAGAAAGGGCCAAGCAAAAAACAAACCGCCCCAACAAAAAGCTAGCTCCTAGGATCTATCATGTACAAACTCGATAGAGTTTTAACAAAAGAATTATCCACATTTGGAATTATCCCAGCCCAGTGCAAAAGGGAGCTTATGATAGAGTGTTTCAATCTAATGTAGGAAAAAGGAACATCTTCAAACACTACTCTATTCCTTTCTTTCCATATTGCCTAGAAGATGTTAAGTGGGGCTGCCCACCACAGCTTTCTACCCTTCTTCTTCATAGGAATCTGACTCCAACTACATATAAAGTCCTTTACCAAGAGAGGACAAGACCAACAGATTCCTAACACCGAAAGGAGGGTAGCCCATAGATCCCAGATTGATGGGCAGTTGATTAAGATGTGCTCTAGTCTATCTTCTTCTTCCCTATAGAAACGACATTTACTAGCCAGCTGGTAACCCCTTTTGTGAAGTTGTTTCAAAGTTAGAACCTTGCCCCACCACGCTTCCCAAGCAAAAAAGCCCACTTTAGAGGGCACATAAGGGTTCCACAAAATTTTAACAGGGGCTTTCAGTGGAAAGGCTCCCTCAAAAAGCATACTTGAAATGCACTTTTAACCCCTTCTTCAATACTTTCATCCCTTACAAGTAAAGCACCATTTTTCCTTGGCTTGTCCAAAGAATTCCTTCTTATAAGCGCATTAGCCATTTTGCGGAAAAACCTTGTGTTCTTGTCCTCTTATTTTATCCACAACTCTCTTAATTTTTGTCTTCAAGAGATTTCCTCCAACACTGCCCCTTACTTAAAATCATCAACCACCCCCTTTTGGACCTTCAATCCCCTCTTGTTAGGGCTCTTTCCCTTTCTTACTAAGTTGTTGAGCTCATCTTTTTTTTCAAACAATTTCAAGTGACTAATGTAATGGAGTGAAAAAGACAATACTCTCTCATGGTTTCCATAATGTATATATACTCAACATTTTTTACACATGTAGCCCTCCTACAGGTTGTTTTATAACAGAAAAGATCCTTTACTTGAAACAAATTTCCCTGTGTTAGTGCTAACATGGCCATATCCACCATCAGGGTTAATCATAGTCGTGAAAGATGCGCCTTAGACTCATGGAACAACCACTCCCTAGTTAAAGGGCCTCGTCTTTCAAGACATGCGCCTTACTGAAAAGGCGCGCCTTATAAACTATAATTTCTTTTTTAAAACACTTTTATTCTTGAAATTTCTAATTCTATATTGAAATTTATATAACTTCACTATTTTTCATTGAAATTTTCTTTAAATATTAGGAATCTTTAATTTTTATTGATATAATCATACTTTGAATCATATTTTATAAAATTGATGTGTATCCAAGGTCACATTTCACTTTACAAAAGCCCATGCCTTAAGTGTGCCTTGCACCTTAAGGCTCCAAGAGGCCTTTGCGCCTTGGTGTACCTTGCGCTTTTTAAAACTATGGATACAGGAGATGCCATAAGGTTCCCTCTGGATTCTGTTTCTCTGATAATGATTCTATATTTGTCCTATTCCAGACAATGAGCTGGGATTGACACATCGGATTAATATTTCAATTTAGATTTGAACTTTGGATAATAGTTTTTTTTTTTTTTTGATAGGCAACTTTATAAAATAGTTAATGAATCAATATTAATTTGAAAACTTTGTAGCCCATTGTTTTGATTATTATTAGATGATCCATTTACTTTTAGTTCCACTACTCCGTTGTCCTTAGCTGTCCATGGTTAGCATTTTTTTTTCACGCTAGGATGATGTGAATGATTGTCATGCCCTTGGTTTTTGGGTAGATTAGAGCAGGGACACAGAAGAACATGAGAGATGCATTAACAACTGTAGGCTTAGCCTTCCATATAGTTAAAGTGCCAATATCATTAGCATATAAAATTGCTCTCATAAAATGAAGTCGCTACTTAACAAAATTCTAGATCTAAAGAGTTCATAAGGTTTAAATATTAAAACAGCGGATATGCCCATGCACAAAAAATTAGAGAACTAGTCTGGACACTACTGTAGAAGCAGAGATACCAACAGGAATAACTTACAAGCACATCTTGACCGATCCAAGAAAATGATGACCTACGAGTTATCGCCCAGGCGACAGCAAATGACACACAGAACAATAGCACCCCAAGAGAAAGAACAGTAACTTCTCCAAAAAGAGGCAAATTCACTGTCTTCCGCTCACCATTTTTGCATCCTCTGTTCCACAACCCAAAAAAGTAAAATTAAAAATGAAAATAAATTAAATCCTACAGGATCAGGAAGGAGACAAATGAAACTGTAAGCATAAGATGGCTTGTCAAATGGTAACAAAAGGATTTCATGTATACCTTAATATCAGACCAACAATACAAGCATGCATTCCCTGAAAACAAAAACAATCTCAATAAGAACATCCACCACCGAGATTTCAAGCTATTCATTGTTTGTGTTACTGACAGAAAATTAATTTTTTATTAAAAAGGTAAAACAACTGCTTCTGTTCCATTTACTTTTATAAACAAACAAAATGCACCTTATGCCATTAACAATAAAGAAAAATTGGATATAAAAAGAGAAAGTAAGAAGATGGTAGTAGGGAAAGACCTTCATAAACCTTAAATACAGGACAGAAGTAGGGAGAATGGTTTACAAAGGCTTTTAGGGGAAGTTATGGGGCGAGATTATGGAAGGAAATTAGTGAGGAGATCTCACACCTGAAACACAACAGCGTGTTCCTTGTTGGAGATGGTAGCAGGATCAGATTTTGGTAGGATACGTGGTGTGGAGGACCCCTTGAGTGAGAAGTTCCCTGCTCTCTACGCTTAGGCAAACTCTAAGGGTGCAAGGATTCAGGATGTTTGGGAAAAGATTGGGAGAGGCGGGGAGCTGGAATCCTTGTTTTGTAAGGCCTTTTAATGACTGGGAGATGGAGATGGTGGAATTCATTGGAGCAGTACAAAATAGAAAAATCAGTCCTCTTGAGAAGGAGAAACATATCTGGAAGAAGGCAAAAAATGGCAATTTTTCTGTCAAATCCAGAAGGGGGGAGGACAGTTTCTTTCCCAAAGAGGATGGTTTGGAACCAGTGTGTTCCAACAAAGATAAGCTTCTTTGCTTGGAAGCTTGGTGGGGAAAATGATGACATTGGATCAACTCAAAAGATGAGGGTTTCCTTTGGCCAACAGGTGTCTGATGTGTGGTATGGAAGAAGAGAATATTGTGCACCTCCTAATTCACTGTTCTGCACATGGGGCCTGTGGACCTCTATCTTGGCAGCCATGGGTATCCCTTGGGTGTTCCCTTATTTGGTAAGAGTTTTACTGGCTGGCTGGAGGAAAAATTTCAGTGAGAAAGGAAGAGAGAAAGATCTGGTTGGCTGCTCCCCTTTGCCTTTTCTAAGTCGTTTGGAAGGAAAGAAACAAAGTGATTTTTTACAAAGAGGATTTCTCGCATCACAGGCAAGAATTCAGCCCTTACATGCCGCCTGGGATAATATTGAAAGTGAGAGAACCCTTTCTCCTGAAGAGCTAGGAGCAAGACTAACAGCTATGGAGAACTTCAAGAAATGGTCAATATTGGAGGCAACCTCCTAGAGGCAAAATTCTGGGGAGATGTGGCTTAAGGAGGGGGATAGGAACACCGGTTTCTTCCATAGAATGGCCAATTCCCACAAGAGAAGAAATACTATTGACAGGATTCGGATAGGAGGAGAGTGGCTTGAAGGGGAAGGGGAGGTTAGAACAGGCATTGTGAACGCCTTCAAAGGGTTGCTGTCTGATCCGGGTGTGTGGAGAGCTAGTCCTGTGGGCTTGGATTTTTCCAAGTTATTTGCTTTGGCAGTGTCTAAGTTAGAGAAGCCCTTCACTAGAGAAGAAGTTCACTCTGTGTTGCTTAATCTGAATAGGGACAAGGCCCCTGGGCCAAATGGCTTCACTACTGCTTTCTGGTAGTTTAGTCGGGATTTTGTTAAGATGGACATTATGGATCTCTTCAAGGATTTTCATGAGAGGAGCGTATTTGGGAAAAGTCTAAACTCTACCTTTCTAGGCTTGATTCCAAAAAGAAGGGGGTAGAGGACTTGAAAGATTTTAGACCAATTAGTCTAGTTGGTAGTTTGTATAAACTGGTCGCTAAGGTCCTTGCTAACAGGCTGAAGAAGGTAATGAATGGTCTGGTCAACCTGGCTCAGAATTCCTTTGTGGAGGGTAGACAAATCCTAAATGTGTCCTTGATTGCCAATGAGGTCATAGACTCGATGCAGAAGAGGAAGGAAAGGGGAATCCTTTGTAAACTCGACATAGAGAAAGTTATGACCAAATAAACTGGAGTTTTGTCCTGAAGGTGCTGAAAAGGATGGGTTTTCGGGAAAAATGGGTGGGATGGATAGAGTGGTGCATATCCACTGCCATTTTCCTGTTTCCCGCTTAATGGTAGCCCACAGGGTTTTTCGAGCTTATGTAGTTAAGGCAAGGGGACCCTTTATCGCCTCATCTATTTGTTTTGGGCATGGAAGCTCTCTCGTTAATGATTGACAAAGCTGCTGAAGGTGGTTATATCTCTGGGTACATTTTTAAGGAGAGAAACAACACAGTGAAGCAAATCACACACTCGCTTTTTGCTTATGACACTCTTGTCTTCTGTAAGGACTCTAAGGAGCATATGACTCACTTATGCTGGATTTTGGTTTGGTTTGAACCTCTCTCGGGTTTGAATATTAATTTATAGAAAAGCTCTTTGCTGCCTATGGGCAGGGTTAATGATGTGGAAAGGCTTGCTTTCAGTCAATACCTTGCCTACCGAGTACCTGTCCGCTCTCGGGAGCAAAGCACAAGGCAACAGAGTGTGGGACGGACAGCGCAGTGTCGTAGAAGGTTGGCACTTTGGAAAATGCAGCATATCTCCAAGGGTGGAAGACTCACTCTTATCAGAAGTGCCCTCGTCAACATGTCCACCTTCTTAATGTCTCTCTTCCGGCTCGCTAAGGGAGTCAAGCTTAGACTAGACAAAATTCAACGAGACTTCATTTAGGGAGGGGCTCTCTTGAGAGGAAATTCCATTTGATAAATTGGAAATCTGTTTGTCAGAGCAAGGAGAAAGGAGATTTGGGCATTCGTAATCTCTCCAATTTCAATGTGGCTCATCGAAGCGGATTTGCAGAGATTCACAATGGAAGACAAATTTCTACGTGGAGGAGCGTTTATCAATCCAAATATGGTACCTGAGGAGCAGGGTCGGTTTCCTTCTCTCAAAGGCTACCATGGGGTTGGTATTTGGAAGGAAATTAGCAAAGAAGGCATGCTCCTAAACACCGTTCCGTGAAGTTAGGGGACGGTTCCAAGGCGAGATTTTGGGAAGACTTGTGGTGTGGTGAAGCTCCACCATGATCTTCCTTTCCCTCTCTGTATGATATGGCTAGCTCTAAAGGGGCAAGGGTAGCGGACCTTTGGGTGACCTTAGGGTCCGAGGGAGGATGGAACTTCAGCTTTAGAAGACATTTTCATGATTGGGAATTGGAGGTCCAAGGATTCCTATGCACCGTTAATTCAAAGAGTATCAATCCTAATCTCAGTGATAGGCTTTGGTGGAAAGAAGCAAAAAATGGTAGTTTCTCTGTCAAAACTTTTTTTGACCTGCTAGAAGGTGGAAGACAACAATCGGTGCCTATAAAGATGTTGTGGAACCCTATTGTTCCCACAAAGGTAGGTTTCTTTGCTTGGGAAGTTTGGTAGGGCAAGATTTTGCCCAGCTTAAAAACAGAGGTTTCTTTGCTCAGGACTCGCCATTTTCTCACAGAGATAGCTTGCCCCTTCTAGTGAAAGACCCATCAGCCGGGTCAGTCGCCCTCAGCGGGAAAAGGATTTTAAGCTATGGAGGGTATGTTCATCTTTTGTTCGATTCGGGCACCGTGTTGTATATAATAGGTCGCTGCTCAAGAAGAAGGTTTTTCCAGACTAGATTGAAATCTGTTTTGAGGTATTCCTCTTTTTACTAGTTTGGTTCACGATGTCGAGCACTCTCGTTGGAGACATTTTTGTGTGGCCCCTAGCTTTGTCTTGGTGGGATGGTTTGTTTGTTGCGTTTTGTGCCTTTTTTCTTTTGTTTTGGCTCTTGGCTCCCCTCTGTATACATCTTGTATACTCCCTAGGGCCCCTTGTACCTTCTTTTTATGAAATATCTTTATTTGCTTATCCATCAAAAAAAAAAAATTCTTCTTCACAGGCTTAAAAGTTCTTTTGTTTTTTTGCTTCACTGATGGGCTAGTTTGTGTGTAAATTCTGAGTCTCCTTTTATTTGTAATCTGCTGACCTTGGGTAGGGTGTAGCTTCTTGGGGGCTGGTGAGTTTATTTGGTGCTTTTGGCCCCTTTATTTTGTTGTACAGGCCGTGAGGCACCCTTTGTATCAAACATCTCAGGTTCATATCTAGATTATGCAATTCAGGATTTGTAATTTTAATAGAGAAGATATCTTCCAGTATGCAAAGCATCAGTTTTTAGCTAATTGTGCAGAATCTAGGCAATTAGGAGTTTCACCAAATCAAGAAAGAAAACAATGTAAACCAAGAGCATAGGATTCAACAAACTTAAACAGAATTTCAGAAAAAGATGCTCAGTAGTTCAACTGATCCATATAATAGACCACATTGTGAGCTTCCAAAGGCAAACTACCAATTTTCTCCATTTTGGCCCAGAATTAGAGGGCTCCCAGTAATTATTACGTGAGAGCCCTGTCGGAGTCCCAATCCAAATAGAACAATATCATTAGAATTTCTTTTGTTATGTGAACATTCTACTTTTTTTTTTTTCTCTTTTACATGCACCTTTGGGCAGCTTACGGATATAAGGCACTATCATCATATACCCTTCATGTCTTGCCTTCCTACAACCAGGCAGTTACTAAGCCCTGACCCCAAAATGAAGATTGATGAAGTATTAGCATTACAAATATTGTTCACTCCAATGGTGTACTATATTTTTATTTTTATTTTTTTTTATCAGTAAACAATGAAATGTACAAAAATGTCAAAAAAAACTTATCAAAAAAAATGTCAAAAAGGAAAATTCCATACACCAAGGTACCCAAGACTAATACAATAGGTACAAAAAGGTATTGCTAGAAAGAGATACAACTCTAAAATGACAACTCCATCCCTACTACAGAACCCACCCAATAAACAAAATCAATTAACAGCATTGAGCCTTCCTATGTATATGCTACCCCAAAACACTAAATTTCTAAAAAAGAACACTTCAGCATTCTAAGTGGCTGCTCACTTTTGGTCACTCTTCAATACCTTTTTTTGAGCGAAACTCTTCAATACCTTTCCTCCAAATTATCCAATAGAATGCTATATGTTCTATTTCAGCAACAAAAATAAGTGAGGAATAATATGAAAAAATATATATATTACCTCAACACCACCGATGCAAAAGAGTACAATCAGCACCCAAACAAACCATGATGACATGAAAAAGTAAAGCAGCACCAGAAAAGTAGATGCTGAAATGACAAAACCTACAGCACCCTTTGCACTAATATCAAGGACTTCCTTCTCTGAATCATTATTCGCTGCCCCAGCTTCAGGAGCCTATCCAATGAAAAAACAGGGTAAATCTCAGATGCTGAGTCCCATTAATTAATTATATGTTACACGATATTTAAAAAGTTAAAACATTTAGTAATTTCAACATAAGTTAGCTATGATGGATATCAAGATATCAGCAACAAGCATTCCTACTAAAAAAAACTTAAATATAAACTTAAAGATTCAAAAAATGAGGATAATAAACCTTTGGTGACAATTCATTATAGCGCTCATCATTCTGCTCACACGCAACATACTCCGACCAAAGGGAAGCACAAACAACAGTTCCAACAGCCATCATCCATAAGAATACAACCGAAGAATCTACAACTGGACGAGTTGGCGCATATAGTAGCAGTTCCACTATATTGTACAGTCAAGGGTTAGCCAGATCTACCATCAAATATAAGTAAACTAAAGAAATGAAAGCGGCTCACTACATCACATGAAAATCATTCTTTTTTTCTTCTAATTTCCCTTTTTGGGTGGGGTGCTGGTGCTGGTGTGTGGAAGGGAGGGGTAAATGGGATTGTAATAAAGTGATTCTTTGATACAAAGGAAGGACACAAAATCCCTTCACAAATATAAAGGAAAGAGCCGCATAGGAACAACAGGAAAAAAGCTATACAGCTAAAGGCTTTAACAAGAACAAGTTACAAGCCAAAAAACTCCAGATACCCAAGAGAGAAAAATCGGCCACAAAAAGATTCTTATTTTGCTAACTAATTTATTATTTCCTTTAGAGGTTTGGGGAAATCAATCAAAGACAAGACTCTTTGGCATATTGCATGTCTTACTGTCTTATGGATAGTATGGCTAGAGAGAAATGCAAGGATTTTTGAGGAGAGGTGCAGAATGGAAGAGATGTTATGGGATCTTAATCATTTTTATGCCTCTTTATGGGTTTTTGTACTACTCCTTTTAAAGGAGTCCCGCTTAATTCTATTCTCCTCAGTTGGCACTTGACTTGTATTTGAGCGAGATGACCTCCTTGTGAGCCTTTGTCTAAGGTTTCTAGGGTTCAATTTTTGTTTTAGATTGTCCCTGTAAGTGTAAGTATACTTTTACTTGATCGGGTTTGTACTTAGTGAGAAGGATTTCTCATCCTTTCACTTTTTAATTTTAATACATGTTTGTTTCTGATCAAAAAATGCATTCCAAGAGATAGAACAACCCGAGTCACTAAAAGTGTAGTGAGTCACCAATTATTTTTTTGATAAGCAAGTATATTAAGAAAAAGTCGCTAAAATAGAGACAGGAAAGAAACAAAAAAGGCAAACCAGCCCTAAGCTGCACAAAGAGGACAGCAGGATGTACAAAAAAAATCCCCAAGCTCATTTACATCCTGTGGCCTACACCAACAATCTAACTCAAGCGTCCCTCGAATCAGCAATAGCAAATAAAGAGGGAAAAGACACGCTCAAGGTAACCTCATCACACCAAGTATCTCCCCAAAATTTCACTCTTCTTCCCATCTCCAACCACAAAAGACACCATGTTGCTAACGAGAGGCCACCATCTTCGAATTGCCTTCCACAACCCCACACCATACCCTTTCCTTACTTTGATTGAGCACCACCCCCCTACAAACACCCCATACTTGCCTCTAATCAAATCATTCCAAAAAAGCTCCTTTTTCAATTGCAAAGCACCAACTCCACTTGGAAAGAAGAGCTTCATTGAGGCATCCCAAGTCCTTCACAACCAATCCTCCATTATCTTTACTCATACAAATTGTCACCCATTTTACTAACTGAGGCTTTCTCTCCAGGTTTTCACCTCCCCATAAAAAATTTCTTTGAATATGCTCAAGTCTCAACCTAACCACCCTTGGCATATGAAGAATGGACATGTAATAGATCGGTAAGTTAGACAAAGTACTTCTAATCAAAGTGCCTCCCCCTCCTTTAGAAAGATGTATTTTCCACATTGTCAACCTTTTCCTGAAGTGCTCCTCAATCCATCCGAATTACAACGGGCTCCCAAAGGCAAACCAAGGTAAGTAGATGTAGAAGGAAGGCTACCCACCTTGCAACCAAGCTCCTCAGCCAAGACCTCCACATTTGCTATACTCCCTAATGAGATGATTTCACTCTTTTCCAAATTAATTTTTTAAGCCTGAGAGGGCTTCAAACCACATTAGCAACCAGCAAAAGACTAAAGTGTTACCAATCAAAAAAAAAAAAAAAGACTAAAGTGACGTCTACAAAGAGCAAGTGAGAGACTTTGATTCCCTCTCCGCCACTACCCCCACACTATAGAGTCAAAAAAAAACCCCCCTTCAACTGCCCTCTCAACCAGCCTTGAAAAGGTTTCAATAGTGATCACCAAAAGGTGGGGGGAAAGAGGGTCACCCTGCCTTAGGCCCCTTGAATAGATAAAAAGACCATGAGGAGTTCCGTTCACCAAAACTGAGAAACTAGCAGTGGATATGCACCATTTAATCCACCTTACCCACTTTTCTCCAAAACCCATCCTAATCATAACCGATCATAAGAAGTGTCAATCCACATGGTCAGAGGCTTTCTCCAAATCCAATTTACAAAGAACAACATTTTTTTAGCTTCTAATAAAAGAATCCACCGCCTCATTTGCTACAAGTGTCGCGACTGGAATCTGCTTCCCTTCAACAAAAGCATTTCGTGCTTTAGAGATCATCTTAGGAAGCACCTTTTTAAGGTGATTAACCAACACACTTATACAAGCCTCCCACCAAGCTAATAGACCTAAAGTCCTCAGCCCCACCTTTTTTCGGAACCAACACCAGAAAAGTAGCCTTTAAGCTCCTTACAAAGCGACCCCACTGATGTAATTCCACAAAAAGACTCATAACATCTCTCTAACAAACTGCCATAAGGCCATTGGGAAACCATCCCGCCCAGATCCTCTTCCCCACAGAAGCTGGACAGCACCTCATAGACTTCTTTTTCCGAAAAGGGGGCTTCAAGACCTACAGCCTTTTCTTGCTCGATTCTCTTAAACCTGAGATTGTCAAAATTAGTCTGCCATTCTACAATAGCTGTCAGAAGACTCACAAAAGCTCTTCTAAAATTAGGCCGCATAATTCCAAGGACCTCTTTGCGATTAAGATACCCATGAGATCATCACAGAAAAATTACCTTCCAGCCATAAATGGGTAAACTGACAGCCCTACAGCAACATATTCAAATGAGTTTTTTTTAGAGGTAAACAACCTATTCAAATGAGTTAAAACCTCTGGTTAAATGGTCAAGCCTTCTCTGCCAGATTCTTGAAAGTCCCTATATGCTATATACAGGTATGACTTTGAACACACCTCTAATCCCCAGCTGATTTGGGCTACCAAAACAGCACCCATAAAAATTTAACTTAATCAAGGGATTCATTCGGCAATCACCTATTGCCTACCTCTTGGACCTACAAATTGCAACTAATCTCCTTCTTCCTTATACTTCCACTTCAATACAATAAAATTGCTGTTTCTTATCTTCTTTATTTTTTTGATTGGTAAAGATATGTATATAATGGAGAGATACTAAAGTAGCAACCCAAAAGGTACAAAGAAGACCAACCTTAACCCATTACAAAAAACATCTACAAAAAAGGAGTAAAACAAAAAAAAAAAAAAAATCCTCAATTAACATCCATCCAATCAATGAAATGAACTAAGTTTGATTCTTATCAATTTTAAAAACAAAAATTACAATTAAAATGAAAAAATCTTCAAAAAGAAGAGTAACCCTTGCGGAAACCTTCGCAACTATTGAAGATTCTTTCGGATAATTGAGATTTATAAATTTAATTGAAGAAGTTTGAATTAACTCAAACTATCTGAACAGAATCAGATATTTTCTTTTTAAATTTTGTTTTTATTTATAGGGTAGTTAAAGATTAGTTTGAATTAATCTCCTAGCTTCAGGTTGTATCTATGTTCCTAAACTAAAGGACTTAGATAATACATAAGTCTAGAAATTAGATTGTGATTCAGTTCAATAGAACAAATTAGCAGTGATTCTAAAATTATCTTCCTACTGCCAAGAAGATGGTACCAAAGCAGGCAGTGCAGTTCAAGAAAATATAATGGTCAAAACTAATAAATCAGAGAAAAGCAAGGGTGATGACTCAGATGTCTTCAGAACCTTCTAGTCAACCTCTACAATTGTCCACACTGCCATCAATCATTCATCCCTTCAAAAGAATACTCACAAGCTTAACAGGAAAATTTTCCTTCGATGGTTGAGGGCTACTCAGATGGTTATTCGCAGATGTGGGAAGAGTGGATATCTCCACAGCACAATAAAGAAGCCAAATGAGACTGATCCTACATTTCATACCTGGAATGCCAATGATTAAATCGCTATGGTCTCGCTAGTGAACTCGATGGAAGAAACATTGGCAAAATTACATGTACTAATTCACTGGAAATGAGCCTTGCTATGCTGGGAATCATGCCTTTTTTTTTTTATAAGTGTTGTGAATTATGCTTTATTAGATCTTGAAAACTCGGCTAAAATGTTCAAACTAAGAAACAAAGTTTGAAATTTGACACCAGGTGACATGGATGTAATACAGTACTTCGATATTTTCAACAAAGTGTGGCTAGAAATAGATCTGATTCAACATTTCATACCTGGGATGCCAGCGACTAAATCGCTATGGTCTTGCTAGTGAACTTGATGGAAGAGAACATTGGCAAAATTACATGTACTACTTCACCGGGAAAGGAGCTTTTCTATGCTGTAAATCATGCCTTTTTTTTTTGACAAGTGAGTGAATCATGATTTTTTAGATCTTGAAAACTCGGCTCAAATGTTCAAACTAAGAAACGAAGTTTGAAATTTTACACAAGGTAACATGGATGTAATACAGTACTTCGATATTTTCAACAAAGTGTGGCAAGAAATAGATTTGTTTAATGATTGTGAGTGGAGTTCTGCTAAGGATGGTTAAAGATACAAGAAAATTGTGGACAAAGAACGGAATTTTGATGTCCTTCACGGACTTAACAAAGAACTAGATAAGATTCAGAGACAACCACTCAGAACAAAACCACTACCCTCAATTGATGAGATTTGGGCAGAAGTGAAGAGAGAACAGTGTCATAAGAATAGGAGAACAGAAACCACTGCCCACATCAGACAACTCGACCCTAGTTGTTCATAGTCTCCATCAACATGCCCATCATACCCACAAAACTTGCTGGAAAATACATGAAAGACCAACAAATAGGAAGGAGAAAGTAAACAATTCTGATCTGTGTTTATCAGACTACGATAGAACTGAGCCAAAGTCAAATGATAGCAAAGTTAGTCCCTTACTAAGGAACAAAGGAAACAGCCCTACAAACTATTAACACCAGCATCATTACCAAGAAATTCAAGTACATCATTATTTCATGCAAAAATTTACATTTTCACTTACTTCAAATAGTGTTACACAAAGACAAGAATCATAGATTATCCACTTGGGTGCAACAAATCACGTGAAAGGATGTTCAAATTTGTTTCTCAATCTAGTACAATATTCATGACCAAAAGCAATAAAAATAGGGATGAAGGAACACAAAATCATCTAATGAAAACCTCATTCACTTTTTTAAATAGAGGAGTAGTTTAAAAATATATAAATTGTGTCAATAATTTTCATTGAATTTCATTTTCCTTTGTATTTTTCATTACACTCAAACCAAAGACACTAATAATCCATCATCCTAATGTCTTCTCTTCCAATAAGCGTTTCTAAGATCCAAAGAGAGGTTTAGGATAATAATATAAAACAAAAATGGACCAAAAAGGAAACTTTCATAATCAAACCTCTCTATAGATAGCTTTTAAGAAATAAAGAAGGGACAACATTTCAAGTAGGAGGTGAAAGGGATTCCAACTCCATCAAAGTGGCATTTGAAATTTGCAAGCAGTGTGGGAAAGGATATGACATTAATCAATTACCTAATAGAGGTTGGGCAGTTCTACTTTATATAGCATCCACAAAAAGGATAAAGAATGGAAAACCATTTCTAATTCACTTTGCATAGCTCAAAATCCTAGGGATTTTTTTATCGGGAGCTCCAAATCTTAAATAGGATCTTTGTAATCATCACAACACAAAGAACAAAGCCTCACATGTTTAATAATTATAGAGTAATAGTTTAATATAAAACAATAAATTTCAGGAACTCACCTTTCTTTCCATAAGCTATGGATTTGTTGAGCGTATCTCCTCCTGACTTTGGAATCATCACGACAGGAATTGAAATGTTTACAATAGTATCATTATCAGAACAGACCATCTTGTAAATATCTTCAAACCAAGGGGAAGAATGTAAAAATAAGGTAAGTATCAGATACAGAATTAGAAAATATAGAATGGCAGATACCATCAAAGCCAAACCATTAGCTTCTAAATACAAATAGCATATGTGCATTGACAAGTGCAACCTTCTTTGTCATTTATCACCAACAAGCCTGCAGCATTTCCTGAGTTTGCAACTTTTCCCTTAGCCATGAAGGAACAACCCCCACGTGTCGACAAAGCAATTGATCCCGAAAGCTGCAAAAAGTATCATTTGTTGGCACTTGGTTTTATAACAATGATGCTTACCAGTAATATGATGCCTAATCCTTCATTTCCTAAAATATCTATTCACAATTTCAAGCTTTTACTGAAGTTCTATGAAGTTCAAAAGGCATATTGTGTAATTTTCTTTGAAAATGATCAACTCCAATGGTTTTCTATCCACATCAAAAAGAATCACCAACTCCTAAGAAAATATACAAAAAATATTGTTAACACATCCAAGTATTCTCAACAAATACATAGTAGATGCGAAAATCCATCACGAAAACAAAAGAAAAACCTCTGAAGAAGAATCAGAACAGCAGTTCCTGGGATTTGAAAAAACAGCAGTTCGTCTGAGATGATCATGAGCTTTAGTAGGCAAAGAAGCACCAAATCTCGCACTCAACCCAATTATATCTTCATGTTCCTTGCCATCAACCCAATTCTTAACCTTGACCTGAAAATTTAATTCAGTGAACACAGCAAATCAGTCTATTAGCAATTATAATATTGATTGTATATCTGACATAGGCACAATTTCAAAAACATTAAAAAAAAAGGTTCCTGAGCAACACATGACATTTTTTTGTTGTGAGGCTTCATTTTCCATTGTGTGAAAGTTATATTGCATGGTGTTCAAATATTTTATAGGTGCTAACCATGGATCAAATGAAAAAAAGGGGTTTTCAGCTTGCAAGCTTATGCCTCCTTTTATGTGCGGGTTCAAATGCCGTGGAATGACTTTGGTAAATAGATGCTTTATGTGCGAGGAGGATGAGGAGAATATAGATCACTTACTGATCCATTGTAAAAGTGCTAAAATGTTGTGGAATCTTTTTTTGTCAATCTTTGGAACTAGCTGGGTCTTTCCGAAGTCGATGCTTCATACCTTTTTAGCTTTGCAAGGGGCCGCCGTGGGTAAAAAGCGCAAAAGAATCTGGCTAGCTGCTCCCCTGTGCCTATTTTGGACCCTATGGAGGGCTAGAAATAGGTTGGTGTTCGAGAACGAGGGCACCACTGATCAAAAAATCAAAGCTAACTTTGTAACCAATTTGTGGGCTTGGGCTAACATGTATAGGGAGGACAAACGAATTGCCAGGAATTCCTAACTTGGCTGGGTGCGGTGTAGTTTTTTCGCTTTTGTTTTCGCTTGCGGTTCCTTTGTCCACTTCGTGTACTTCAACTTTCCCTTCATCTATAATATCTGTTTGGCCGATCAAAAAGCTTATGCCCCTTGTCGAAATCAGGGAGAGTCTAGAACACCTCCTTATTCACCGTCCAAATCCGGCTCCTCGGGCATGGGCAGCCCTCATTTCTTTACCAAGAATGGATTGGTCTTCCCCCTCCAAGCAAAAGACTTGATGTTGGGATGGACAACCTTTCCAATTAAAAAGAAAGCAAGAAAACTTTGGAAGGCAGCTCCCCCATCCTTTCCTAGGCAATCTAGAAGAAAAGAAACAGGGTTGTTTTTGAAAATGAGATTTTCTCATCAAGCAGGCTGAAACAGGCTTTATTATCTCCATATCTGCCTGGGCAAGTTTAATCTATGAGGAGGATTACTCAATTATAAGTCTGCTTTTGTGAATTCTTTAGGTTAATGGGTGGATGGTAGGTATATTGTTTCTATAATTTTTTTGTTCTTTCCGGGCTGAAGTTCGCTTATATACCCCAAGATACCCCCTGGGCTTGGCCCTTTTTTGTTAATATATTGATCATCTTACGCATCAAAAAAAAATAATATTTTATAGCATAGTTCTTTAATTCATTTTCCCTTAAATAGATTGCATAGCTGTCTAGAGTATTCCTAAAAATCATATGTACTTAGAATAGGTTAGTTCTATTTCTTTTTTCTCTTTGGGCCTAAGAGAAGTCAGAATTGTATTTATTGTATATGGGTACTTTTTTTTTTTTTGATAAGTAAATTAAGCAATATATTGATGACAGAGAAGAGAAAGAGAGCCAAAAAACCCAAGTATAGAGGAAGTATACAAGGAGTGACTAGCCTATACAAAAAAAGAGGTGTCAGAAAACACCTACCACCCAACTAAAGAAAAACTAGAGGATACACAAAAGAATCCTTGCTAAAGAACCCTCCTCCACCTTCATACAGACAGCCCAAAATAATAACATGCTAACAAAAGAGGATTTTAGCCTAGTTACGGAGAAAAACACATTGTCAAAACTATTCCATTCCCTCTCTCCTTCCAAATTGCCCAAAGAAGATAAATGGGCGCCACCCTCCATAGCTTTCTTGCCTTCTTCCTTATGGGGGAAAAAGTCCAACCCATAAACAATTCCTTTATCGAGTAAGGGCAAACCCAAGCTAAGCCTAGGATGGAGAAGAAGCCCTCCCACAAACCCTGGATCGAAGGACAGTGAAAAAGTAAATGATTCAACTCCTCTTCAGCTTTACCGCACAAAGGAGATTTGCTAGCTAGCTGAAAACCCCTCTTTTTAAGGTTCTCCATAGTAAGCACTTTTCCCCACCATACTTCCCATGCAAAAAAGCACACCTTGGGTATAAATGATAGAACTATTATTTGAGAAATGATAGAACAGTTCCTATTTTTGAGTCTTTATATGGGTATAAATGTAAGCATCAAATGATGGTGTTAATTTAAATATCTAACTCATCCACAAGCTCACAAATCTTTAAAATCCATGGCTTATCCAAAAGGAATCACACATGGCTATGGATGTACCTTTTTTCCCCTTTTGATGGGATGGTCCTGTCTTGCTTTCCAGAACCAAAGATGGCCCAAGTATTAAGTAGAACCCTAAAATGACAAGAGGCATCAAAGGAGGCCAAAATAGCTTCCATGTCCTCCCTCCAACAAATCCATCTTATAGTTCTAGGATAAAGCAGCCCCAATGGCCTATCGGTTCTTTCTTATTGATAAAAAAAAAACACCCATCTGAACCCTCTAGTTAAATATGAAAGTGTACCCAAGATATTGTGAGTTAATGCAGTTTCTGACCCAAAAATAGAGAAATCAGTCAATGCAGTTTAGCTAATTTGTCAGTTTTAGGCACACATTTCTATATATATAGACATACACACAAATTGATGGAGTCTATACAAAAGGATTAGCCTCAAAAACTTCATTCCTCTCAAGGATCTCCAAATCCTTTTGATTTACACGCACTGTAAGAAAATCGATTTATATAACTTTTAGAGGAAAGCCTTCAAAAGGCTCTAGATACATGGCCTCGAAAGAGAAAGTAAAGTGAATTAAACCCCACAACTCTTCTATAGTCCTCCCCTTATCCAAAGCAATATTGTGACAAGCTATTTGAAAAGGTCTTTTCAACTTTTTTTTTTAACAGAAACAAACATAAAGGTATATTAGTAAAAACAAGTACAAAGGAAGGAAGAGATTTCCTTCCATCAAAAACTTACAAACCTGAACAGGGGAACTAAAACTCCCTCATACAAGTAATACTTACAAGACCCATACTACCCCATTTCATGAGGATAGTCACAAACTGCACCAATTAAGTTGTAAAAGCAATAATGGAACTCCTCTAAAAACAGTAGTGCAAGAAGCCCACAAAGATGAATAAAAGTACAATACGTCCCACAGCTCCCCTTCCAATCTCTCTTTATTCTCAAAAATTCTTGCATTTCTCTCTTGCCACACAAACCAAACCAAGGCCTTTTCAACTATAGCATGTCATTGGCATCCACGTTCTTAGTGGCACTGGGCCTCATGAAAAGCCTCAACCTTTGATGAAAGGTTAGATTTCAAACATTTTTCTTTTCCTTTTTTTTATAAGAAAAAACAATGTATCTATTAAATTAGGATGTAAATGGGTATAGTAGATGGAGATGAAATTTCAATAAAATTTCTGTTTGAAAAGGATATTCACTTATGAAATTTGTTTGTCATCCGGGATTTTAATTGGCTTCACAAATTTAGGTGAAAAAGCAACTTTAACCCTTTATAGATCTAAAATGGATATATTAAACACTAAAGAATGCCATTTTATACACCAATATGCTGAGCCTTAAAGAAGCCATACCACACAGCTCATTAATCTTAGTTGAGTCATATTATACATGTTACTAATGTTTGTTAAAAAAAAATGGTTTGCAATAGGCCTGCTGAAAACCAATAATCATGGTAGAAGAGCAGTCTAAGGCCTTGGGGTTTAACCCGATGATCACATGTTTGAGTCCCTTTAGGGCCACCGGAGGTTTAACCGGCGGTTAACTTCAAGGGCCATGGAATTAGTCCAAGCGCTGCAAGCAGTTCGACCGAACATCCACCATCATAAAAATGAAAAAAATCATGGAAGAGTACTATCAAGTGCTGCAACAAAGCATTGATAAGTAACTATAGTCTTCTTTTGTGCGGGGTGCTGTTTTGCACTGGAAAATGGGTTCACAGGTCTTGCATGTTCTTATGAAAAGCCATTTCTGCTACTACATGCCAGAAAACAAAACCAACGATACCAAGTCAATAATATGCTCTAAATAGGAGCTCAATCAGTATATACAAAATGCAATTTTCAAAGTGAAACTCCTGATTTTCAAAAGAACACCAATTACTCCAACCCTTCCACCATTCCCGTTAAATTTCAAAATTTCCCAGATTCCTCCACAAAAACCTTTCTGTTCTGTCCCAATAAATCTTTCGAAAATCCATATTTTGGATCCCATGTCTCCCGCCTCAGCCACAACCAAAACAAATGACCTCTTAATGCAAGGAAACAAAGAAAATAAACATAAAGTTTCCTCAGATCAATATCCTTAACCGCCAAGGAGAAAACCTCAATAATGCAGGAGGAAGAGGAGGAGACGAATACAAGAAAAATACCAATTGGAATGTGTTGTTGCAGAATGGGGATTTAGGGCCGGAATCGTCCTCGTCTGAGGCATCGTCGGCTGCAGCCCATGGTGCGGCGATGAGAAGAACTAGAAGAGGGATCGCGAGGAGGCGGAGAGACGCCATGGAAGCCGCAGTTCACGGTTGCTGGGCAACGAAGAGATCCTTTTCTAAGAAGGTTGTTTGATTTTTTTTTCCTTTTTTTTTTTTTTTTTCTTTTTCCTTTTTTTTTTTTTCTTTTTTACGTTTTAAGGTAACCAGAACCGAAGCGCGTCGGTGGACGGTTGAGAAGGTGGGATTTTTTCACCCAATGGATGATCGACACGTATGCCTTTAATTTTATTTTTATTTTTTTCCTTTTCTCATGATTAAAAGAAGTTGGAATTACGCAAATACAATAATTCCCTCCGTACTTGTGTAAGTTATTTTGTCAGCTTGTTTGATTGTTGATAAATTTTGGTAAAATAAATGGGGAGAAAATAATAAGAGAAATAAAAGCAATAAATAAATATATAAATGAAGAAATTAATTGTAATACTTTCTTATACTTCTTTAATTTACTTTCTTTTCTTTTGTGTAGTTACCCTCTTATCCAAATTTTTTTTTTAAAGAGAAAATTGTTTTATATAGAAATATATGATCAAAATGGTTAAAAATCATAAATTATGAAATAGTATTTAGGCTAATAATATATTAAATTGACTCAAAGCCTTATATACCGATAACAACATATATTTATTATTACTATTACGACATAACACATACGACCAGCTTTACAATATATCACCATCATCGATTGATTTATTACGTGATGACGTGATATTTACCTGCTTTCAATCGCCAAATATAAATAAACACCGTACGACGATGATAAACCGAAACGGGCCATATCGATACGACATAACCAATTCACGCATCAAAACGACGACAACCATACACGCATCAAGGTGATTATAATCACTTGTGCATCAAAATGATTTATTTAAATCATGAAAAAACAAATAAAAATTTAAATCAATATGGAATAACCACTTTATCGAAAAACAAAAAACTAGTGCCAAGGTAGCGGTGACTTTACTAATACCGAAAAATCTCATTTTCTTAAAGAAAATAGGCTAATAGATGAAAAGTTTTGAGAAAAAAAACTATGCCCGTTTAATGCGTAGAAAATTTTACGTTTATTCAACTTTTCAAAACAAGCTGAAGCACGCTGGCTACGTGTAATCAAACAAAAACAAATTTCAGAAAATGTTAAAACGAATTCACTATTTTCAACATTTTATATGTACAAATTTAAAATCAAGCATACGACAAGCTTCTCGTTTTCACCAAATCGAAAACACGGGATTTCAACAGATTGCATAAAACGAAACACGGATTGTAGCCTATTTTATTCTTTCTTCCCCCTTTCTCGTCTTTCACTCTCTATTTTCTTCTCATCGCATCACTAAAACACGGACACAATAAGAACTGCATTTTAAAACATAGACTTTTCATTTGCTTTCATTAACTTCATTTTCAAGAAAATAGCTTTACAAACGGATTTTCTTATTCTTTATTTCAACCAAATTCAAGCATTTTAAACGTATTTTCTAAAACGAACCAAATATTTAATGTATATCAAATTTCCTTTCATATTCTCGAATTTCGATAGCTAAAAATCGCTAACTAAACTACTATGTTTTTGTTTTTCATAAATTTTAATTGGAGTCCACATATTTTTCATCCAATTTCTTTGAATAAGAGAGGAATAGTAAAGTGGTTTTGAAAAACTTGATGTAATATTTTAAGGAAAGTGTAAATTGTTTTATTCATGTTTAGTTGTCATATAAAAAATATACATAATTTGTTGATTTTAATTCTATTTATTTATTTATTGTTACTTTATAAAATAAATAATTATAGTTCATTTTCCTAGCATTTTCCTCTTACTTAGTACCATGAAACATGAGGAACATTTAAGTAAAGTATGCAGTATTTATAACAATGCTAATATTAATTATTTATAATGTAGCGGATAATCCACACTGATGTTTTTCAATAATTCAAAGCTGCTAATAATTAAGGCAATTGAGGGGTCTTGACAAATTTTATGTTTTCTATCTCTATTTTAATAATTAAAGAGACAATACTCAGAAAAATAAAAATTAATAAACACTATTATCTAATAAGATAAGTTGCATAGTAGAAAATAATATTTAAATTCTAAAGCCTACCCCCACGTACCTAATATACTTTACAGCTTTTATTTATATATATAGTATAAACATACGCATTTTTACTAATCCCACTCCGACCTTAAAATTAATAGGTAGTACCCCGACGGTTTTAACGAGGCTCAATTTAGTGACCACAGTGACAATTCACATTAGACCAGTCCGAGATACTCTATGGTGTCACTCGACCCCTCGTAGTTTTATTAAGGGGGCGTGATACTATACCAAGACTCCTTATTTGATTGGTAGGCCAAATTCTTATAACTTAAACAAAATATCATATACTAAGATACAAAATAAAACTATCACCATAGTGATGTTTAAAGTATCAATACATACAGTCATGAGTCCCATTTACATATACATATACAAAAACTGTACATTTACATTTACATAATTAGAGCGCGAAACCTACAAATGACGAAGCTCCTACCGGGTTTGTCGCTCAAGAAGATGCAAAAGATCGTGGACGCCCTCTTATGTACCTACACGTATTAAAACTGTATAAGCTTTACGCTAGTGGAACATATGACTTATACGTATTCAAATGCACTAATACTCTTTTACACTAAACATATAACAGTAATAGATATACAGCAGCAGATAGCAGGATTTATCATGAATTCATATAACAAACTTATACAAATACTGTATTTATAGCGCACTTATACTCTGTCTCATCTCTCATAGGAGTTACGTAGCTATACTTACACTTTGGGCATACTTGTACAAAGGTACTCGTAGGTCCTACATAACTTATGTAATTTGCAATGGCAAGTACCCGTAGGCACTACGTGACCTATATACTGCACAGCAGGTACTGTAGGGTACTACATAACTTAAACTTGTACAAAGGTACCCGTAGGTACTTCAAAGCAAAACGATGTACATTACTTTACTCTTATTCGTTATTCAGACTCTTATCATATAATTGTTTGACTACCTAGACTGCGATAAGAAACAGCAAGAAGATTACGCATACAACAAGTACCCGAAGGCAGCATATCACATCGATGTGTCATAAAGATAAAGCAAGAGTGCCAAGTAATCGGCTGCAGAGTGTCGTCATTTATAATCGTAGAGTACCGGCACTAAATGTGCCGAAGCATAGTCAGAGAGTGTTGTCGCACTAATCAGAGAGTACCGAAATACTATACGTTCATGCCCATGTGACAAAGGTGTCATGTTATTCAATATCCGGTCTTAGGTAGTCCTACAATTATATGTGTTCAGGAGCTTACTATATTATCATATGCATTGCCGCAACATCGAACTCGCTTCGCTGGCAGGCGGGAGGCAGCGCCTAATTTTTCCTTTACCTTTACAACACGAACGAATCCATTTCCATACACTTATGTGGTTTTCATTAAATTCAATGTAGCCAAGTCATCTGAATAACTAATGAAGAAACAAAACAAAACACATAAATTTTCTTGGCGTCGCGGAACAAAGAGCTACCACGGGCGTAGCACCGGCACGCTATGGCTGCACCTTGTCACAAGGCATTCTCGAGGCCGACCAAGCTCTTTCTTACCACGCCCCACGGCTGCGGGACATGCCACACCTTGGCATGAGCCTACGCTGCTGCGTGGGAATCCCTACGCCGTGGTGTAGACCCCACCGCCCGCATTTTTGGTCGATTTCTTCTATTTTTCCATAAACTGCAAACCAAAACCCTAAACAATCCAAAACATCACAAAAACAACTCCCAAAACAAGCCATAACCCAACCAAAACCAAAACATGGAGATTAATTAGGGTTTTTCCAACCTAAGCTCAAATACTGTGAAGTTAGGTTAACCAGTAACACCCAAACATGTATCCATATCAAAAACCAAGGTAATCCATACTCAAACGGAGGATTCCATACTTATCTTATACAAACCTCTGTTTACCAACTCAACTTCCAACAAATCTAAGGTTACGACGAATTCCTAACTATACCCTAGAATGGAACAAACTAATATCCAATTCATAGCCATCCATACCCACACAGTTTCCATACAAGTTCCATACTTATCAATATATCAATAAACAAATAGTCTCCATACACATCCATACCTAATCATAGCAATCCATACATCTCCATACAAATCCATGCCAAATCATACAATTTCATACAAATCCTTGCTATTCCATACAAAACCCTACTTTCCATACTTATCAATACATCCATAAACAAATAGTCTCCATACCTTTCCTCTTCTTCTTCTTCTTCTTCTTTTATTTTCTCTCTTCCTTTCTCTCTTCTTCTCTCCTTCACGTTCTGCTCTCCAAAATGCCCAAATGAGAAACCCTAAATGGGTCTTATTTGGTATACTCTATTCCTTATTGCACTTCTTAGTCCTTAAGTTCCTTTTAATTTGTACCCCAACTTCCCATTATTCCACTTTGGCATATAATCTTATTATTTTATGACTTTTATATCCTGTTTTGACAAATTCTACTTTTACCCTTGTATCTTGTACAAATTCCAGGTTTCTCAGTTTTCACATTTTGAATTTAAATTACAAAAAATTCAAATTATACTTACAAAATACCATAAACATGCTGAAAACGATTAGGGTATATTTCGGAGTGTTATACATGGGATCCTAAAATTAACAAGTAAATCTCCAATAGCTCCGAGGGGCTCAATTTAGTGACCATTGAAGGGCAAACCTAAGACCGAGCCAACTAAGATACCCCTCTTAGTTTTAATTTATTTTTTTAATCAAAGATATCCCTCATAGTTTTTTTTTTTTAATTGAATCAAAGATACCCCTCATAGTTACTCTATAGGTTATATAGATTTTAAAAAGCAATTTAAAAAATAAATATCAAGAAATTAAGGAGTTATTTGTTTACACTTTTTAAAAGTATTTTATTATAAAAAATAAGAATAACAAAGGAAAACACAAAAACATGTTTAATTCTTTTTTATATTCTAAAAAAATATTAAATTCAAATAATAAAAATAGTTTTTAGAGTTTAGATTAAAAAACTAAGAAATTTTTTTAAAGAATACCAAAGTTGTATTCTTTATGTTTTCAAAAACTGTTATCAACAACAGTTCTCAAAAATAAGAATCAAGCAAGCCCTAAGGTCCTAAGGATATGTTCATTTACGAATTCTGAAAACTATTTTTTATTATAAAAAACAAAAAGAATGTTAGTGCTCTGTAGATTTTATACTTCAAGATGTTTTTTTTCTTCTTAAAACATAAAAATTACCAAATTTAGATTCTCATTAACACCTTCAAAGTGAACACCAAAATGATGTCCTCCGTATTTAAAAACCTGTTTTAATAATAATTTTCAAAAACAAAACCAAAGATAGCCTAAGTTCCAAAATTTTTGAAAAGAAATTTTAAATATACAAGATAAATCTGAATTTATTTTATTTTGTGTCTAGAATTTATAACTATTTTTTATTCTAAAATCAAAAGGCGTGTCCAAACACACTCTTAATAATTTAATTTTCTTGATCTAATTTCTAATAAGTTAATTCTCTTTACTTGGTTTTGCTTCCTAAAATTTTTTCCTGACTTTAAAAATAAAATATAGTATTAATAAAATTTTCTTACCTTTCTTTAATGTTTCAAACTAAATAAATTCATTGTCTAACCATGTGTACAATAAAATGGAAGGTAACCGATTTGAGCATATAACTATCCCGTGAGGGGTTTAAAATTAATACACATCGCCCAATAATATATCGTCCATATTGTGACACCCCATCATCCGCTTACATCAGCCAATATATTGTCCATATTGTGACACCCCATCCTCCGCCTAAGCGGATGATGGGGGCGTCACACGGGACTAAGACTTATTTACTTGATTTTCTAACATTGGTGGGCCTATTTCGAAATAAAAATTTATAAGATCATATTGATATAACTTAAATCCATAAATAATTCCATAATGATATAACTCGTAATACTACCATTGTAGTGGTGTTTAGATGTTCTTGTACATATATTCCTAAATCTTATTTACTTGTACTTACACAAATTCACTATTACCAAAAATATTACATTACATTTCAAAACAAAGTAAAAAATCTACATATGGTGGACTCCTAATGCGGTGTCGGGCCTCGCTAATGCAAGATGCCTCGATGTCTTTTCAAGACTCCACCGGCTGAAACACTCGTGCTGCTTATAGCTTTGAGCGGAAAACATATATTATATATGACCACATCAAGGTCCCTCAAAATACAATATACACATTTAACAGTTCATATATTATAATTTTCATCTCTCGTAGAAGTGCAGAACATAAATTTTGTACAGAGGGTATTCGTATGTACACTATAGAACATAACTGAGATATGTCTTAGCATCAGAGTTGTTCACTTTTATTTTCTTATACTTAATTGTTTATATATTTATCATATAAATGTTTGCCTGTATAGACCGAAAATAATGAATGAGAGGGACACAACATAATAGGTACCCGAAGGTACCTGCATTTATCACCGCAGGTGTCGAAGCATAGTACGTGGTTCCGCCTACCTAAACAAAAATGTCGTAGCACCAAGCTAGGAGTGCCGTAGTTAATCGAACAGAGATTAACAAACACTAATCAAAGACTTGTCATTCATGTACAAGTGTCGTAGCACCGAGCAAGAGGTGCCTATTCATTCAAGTATTCTGGCCTTGGCAACATTTTTCATATAACTTTTATACTTGTACGAACCGTTTCATTAACTTATTATGATCATTTTTTAATCCAATGGAATGATTGCTAAACTTAACTAAAAAGAGAAAACAAAATAGGATTTGTAGGTACGCTTAGTGGGAGAGGCGTTCTCCTATGGTATAACTACTACGCCAAAGGATCATAAAGGTTTGAAAATTCAGCCCTGAAGTTCGCTCTAGTGCACTCCTTCGCCCAGCGAAGGGGTGTCGAGTAGAAACAAATGGCCGCTGGGCCATTTCATCGAAAATCTTTTAACCAAATCAAACCATTTCAAAACAAAACTACAAAACTGACTTAAACAAACCAAAAACATCTTTATAATGAGAGTTAGGGTTTTCCCTAACCCAAACATAGACAAAGAGAGAGTTAGGTTACTCTAACATCAATGAGAGATTTTACACAAGTATTCCATGTATATATTTCCATACCTCGCTTCTAAAACCTTCAACTAGCTTCTTTTCCTTCACTTCTTTAATTCCTTTCCTTTACTTTATCAAATAGAGCTCAAAAGATGGAGAGAAAAGCAAACCCAATTTGGTTCTCCTCCAAAACCATAGCCTTAAGTCTCTCTAAGCCAAATTGGAAATATCTTCTATAAGGCCATGTTTGGCTTTATCTCAAATTTTGCCTAAATTCTTAACCCTTGCCTTTTAGTCCTTTATCTTTCTTTAATTGCAAATCAACTTATCCAATTCCTACAATAACATATCATCTTTTTTAGTTATGACATTTGGATCCTTAATGTGACATTTTACTATTTTGACTTTTTTCCCACTTTACAGTTAATTTCCGAAAAATGCAAAATTTACTTATATTATACTTTAAACTGTAATAAACTACTAATTTATAGTTACAGATATATCGGATATCGATGAAGTTTGAAACGATATCACCTTCGATCGAGACTCGCTTGATCGAAATTTCGAAATGTCGATATTGACGATATAGGTTAAAGTACCAAAATATCACGCGGAATGTCGAGTCTGTGGCACACCACAAGTACGGCGAGGAAGCAAGCAAATTTTGTAAAATATCGCCGATATATCTGGGATATAATTCAAAGATATCCAACGGTCGAAGCTCCTTCCCGCAAATGATCTAACGAATCTGCATTGCACCCGAGTTTTGAAATTCTTTCCAACCGATATTTTGACTGATCTAAGAGCCATATTTGAATTTGATTTGATCCGCACTGACCACCAAGATTTCACCTTAAATTCCTCAATGCTCTCCACACGGATTACGATCTAACAACGTGATTACGATCTAACAAATGATTTTAAATTATGACTTGATCCAACAGTTATGGATTGATTCAAAAGGTTTAAAAACTATCTAACGCTCAAATTTGTACCAAAATTAAATCCAATAACTATAATTAAATTACAAAGATCATGGGTACAAGTCAAGACATTTCTTCATGGCATATTTGATCCTATAATCAATATTACCGGAACACCATACTCTTGTGAGATGAAAGTATCGTTTTTACCAAGATAGAGATATCTTCATCAAACAAGCCAGAACTTTACTGAGTATCGATCTTCATTTTCGATTTTAAAAACTTATTGTAATGTAATCTCAATGTGTATATTTGATTATTAATCTCATTTTTACAAAGTATTTTTGGCGAATTTCAAACATTTTTTGTTAATTTCCGAAGCATCGATATTCATGTAAAATATCCACTTGAGATCCAGAAAAACTAAAGCCCCATATTCATCTATATATTTTACCGATATTTCCAACCTTTGATCCCACTCAAGGTCAGTCCACACGCAATTTTAAGGACTCGAGATTTATTCGTATTATAGTAATTTTATTAATATGATTTTTAAAATTTATAACAAATTTTAAAATCATCCATACCTATTGCACTTGGTAAAATAAATATATGATTTTTTTTATTCGAATTATGGTTCTTGGTTGTTCCTAAAATCATATATATATATATATATATATATATATATATATATATATATCGATTTTTTGTTTGAATGTTTCTCATATAAGTATGTGAATAAAAATAAATTTTTTACTTCATTAATGTTAATGTTAAATCACATCAAATACATTTTTCCTTATATTTCATCAATTGGATAAATTTTGAAAAATTAGAAATTTTTTGAAATTGATGAATCGGGAGAATTTTGATAATTTAGATAAGGAAAAAAGAAAAGGAACGTGTAATTTTTGGAAATAAAAAAAACTTTTAGAAGTGATGAATGAAATTATAAAATTTGAGATGAAATAAAATATTAAAAATAAATAAATAAAATTTAGTTTTTAAACGTTCAGACGAAAATTTATGAAATTTAAACAAAAGAAGTTATGAAATTTTATTTATTCAAACCTATATTTTTTTTTCGTATTATTTTATTTGCTTATGACATTGTATGTATGTAATACTATTTATTTTGTACTTTTGTTAGGTAAATATTTTTTCATTGCGAGACTATGGATTTCCCACTCCATCTAATTTTTGGCTCATTTTCAAGGTGTTCGCTATGATTTTCAAGATTTTAATGGCTAAGATCAGGCTATCCTAAAATGCAAATGAGTTATTCAATTTACGTCATGCTTCATTAAGGAATACAATTGAAAAATTATTTGGAATACTTAAGTCATATTTTACAATTTTCAAAACAACTCATCCATTCCCATATAACACACAAGCGGAGCTAGTGTTACCTTGTGCAGGATTGCACAACTTTATTCGAAAGAAGTGCTGTTAAGATGAATTTCTACTGGAAAATGATAACAAAATTTCAATATCTTTACATGCACTAACAAATCAAGAAGAGGACTTTGAACCATGTGTTGATACCCAAGAGCAACAAAGAGATATCGCTAATGAACGATGATATGTGGAGTAATGTTTGAGTTAGCTATGACACAATGAATATTAGATTTTTTTGGAAAACATTATTTTAAATAGCATTGGTACTTTTTTTTGGACAAAAATTATATAATTAGTTATTTTACTTTTATTTATTTATATTAAAATATAAATTTATTATAGTTATTTAAAGCTTATAAAAGTCTATCAATATTTTATAAAAGTCTCAGAAAAGTCTATCAATATCTACAAAATTATCAAAATCTATAAAGCTCCGCTTAAAGTCATCTATACATTTACAAAGTCTATAAAAGTCTATTAATATCTACAAAATTATGTTAAAGTCTATAAAAGTCTTTTAAAATAAAAATCTATTAAAGTCATTCATACATTTACAATACAAACTCTACAAAAATCTATAGAAGTCTTTAAAAATCTATCAAACTCTATAAAAGTCATCATCTCAAAAAAAGTCTATAAATATCATTAAAAGTCCTAATCCAATACACCCCCTAAGTTTTTGGATCCGCCATTGTTTTGAAAACTGTTTTATATTCTCAAAAACAAGGAAGATAAGGAAAACATGGCGAATAAGTTTGATTCCCAGATTTTTTTTTTTTTTTGTTCTTAACATAGAAAACACTAAATTCAGCACACACGCTTTCGCATACCACCAAAATAAGAGGAACAAGGAACCAAAATGTGCTCCCTATTTTTTCAAAACACTTTAACATATAAAAACACTAAATTCAAATAATGTAAGCACGCTTTCGATACCATCAAAATAGATAAACTAGGAACCAAACAAGCCCTATTTTTTCAAAAACACTTTTTAGGTTAAAATCGTTTCCAAGAATCACTACCAAATGAACCTGTGATTGAAAATGCTAATAACTCCAAGAAGAAGGTCATGATGGAGAAGAGGAGGCCTCCTCTGCTTGTTTTCAGAACTCTAAATGACTGTATTATTGACCTAAAAATTTGGACTAAGAATCTCTAAATTTATGTCATATCATACACAGTAGTTCCCATCGAGTTGTTTTTTGGAAGTAAGATTTCTATATGAATGAGGAATAAGAAGAGGAAGGGAAAAGGCTGACCGAAAGTATTTTGGAGATGTTGAAGGCTAAGGGCTTAGAGAGAGAGAGAGAAATCAGTCATCACTTATCAGTGGGTTGATCTCTGCCTCATCCATTTTGTAGCTTCGACTACTTCGACACTACTTCGCATCCTCCATGAATGCTATTTGGGTCTGATTGTCCATCTAGTCCCTGCATTAATCCCCCATGTACATGGTAAAATTTGAGGCACAGTTAGTGCATCAATCATCATAGCTACCTTCATTCCATCCGAATTTCATATATTTTTCCACCAATTTGGTTGTTTCTACTATAACTGAGTTACAAACACAATAACAGAAGATATATTCAGGATTTCAAAGAAGAACTAAAAGAAATAATGTAAGAAAATAGGCAGCAAAACACAGCAGTTCGAGATGAGGACATCAAATTTAATCAAATCAATCTGTTTGCTGGCTATAGCGGGTATGTGTAAAAGAATTCATTCCCTTGTCTTGATCTAAAGTTGTAGATTGTTGAGCGGTGTCATGGCCTCATTGATCCTTTTAATTAATAGAAAAGAACTATTGGGTTTCCGACTAGGGAAAAAAACAACATATACCAAGGTTTTCAACTGAAAATAAGCAAGAAGGTTGCATATCATATTTCACACAATTAATTGAAACGACTGTATGTAATTAGGAACTAGAGATGCAAAAATCATTGTTTTAATTAAAAAAAAACCATAAGCTGAAATCAGGTTTTTGAATGAGAACAAGGTTCAAAGCAGAAATCAAAAACAGGGAAAAGTTTTTTCTTTGACTACCAGCACACGTCATCCACTTGTGCAACCAGATATCAGTTTATCATTGCATCTCTTGTCATTACTAAGATGTCATCATTTTTCTTAATAAGAGGTCCCTTCCAGTCCCAACTCTGAATCTGATCCCCTTCATCCAAGAAGTTAAATAAATGGCATAGATAATAAGTAATTTCCAAGAACATCAAACAAGGAGATTTTGCAGAGGAGTTTCAAGAAATATCAAACAAGGGAGATTTTGCAGAGGAGCTTTTAGATATAAAACTAAAACAAGGCAAAATAAACTCAGAAACAAGAATAGGCATTATGGATTCAGCCATTGAATTGTAAATATCTAAATATTGATGATAAGGGAACTGGAAGCAGATTTGCATACTTCTTGTTTTCGGTAGCCCATGAAAGCTCAAAGCTAAACGCAAACATCCATAAAGTGCCCCAAAGCATTCCATAATCCCCTGGGCACACCATTCATCTATCTTCAAAGGTGGTTTCCGCTCTTGGAAACTGTTTTTTGTGGTGGCTCTTTCATTCTCAGGAACAGATAACTGTTTCTTCCAACTCCCCAAAATATGTTCGGGAAATAACTAAAAACAGTTGGATTGAGTACCTTTGAACAACTCCAAATGAATGTTCAAGTGTTTTTGAAGTGCTACTTAGAAACAATTGAAACAAAAGAACATGACAAAATTTTGCATTGCCTTGGAGTGCATAGTACCCTATGGAAAGTAGAGAAAACAGTTTATATTGAGTTTCAAAAAATTGCTTTGGAAACATTTTGAGAGAAATTTTTTCATATTGAGTTTCTGTTAAACAACCAATTTTCCTAAAAGCCTGCTTGTAAGATTTGACTTAATAAGAATGAGTCATGTTCCTTGACACTCTCCTCACGTGATACCCCACGTTTGCACATGAAGAGTCAAACAAACCAAACGGAGTCCTTATGGACCTAAAATACACAAATGGGGAACAAATTGTAGAGAGAGGGGTCTTGAACCCATGACCTGTCGATCATGCCTTTAATAAGTTTCAAAAAATAAAATAAAATAAAAATTCTGGAAAACATTTGAAAACTGTTCTCAGAAACTTGTATTTGAGAGTTGTCTTAGGAAAATAATTCTGAGCTAAATTTGAATTTTGGAATTCTTGCATACCCATCAAAGACAAGTAATTTCTACATGTTCATTTAAAGATAAAAGCTTCTTTGTTTTGGCCAGGATATTGAGCAGTTAAGAAACAGTCGTCTAATAAATAAGCTAAACCTGGTATAGATTGATTAGTGCTAAAATGAGAAAAGACACAGCAAGAAATGAATGCTTCTATGAGTCTACAGGTAGCACCGATGAAAGGGAAGGAGGAGAAGAATTTCTTAAGATGGATGAACATGTGGAAAGAAGAAGAATGAATAAACCATTGAAGTGGATTAGCTTGAATCAATTTGAAGATGTCCAAATCAAAGGATGAATATGCCAAAGAGAGCTTGATTCCAGACAGTGAGAAATGAATGGTATTTAACTTAAAGGAATGCCACTAGATACACAATTGTTAAGAAACCAGCTCAAGTTGTTGAAAGTTTTGATTTTTAGAACATTAAGAATGGTAAGTATCAAGTTCTAACTATTTACCATAGGAAAATATGTTTCTCCCCCCTCAACATTATCACTTAAATAAATGAGCATCGTTGCTACTCTCTGACCACCATGCTTCAAGTTAAACTGCAATTGAAAAAAAATGCACGCATCAACAGTTCAAGGCTAAAATATCAAAGAAGAAATGTTGCTAAAAAGGCAGGGGTAGATAACTTACAGTATCAGAGAAGTAGTCATGGTGGGGTTTGTAGAACTGATTCTTTTTATACCTGTGCTTCTGCAGATGTTAGCCTTGATACTGTAACATATTAGTCTCCCTGTTCATGAGCAGTACTTTACCAGTAAATAAGTTAGGTCCCCACCTCAGAACTTGGATGAGCTCCCCATTTTCTATTGGAACTTGAGAATAGACAGATATCCGTTTTTCAATAGCCTGATTGCAAAAGAAAGTAAAGAAATCATTTACTACAGTGTTCTTGTCCAGAAGAATGACTGACTAGAATGAAGGCAACCTCATCATTACAATTTCAGAAACCAATTTGCTAGGCTAAGAACTCAACATGTGCATGACATATAATTGCCAACATAGAAAATCTATCATGCAATACGAAATATATAAACATGACAATATAGTATAATCTGTTATATACATGAAATATATAACAGTTTGATTAATTTATGAAAAAGATACTAATCTGACAATTGTCTAACCAGGAAGAAACTCAACAAATATACTAAAAAATCAGACATACATAAGTAAATACATGTATATGCACACACCTGCCCACCAATACTTTACAGGCAACTTAAAATGAATAGTAGCAGCTAGTCATTGGTTGAATGCACCCAACAAGCCTGAAGGAATAGATGTAGACTGTTGGACAACCCATAGATGTTCAAAAGCTCTCTTTCATAGTGGCACAACAAAGGGCTCCGGAACAGAACACTTAAGCACACGAATGAGTCCTTAGGCTTGACAAGAATCCTAGAAATTCAATAGAGGTCTGGGTATTTAGCCCTTGGGAGGGTCCCATGGTGCAGCCAACTCTGCCAGTCAAAGAAACAAGCGGACTTCCATAAGTGAATCCTCAATACACACAGTACCTTCTTAAGTCATTAGCTCTATCAATCATAATTAGAAATGATGTTATCTCAAATTTAAAGAACTCTCCTTTGCATGTGCATGCAGCCTGCCCATCCCCTCTCCTAATAAGAACAAGGGGAAACACAGTTCTTTCCTCCGTCTTCAATGGGAAAAAGTGAATATATAAATGGAGCCTAAGAAATTGGCGCACCAAAGTATATACAAGGGATACATTTAAAATCAAACAGGCATGCAGGAAGAAGGGGTAACAAACAAGAAAGCAAGGTCCATCTCCTTACTTGAGGCTGTGCCAATTGACAAAACCTATATGGTCAGAAAAAAATCATCTATGTACATGCAATTCTTTCCTTCTGGACAAATTATTTAATTTTTCTAGTTTTTTATGGTACACAGGAGGGCACATGGGCAGTTGGAGTTTGGGAGAGGTAACTCCTTAAGCCACGCATTCTTCATCAAATTAGGATTTGTCATGAACCTAACCGAAGTTTGCCATATTTTTAAGCAATAGACAAATTTAGAGAGTCTACAAATCATACCATTTGGGGCAAGAAATCCAGAACCAACCAGTAACATTTCAAAAATTATATTCATATATACTAATTTAGTAGGTAACTATGCATGAATATCATTCCTTAATACTTCAAACCTGTATAAATTAGCACAAAAATTTTAAGGTTGTTACAGAAGGAAACATTTACCAGAGCTCTGCAAAACAAGAGCTCACAAATGCTACTCGAATAGTTACAAAGAAAAAAGGAAACAGGAAATACGAAATATGAAAACAATGGTGATAACACCTAAATTATCAAATTAAAGTTCTGCATCAAGAGGGCCACAACTGACTAATGGAGGCGTGGCACCTCAAAGGAAACTCAAAAAATGTTCTGTTTTTATGGAGAAGTTAAAATTATAAGCTTAATTCAATCAATATTTTTTGTTATGCAAGTCTTATTTTGTAAGTGTGGATTTATACTCTGTTAATATTAAGATGAAGAAAAATAAAGTTGACTTTGGAGGACCCACCTGTACAATTGGATATGTTCTGTCATCAGGACTCAAGAACATGCCAGAGCTTGTCCTAACATCACTCTGAATTCCCTGAAAATAAGCACAAAAAGAAAACATCAATTAACCACATAGTAGGCGTCACAAGAAACCACCAACCTGAACAATCCTAACCAATGAGGAAAGAGAAAAAAGGAGGGGAAAAAGGCAAATAGGGAAGTTTTTTTCATATGCAGAATTTTGAATTGGATTTTGATTGTCTCTATGACCACCATATACCTTTCCATTTTAAATATTGTGAACACATAACAACTTCAGAAAACTTTTGCATTACAAAGAGAAAGCATTTTAGCTTTCACTTATGTGCCTTTCCTTTCAAAAATAAGACAGTGTCCAGTGGAACAACTAGAAAATTTACATGGTTATTATCTTATGGCATGTTTATTAAACTTTTAAGAGACAGGAATGTGAGATCAGGACATCAGAATGCCCTAGATTAGCCTAAACAACAGTCAAATAGGGATTAACAGTTTAAGTCAAACTAGGGATTAATAGTTGGAATCAAATTAAACTTAGGAGTCACAATAGGTTACAAGGATTCTGATACACTTTAATACAAATAACCTCCCTAAGGAGCTGTGAGGGAGATATGTCTTATCAGCTGCTTGAGAGGGCTTCTGGAAAATAAGCCAAAGGCAAGAAATTGAGGCAAATTGTATGCCCCTTCGCTGGGTCTAGCTTCTGTTTCGGGCTAAAGAGAAATGCAAAGACTTTGAGAACAAAGGATCGGAAGGAGTTGTGTGTGTACTCATTTTTATTTTTATTCATCCTTGTGGGCTTCGTATTTCTATTTTCAGAGAGTTCCTTTTCAGTTTTACAACTTAATCGAAGCTGGCAAGTTCGGCCAAACCAAGGTAGCTTTGGCTCAGTTAGCTTCTGTATAGAGGAAATGTCTTGGTTTAGTTCCTACCTTGAGGGAAGGAATCCTCTTCCTTCCATTGTACTTTTTGCATTGCTTTTAATATATTTTTATTGCATTTCATAAAAAAAAAAGTACACTTTAGATTTATTACAAAGCCTATAGACAAGGCTAATTGAAGTAAAATTAAAAGAGATTTGATTGATTACTAATATTTCATTTTCTTTGCAGATATTTCAATCCTCAATGGTGAGATTTCATTGATTTTCTTCTATATAAGACTCCTAAAAAGCCTAATGAGATTTTAAGGTTTTTATCTATTCTTTTTCCTCAATGGTAAGACGCTCATTGATTTCTCTGATAGTGAGACTTCAAGAAGGCTTTAGTAAGATTTAAGATTTAAGTGTCTATTATTTTTCCCCTAAATCGTGAGTTACTCCATTAACTCTTTCTTCCAACTAAGACTCCTAGAAGGCATTAGTGAGACTCTGCTGCTTTATATAATATATAAACACTCTAGCCGAGAAGTACAAAGAACACTCTAGCCCTCAATTTAAATATGTTATATAATATATAATATTTTGAATGACTTTGAAAAGATATGTATTGTAAGCTTAAATATTTTTAATATATATATATATATATATATATATATATATATATATATAAAATCTTTAATACTCTTAAAATACTTGATATCTTATATAAATATCAAAGAGTCAAATGTCAAAATATCCATCCTACTTTATAAATATTTATTTAAATATTCCAGATTCCCATGATAGGGGAACTGAACCTATTCATCAAGTTGAGAAATGGTTTGTTCAAGTGATGTAGGTCCCAAGTTCTACTTTGTTTCCAAATATAATAAACATGGGAATGGCTAGAAAAGGAATCCCTTTCCTGTGATTCTTTGGGATTCAAGTAAATGCACACTTCGGTAAGAGACAAAGTAGTATGTGCAAATGCAGCAACATCAGACCAAATAATCAACTGGCGATAATATCTAAAGGACGCATCTGAGAGATATTGGATTAGTCAAATCAATCTGTTTGGAAAGAACATCTAACAAAGTTAAAGTAATAACATATAATAAAGTTGTTAGGTCTGGATGGAAATTACCATACATCGAAATCATGTAAAAGATGATGAGTTGGAAAGGTGTCAGTTATACATATTGAAGAATCTCGTTAAACAACATAAACATTAATTTTTGATGACTTACAAAGTCATCTAGAAAACTGAAGTGAAAAATCTAAAGTTATTGAAAACCAAGGGAGCGTTTAGAAGTATTTGTAAAAGTTCTTTATTAAAGTTTCATTGATTTTACAGGCAAAAGGCAAGGTTTTCTAAAACACAAGCAAATTGGTTGTTGATCTGCAGGAGAATGTATGGTATCTTAAAATTTTAACAGTGTATGTCACTAGGGTTTTATTAATGCACTGTTAGTATAATTTTGTTGAATCAGAGATCTGCTCACCTCATCTATGGACAGTAGGTAGTTGTGGGGAGTGGCTGATTCCGTCTTAATTTTGGTGACTGCTACTTAGGTACTTAATACAGATGAGGGATCGTGGTGTACTTCAAGATCATCGTGGTGACACCATCCAATCTTTTTCCTATGCATCAGGCTTTCGGTTAGCGATTGAGCACATAGCTTTTTTCATTTCTAGGACAACTAAATTCTCAAAGGATTTAAGAGTTCCAGCCTCACAAATGAGGCTAATTTGGTTAAAATTATTTTTGGGTAGAAAAAAGGTGTGCAGGACATTAAGATATGACCCAGAATGTGGAGAATTTAGACCTTGCAAGACTTTTAAGCTGTTGACTTACTTGGGAGCCTATACTGACAAATAAGGAAGCCATTAGATTGACCAAAAGAGAGCCATTTCTAAGTGGGACTTTCCTCGGGGGATTTCAAGCCCCTGCCAGTCATAGACCCATTCCATTCTCTGTTTTGGGATTGAGGTGCTTGAATGGTTTGTTCTATGTGCATTCTCTACCAGTCAGACAATTTTGTTGGATGCATATCTTAACAATATGCAGGATTGAACAGATATCTGACAACCAAATCACTATAATATCATGTGGAACTAGGGTACTTTTTTTTTTTTTGATGGATAAAAAACAGCGTAATGTATTAATCACAAAGATCGGCAAACAGCCCAAAGTACAGCGGGGTATGCTAAGGGACACGGCCCGGAAACCCAGCTCGGAAAACCCACCAACCCCAAAAAATCATCATACCCCATCCAAGTTAGAAAATCGACAAACTCTGTGGCATACACTTTAAAACCCAGGCAAAAATTTACAAATGAAAGAATTCTTTAGTAATACATAGAGAATGTCTCATTATCTTTCACACTTGAATTCCTGTTTTTCCCCTTTTCTTTCTTCCCTGATTGGGAAACAATAATATATAAAAATGCCATTCAAATAGTTGGTGGGGGGCACCCTTCCCTAAATACAAAATAAGTATACAAAGGATGACAAAACAATAAATGGAACCACCTCAAGCAAGCACACAAGACGTGACCTCACTGAGTAATGCTGATGTCGATAGAATCTAAAAGGAAAAATGACCATTGTTAGATATTGTGCAGTCTTTTCCTTTTATTTTCTTCTTCCTTGTTGTGGGTCCCCGCAGGTGTGTATATATAAAGTCAAATCATCTTCAATGTAGAAGCGAGTCTTTTAGTGAATATAATAAAAATTAGGGATTCTCTCTTTTCTCTCTTCACATGGTATCAGAGCCAAGGGAAAACCTAATTTACTTTTTCGGTGATCGTGTTTCTTCATTCTGGGCCGACTCTTCTCGTGGAAACCTCAGTTCGGGGCGCACGAGGTGATCTACCGCGTGTCGGTGGAAACCCGCATTTGAAGAGAAACAACTCGCACGCGCCGTCATGCACCACTCCTCTCTAGCAACTTGCCGTCCACGCGTCGGCGCGTGTGAGAGCGTGGGCGTGTGGCTCACTTTCGTGTGAGGGCGCCGTATCGGGCTGGTAAAATGGTGTCTTCTTTGCTCCCGTCCCTCCGACCCGGTCCACCCCAAGCCCTCCTTATCCACTTTTTTGCCCATTTCAGCTCCACCGCACTCCGTCAGTCGATCTTCTCCATGGTTTGGGTCACTTTTCTTCATCTCCAGTTCCACAACCGTGATTCGCCCTCCTATTAGGGCTCTCTTGAATCCAAACGTGATTCAATCTCCAGTTAAGTGGATATGACAACTAAAAATCCTATTTTGACATCCCATTATCCTCACCCGGATCTCCCTCGCATCACATCAGAAAAATTGATTGGTAGTGAGAATTATCTTTCTTGGTCAACTTCTGTGGAACTCTGGTTCATGGGACAAGGTTATGAGGATCATCTTGTGCAGGAGGATGCTATACCTAATGTTGACAAGGGTGATGAGGAAAATAGATGCATGAGCTATGTAGCGTATTATGGCGGTTGGATTTGATCCAAAAATTTTGCTTCATCTTCGGGCTTACCAAACATGTTTTAAGTTTTGGAATCGAGCAAAGTTCTATACATGAATGATATCCAACGCCCCTTTGCAGGTGAACTCTACTATTAATCAATATAAGACAACAGGACATGGATTTATCTAATTATATTGGCGGATTGCCTCTGCAGGAGGAGTTCTTGGCGGCGATGCCTCTTCACCCAGTGATGTTGGGGCTGTGAAGCGCCAAATTGACAAGTTCTTCATGGTCCTTACTCTTATTGGCCTCCGTCCGGATCTTGAGACCGTCCGAGATCAGATTCTTGGCAGTCCATCAATCCCATCCTTGGATGATGTGTTTGCTCGCCTCCTCCGTATCTCCTCCACACAGACTTTGCCATTCGATAGCCCTTCAGATTCTTCTGTGTTCGTTTCTCACACTAACCTTCGGGGAGGGCCGTGTGCTTAGAGTAAGGGCAAACGTCCTCACTACCTATTGCGATAGGCAGGTGACCGTGATCGTTGTTATCGATTGCGTAGATGACCTACCCTTGCTTGCCCGCATGGCTGATCTTACGGTCGATTCTCGGCCGCCCCCGAACTTCAAGCTCTCACATCTCGGGGTATTCCCCACCATGACCATAGTGTATTGACTATCTTCGCTATCAAATAGCCAAGTTAGCCTGCAATTGCATACATTTGCCCCGGACAGTGAATGTCTACGCCTACCTTACTCCTTACATCTTCTCTTGGATGCTGGATTCTAGACTCACGAAGTTCTTAGGTCGCATATATGGTAATATAGATCTTTTCTCTTCTCTTACTACTACCCTACTTTACTCTTTCATTCTGTGGCCCAATGGTTCTCAGCGTGGCTAAAGGTATTGGTTTGGTACATCCTCTCTTCCCCTACCCATCTCACTTAAATTTCTTCCTCTCCCTAAATTAATCCATACTAATCTTATTTCCATCGTAAATCTTTCCATTACTCTTAAGCTTTGCTACATTATTTTTCTCATAAATTTGTGACCTTGCGGGGCTAGTCTGAAGCGTTGGCGCGAATGCGAGTCTCAAGGCCTCTATCACCTCACCTTGAAATCATCTTCTCTTGCAGTTTGCGTTTCCACTAATGCTCCTCTCCGTCGCGTCGTGCAGGCGCCAGTCTTTCTAAGTTCTAGAATGGTCCTCGTTTTTTCCCTTTGTATGCGTCGCCCACCAGCGTGTGAGTCCTGTCGGCAAGGAAACATGCTGGTATCCGTTCACTTGGTGTTTGAATAATCGGGCGAATCTCCTTTTGAACTTGTCCACCTTACTTGATGTTTGAGGTCCTTGTTGAATGCGCGTCTGCTACAGTTTCAATATTTTGTCACTTTCAGTGATGACTATTCTCGATGTACTTGTTATTTTATGAAAAAATCGGTGAGTTATATTCTATTTTCAGAAATTTTATGCTAAATTCTAAACCTAGTTAAATGTTTATATTTGTGTGTTCACGTGGTGACAATCTTGGGGAATATTTTACGCATACTTTATTTCATTTATGTCCCTGACATAGGATCCTTCATCGATCTTCTTATGCTCATTACTCCTCGACAAAATGGGGTAGTTGAGCGTAAGAATCGATAAATCTTATTGAGACCGGCTCGTGCTCTCCTCCTCCATTATCATGTTCCTTTTACCGTTTTTGGGAGACAATGTTCTTACCTTGTTATTTGATTAATCGTATGCCCTCATGCGTGATGTGGTGAGATTCCTCGTTCACTTCTTTTCACGACCCATACTTTATTTCCTTCCTCCTCTTGTCTTTGGTTGTACCTTTGTTCATATTCTCATCGGAGACCAGACAAGCTTTCCATGAAACCACGAAATGCATCTTCTTGAATTTCTTCGACTTGAGAAGGGTTATCGGTTGTTATTTCCCTCGGACTCATCGATACTTTCTCTGTTTGATGTCACCTTCTCTGAGGACCTCACCCTTCTTTCTCCTCTCAGAGTCTCTTCCTGATGCCGAAGTCTTACCTCTTCCCGTCATCTCACTTTATGTTGTTGATGCCATCTTCTCGATCCCACTTGAGTTTTATCATCGCCGTCTTGATGCGGGTTGTTCCTCTCCCTTGATGAGGCCCTGGCGAGGCTCTTCTATCCACTTGGCTTTTCTTACCCATTTCTGCCTCTTGCGATAACTTGCCCATTGCTCTTCGGAAGGTAAATCGATCTTGTGTCTCATCTGTTTACAATTTTTAAGTTACCATTGATTATCTTCACCCTCTTCTGCGTTTGTACCCCTGCTTATATCCTGTGTTTCTCTTCTAAGAACACCCGATGGGGCTCTTCCATCTGAGGCTGTGACGAGACGATGGTAGATAAAATCGCTCTGCACTCGATTGGCGCAGGATCTTGTTGTTTTGCCATTTGGTAGAAGTTTCCAGGTTGGTTGTCGTTGGGTTTACAGCGATTAAGGTTAGTCACGATGGTCGAGGTTGATCGTCTTAAGGCGAAACTTGGTTGCTTAAGGATATACTCGGGTTTATAGTTCTGATTAATAAGTGATACATTCTCCGTTGCAGATTGTATATCCAGTCTCAGCCCTGCTCATGTTGCTATGTGATTTCACGACCACTTTATCAGGTTGGATATTAAAATGTCTTCGCCGTGGTGATGCGCGAGTTTATATGGAACAACCACTGGTTTGTTGCTCGAGAGTCGGTTTAATTAATGCGGGTTACATCACTCTATATGGCTTGAAACAATCTCCTCGAACATGGTTTTGTGGCTGGATTACATTGTTCAGGTGGCGTGCCCGCGATCTGTGAGACCATTAGGTTTTATCATCATAACTCTTGAATGGTGTATTTTATCCCGGTTGTTTATGTGGATGACATCGTCATTGACGTGTCGAGGATGGTATTTAGAAACTAAAAACACCACACTTTTTCACCCTTTCAAACTAAAGACTTAAGGAAACTCAGTATTTATAGAATTGAGATAACAAATCTGGATTACGGTGTAGTCATTTCCCAGTATGCTTTAGACATCTTGGAAGAAGCGGGGTATGTTAGGTATGCCAGGTCGACACTCCTATGGATCCTAATGTCAAGCTTGTACGGGGCGGGAGTGTTTAGGAGATCTGGGAGATGTCTGGCGGCTGGGCGATGGCCAGACTATCTCACCATTACTCGGCCGGACATTTCCTTTCACGTGGGTGTTGGTCGATTCCTGAGTCATCATGTGATAGCCGTTGGGATCTTGTGTCAGGTATTCTTCGATATATCAGTCTGTAGGGCAGGTGTGTTGTACGAATAGAGTCTTCCAGGTTATTGGTTACACGGTCACAGATTAAAATTTTGTATTCGCCACAGAGATAGACATTTCCACTTAGATACTTGTGTTTTCATTGGTGGTAACCTAATATCTGGAAATTTAGAAACAACATGTAGTGGCTAGATCTAGTCTTTGGCGAAATTATCGAGCTATGACACGGCAACATGTGAACTCATATGGGTGAGACACCTTCTCGAGTTGAGATTTGGAAAGATGACAGAGATGAAACTAAATGCAACTGATAACCCGGTACTTGCATGCATCAATCCAGTCTCCTATGAAAGTTCAGCCACACATTGAAGTTAGTTGCCACTTCATTAGAGAAGATCGCATCGGGATGTATATTTCAGGCATCGATTAATTATCATTGTGACGTCTTTCTTAAATGTCTCTACGTAGGTCGCAGAATTAAATCATTTATATGAACGAGGTGCGTATGGCGTATCTTCCCAACGAGGGAAGTATTAGATATTGCACGGTCTTTTCCTTTTATTTTCTTACTATATTGTGGGTCCCCATGAGTGTGTATATATATAAGTCCGATATATGTAATGTAGAGTGAGTCTTTTAATGAATATAATGAAAATTAGAGTTCTCTCTTTTTCTCTTCACAGCCACATTTAATATGTTGATGAGTACATTGGAGAAGCCTTGTGAATAAGAGGATAGTGGCGCTTGATACAAGACATTGAATTCCATCAAGCATTTTCCATTCATCTCTTACGAAATCGAAATAAGCAAAGTGGAGTTATCCTCGAATCTTTTTATTATTTACCAGCGGAGCTCATACCATAGTTTTTGGCAAATCTTTCGCAAAAAAATGGAGGACTATTCAAAGAGAGAACAACAAATTCCATAGATACCTACCACTTTTTTTATTGAATTCCATCAATAAAAATAAGCAAGAAGGAGTTATCCTCGAAATCTTTTTTATTGTTGCCAGTGAGAACTCCGCTGCACTTCGTTTGACAAATCTTTTGCAAAATAAAAGGAGGACCTATTCAAGAGAGAAACAGCAAATTCGAGATACCTGCCCTTCCATGATTGATTAGCATGTGATTGTGGCGAAGGAATCTTTGGCATGTGTGTTACGAGTTAGAGACCTTTTCCTAAATGACCTCTCGAGTTTTCCAAGTTTAAAGGCACCCGATAATAGTCCCTGGCACCTTTAAGGAAAAAGGCACTCCTAATCAATTTATAGGAAGAATAGAAAGATCTGACAAAGCTCCTACTCTTGCTAGCCTTGAATAAGCTTATCTTCATGCTCGTACTTGACCACTTAAGGCTCTGAGGAACTCCCCAGGTGCTACGTAACTCTCAATCTTAAAAATTGTCAGTGAAACCTTGGTTCCACCTGACACAACGCATTCTGATCTCTGACATTCACCACGAAAACCTATTAGGCAAGAGAAGAGAGGGAAAAGCATTCTTTAAAGTAGCATTCCCATACAGAGTTAACGAACATCATGCCAGAAAATTTTTCTCCTTCCATTGCAGCAAAAATCTTGATGTAATAGGGCTTCTAGTGAATTAAATTGCCAAAAAGTCTTTATTTTGAGCGCACTATTTTTAATAGGTTTTGACGCTTTGTGTACTAATTGTTTGTAATTAACCCGATTTACATATTAAGGTCCTGTATTCTAATGATACATTTTGTGGCAAATTTTGCCGGTTTTTGCGAGCTAATCACGCCCGACATTGTTGGAGTCGATCAAATATGAAGGGTAAAGTCAAACTTCGACATCATAGATCGAAGCTAGAAAGGAAAGAAGAGAAAATAGAAGAAAAATGAATCGGGGAAGAAAGCGGAAGAGAAGCGGAGCCGGTGGCGATGGAGCGATGTGCGGGGAGAAACTGGACTTTCGAGGTGCGAAAATTCCGCGTGGATAAGCGAAATTTTCTCTCCAATTTAAGCTATCTCTTGTGAATTCGCTAGCTAGCAAAACTATCATATATTCTAAGCGAGAATTATGCATTTATCTCATAATTTCAGCTAGCTAAGCGAAATTGCCTTGCTACCTAGCGGTATGATTTATTATCTCTTGGCGATTTAAGCTGCACATGAAAATTTTGAATATAGCGAAATCCAGCGCCTTGTCATGCTTTGTAATTAATGCCAAGCGGAGCTTGATTTTGGTGTATTACTCTCTTGTCCTTTAAACTTAAGTAAGAATTGTTAGAACTTCTTGTATTTTAGCACATTTGGGTTGGCTATATAGAAGCCACCTTATAAGTTTGTAACCCTAACTTTAATCTTTCGAGTAAATATCTGCGCGGCTTTCATTTCTTTTCGAGTTTTCTCTCTTCTCTCTCCTCTTTCTCTCCCTTTCTTGGTTACTTGAGAAACACCCTCGAGGATGACAACTTGGAGGATGAGCGCTTAAAGCCACTTCCCTTCTTGAAGTAAAAATTGCTTGGGGTGAGATCTTTGGAGTTCACGGTGGTTCCCCTGCTTTTCATGCGGCGGGTTTGTCATTTTGGTTCCCGAATCGACTCTGGAGTTTTTTAGCTTTTTTGATTTACTTTCTTGGCCGTGCCAGCGAGCTTTTAGGAGTTTAGTGTATACTTAGCTTTAGATACACTAATATCCATTGGTGCCCTTCTGAGCCGAGGTAGGTTAAAGGGTTAGGGTTTCAAGCCCGATAGTTGAATAGCATTGAATGTCGATTAATTTGGCCGTCTACCCATGCTTTAGGATCCGGTCATATTCGAGTGAGAGAGGTACTATGATTCTTTAGATGGTCTTCTGAGCCACCTCTAAAATGATATTTATATATTAAGTTTCTGAATTAGGGTTGCATAGCATTTAATGTTATTGATTTGGCCAATACTCTCCATGCTTTGGGATCAGGTGCGTATTCGGTGAGAGAGTCATATTGATTCTTTAGATGGTGCTTTCTGGCATAAAATGAGTATTTATATGTTAGGTTTCTCAAATTAGGGTTGCACCAACATTTAATGTTATTGATTTATTAATACTCTCCATGCTTTAGGATCGATTTGCATATTCGGTGAGAGAATGTGATTCTTTAGATGATCTTCAGAGCCTGCGAGATGATATTAAATGTTAGGGTTTTAAAAGCGATCAAAGGGGCCCTGTGCATGTTACTGTGTTGAAGCTAAATAAGGAGTTGTTTCAAGGTGAGGTTTGCTAGTTAGCGTAAGATCAGAGGTTATGCCATGGACTATAGGTTGCATGTCATAGCAGCGAGAAATGCCGGACCTCTCGATTCTTCCAGGGAGATCATGCTTCCGGTGGCCCCATTCCGCCCGAAGGAGTTCTTTTTTTTATTATTTTCTTCATTTTATTTTTCGAGTTCTGAGCTATCACTTCCATTTTAACCAAACCCAATCAATTTAATTCACCGGTTTGATTTCCTCAAATCATTTGTACGAAGAAAACCCATGCTGTGTTCGGCCCGCAGGCAAGTATCTGCGTGGCATTTGGCGAGTGGGAAGAGCTTAGGATATCAATTTGGTGAATTCATTCGGCCCTCTTGTGCACACCGAATCACTAAGCTCTTTTTATTATATTCTAGAAGCAAACACCATGCCCTCCCCTCCTTCTGAGAGAGCCATCCTCTAGGTTCTTCAGCCAAACTTTTCACTTACAACCCGTCTACAAGGGAACTCCCCTGCAGAAATCTTGACATCACTTCTCAGCGAAGACTTTAATATCTAGCCCTCCTATTTTCTTATCTCTGCAAATGGAAAACAACTGCTTTAGTGAGTTTTTTCTCAAGACCCTACAAGAAGTCCTAATGATTTTTTTTCCAATCTTAAAGTTGTAGAGAAGGATAAGAGGTCCTTCTCACAAAGTATAAAACTTGATCAAAGTAGGAGTACATTCCTCCATAGTAAAATGAGAAATACTGATAAAAACATGTACATAAAATTCTCAAACCAAAATCAAAGTCTCTCGAACATTATCCACCCCTTTTGAATTACAAACCAAAAGCTAAGTAGAATAACGATAGGAGGAGTTCCTCTAGAAGTGACAATACAAGAAGTCAAGTGAGAAATGAATAAGATGGAAAACTTCTAGTAATTTGAACGAAGCGAGTCTACCCGACTTTCAGCTAGATATTGTGTCTTTTCCAAAGGGCTTACATTTTATAGAACCTATCCTCATCACATCCCACGTAGATGGAACTTGGAGCAGGTACAATGACTAAATAAGTAGTTTGAAGCATGCCCACTTCATCCATCGGAGAGGCAAATATAAAATCAATTCTTCTATCGAAATTAATTTTCAACCTGAAGAAGCTTGAAACGAAAAATAATAGCCAACTCCAGTAAGTTAATTGGCTAGCGAGAATCCTGAGGAGGTATCATTTTGTAAATGAAAGGTTATGAAATCCTCCACTCCTCACTCCATTTCTACCTTACACCTTAAATCTTGCAATGAAGTGACCCTCACTGCTGTCCTACAAGAATACTGGGGCCTTCGCATAACAAACTAACAAAGTGATGGAGGATCCCTTCACATCAATCTCCTTGAGCTTTGAAAGAAACCAAAAGGTGATCTACCCTTGAGGCTTGGATCAAGTGGTAAAAGGATGGGATGGGGTTATGGGGCGATTCAGATTCAATTTCCCCTGATGTGGAAAAAGAAGAAAAAATATTTACCAATCAAAAACAAAAAATACAAAGCCGAGAAGGTGATCCATTCACTAAAACCAATTGAAACATAAAATTGGGCGATCAACCCACCTACAAAACCTATTTTCTGCATCATTGCCCCGAAGAAAGTTCTAGTTTTCATGGTCTTAGGTCCGATCCCCCCTTTTGTCCTTAATCTTGGTGTGTCTCACTTCTGAGTAGGTTCCACAATTTGTATCTCTCACACAAAACCATTTTGAGATACTCAAATTCTTACAGACCTCAAAATACTAAAAGGAGTAATTTTCTTATGGCTACTTGTTGGAAACATCACATTGAATATGTTTCAATAACCAAAAAATACAAAAACCTGATACAAGTTTGAGTAATAACATAACTGACAAAGAATAAACTATTAACTAACAAATGCCTACCAAAAAATATAATTAATTAATTAACAAATAATAATTTAGCATAAGAATACAGTTGATTCATGACTCAATACACGTCAAGAGATAGAAGTATATGGGAAGAAAATGATAAAATACCAGATTGTGATTAAAAAGAAACAAAGAAAGAGGATACAGACAGATAAATGAAATTTACAGGTCAATACATACTTTCCCTGTTTGTGCATCCACTACAGTGGAAATATGAAGGCGAGGCATTGCCATAGCTTTAAGATACTCACATTCCTGTAAGGGTTGTAAAACATGCATTTTCTATTTAACTTGTTTTTCTGACAGCAGATAGAATCTTTTTATTGTCCTAGTAATCAAGTAAAGGAATCTTTTTGGTTGCTGCAACAGTAGAGAATTCAGAAAATATTGCCAGAATATTTGCTATACGTAGCTTTAACAGATTTTAAATATTATCAATGTGGAAGTTAGGTAGAAAATTAAAAGATGGTAGTGATATTCTTCAGTATTAAAGGATAAAATAGACCATTATGTGTTGACTATGGAAGAAATGCAGCCTCCAAGAAATATTCAGGAAAATTAAGTGCAACAAGATGAATAATGAGATAATTACACTCACAAATATTGGCTTATCAAAAAAAATTACACTCACATATAGTGGTTCTCTCTGGCTTTATACAACTTATTTTTTCATGGACAATAAGAGTTGTATATTTATGGCGAAAAAAGAGTACAGCAGAGTACACCCCAGAGTACACTGGACCTATACAATGGTAACAAAAAGGCACAGCCCCAGGAAAGAACACAAAAAACAACTCTCTCTCTGCTGCATATATATATTTATTTATTTATAGTTGCCCCATTCTTCCCTGCGAGAAAGATGATCAGCTTTTCTGAATTTTGGAAGAATCTTTCATCTCTTGTTACATTTCCAAATCCTAATAAATTAAGTTTGTTTCTAAGGAGAATAAAATGTAAGTAAACACCAGAAAACATCTCTTTTCTAGAACAATAATTAAATTGAAGTATGAAAGGTCAATGGAGAATGCCAATCATATGAAACAGAAGGAAATCAATTTATTGTATATATACATACACACATGTAATTTAAAGATTTTAACAACTATCATGTTTTACAAGAATAAAAGTTTGAGCCTATTTCAAGTTGAGTGAAGAGTGCAGCAAGAAATAAGCAAAAAGAACCTATAAATAAATAGCCGTGATATATGCCTAAATTTGCATCCATAGAAGTTAACACAAATATTTTCATTAAAAATAAGAGTACAAGATAAGGAGACAGAAATCGGAAGCCTAAATCACAAAACCCTGATTCGCAAATATTTGTTAAAAATACCATCATTTGTGTATAACATTATAGGTGAACCGTTATGAAATCGATCAAAGGCGGGTGGCAGCGGCAACTTTTTACCGGCAAGATTACTACGGTGACCTCCATTCGTAGAAGAGCACTAGCGAGGAGCGCCTCCCTCCGATATACCTTTTGGTGGAAGACTCTTCGGAAAATACCTTCCCAGGCGCCGATCTCAGGTTCGGCGCTAAATTCACGTGTCAGCGCTTGGCGGCGGGTTAAGACACTATTTGGACACGCCTCCTCCCGGCCAGTGCGCGTCCTGCGCATAACAGCCAATCTATCACTCACGCACCCAGGCATCGCCAGGAAAAGCCCTTCTTTTTCACTTTCTCTCATGCTTGTTTACTGTGTTTTTTACATCTTTGAATCTCCATTGCTTTTGTGTTTTAAAAACTCGACATCTTTAGGACCTTGGGGAGTTGTTTATGTTGATTCTACGATTTCTCATCTCTATGGATGAAAAGACGTCTCATGGTGAAAAGGTCAAACTTTTAATTCTTTTGTATCACAGGCTCACTATGATTACGGCGGATAAACTCACGGGAGTAAATTGCTCCAGTCATGGGCGGACTCGGTGGACCTTTGGTTTATTGGTAATGGATGTGAGGATCATCTTATTACTACAGACACAAGTATTCCTGAAGATAAACATACTCAATGGAAAAAAACTTATGCTTTACTTTGCAATATTCTTCGGCAATCTATTGATGCAAGACTACATAAATATATTGGGGCCTATAAAACTTGCTACACTCTCTGGGACGGAATTAAAGCGCTACCTTAATGATATTCGGCGTCTCTCTTGGGAAATATCCTCCATTATAGTCGAAGCATTTGGTATAGATATTTCTTATGGTGGATAGATATCTGTAGCCCAGGATGAATTTATCTCTATTTTGCGAATTACACTAATCACGAGACTTCCCACTATCCAGATGGATCAAGTCTTTATGATCATTCAACACCTTAACCTCGGGGCGGATTTTGAAACGCCCGGGGCGGTCTCTTGGACGGTTATTCCCGAGCTTTGATGAGACTCTGCACCGGTTGCCCGCCCATACCTCCGGTACTCAGTCCATGCGACCTAAGATTACCATAGGACATACGTGATGGTTTCTCGGTCTCATTCTCGAAGTCGTTCCAGGTGGACGGTAGTAGCAGGAGTGAGAACAAGCGTCCTCAATGCATCTTGTCATAGGCTTGGACACACACAGTGATTGATGCTGCTCCCGGTTACATGGCAGGCCTCGCCGTGCTCTTTCATTTAGCAATCTTGATCGTTCGGCATGTTCGAGTTAAATGCCGGGGGCTCATCCCACACATCGGGGTCATTCTCATGCCCGTGAATATGAGAGTACCTTCGTCTTCCTTGGCGTTCGAATCTTCCTCCATTGCCACATTTGCCCAGGCCCAGTGGCCAAGCCTGCCTTACACATTGTGCACCTTGGATCCTTGATCTTTTGGAGCTCGATCTATCTATGGTAATAGAGACCCTTTCTTCTCTTACCTTTCCTTCTCCTTTACTACTATTCGCAGCCCAGCTAATGGTTCTCAAACCATAGCTAAAGGCATTGGCTCGGTTTGTCCCCTCCCTTCCTTGCCCCTTACCACTGTAATTTATATTCATGATTTTCCTTTTAATCTTACTTCCATTAGTAAGTTGACTCATGACCTTCATTGTGTACTTACTTTTCCACCTAACTCTATGTGCCATGACAATCTGAAGACAATTGGCATGGTTGGTCTGAGCCTCTTAGGTCCAACGCACTTCAGGCTCTGTCCTCCTCCACAGTTGTCTCGGTCATCCAAGCCTCTCCAAGTTTCGGAAGCTGGTTCCTTATTTTTCTAGTTTATCTTCACTTGAGTGTGAGTCCTGTTAGCTTGGGAAACATACTGGTGTCTTGTTCCCAAAGCATTTAGATCCTCGGATAAATTCTCCTTTTGAGCTTGTTCACACTGATGTTTGAGGTCCTTCTAGGTCTACCTCTACTTTAGGATTCCGTTACTTTGTTACTTTTATAGTTGATTATTCTCGATGTGCTTGGTTATTTTTAATGAAAACTCGAGTCGAGTTATTTTCTATCTTTCAAAAATTTCATGCTGAAATTCGCACTCAATTCAATACTTATATTCGTATTCAAGGAAGTGATAATGCAAGGGAATATTTCTCCATGCAATTCTCTTTTTATGTCTTCAGTAAGTTCTTCACGATCATCTTGTACTTACGCCGCCGATAGAATGGAGTGGTGAGTGTAAACGTCGTTTAGTTGAGACATTTCGCACTATCCTCCTCCATCATATGGTTCCTCAGCGTTCCTAGGGGATGCTATCTTAACTCTTGTTTGATTAATCATTATGTCATCCCTCTGTTTTCCATGATCGAATCTCATTTCTATCTTACTACCTACTCAACCTCTCTTTTACACCTCCTCGCAATTAATAACTTTGGTTGTGTTTGTTTTATTCGTAATGCCGGCTGCAGACGAAACAATCTGCTGAAAAGCCACGAAGCTTGACTAGGTTGGCTCTCGCCTTGGAGGGTTATCGTTGTTATTCTCTCGACACTAACCGCTACTTTATCTCTGCTGATGTCACCTTCTTTGAGGATTATCGCCTTTCTCTTATCTGTGGCGTATTTTATTAGGATGCTTATCTGATACTCTTGTCTTACCATCTCGATTTCCTTCTCCACCTACGGATGTAGGTGACTTGACCATGATCTATACTCGTCGTCCTCGTCTTCCTACAGGGCCTCGTGTTGGCTCATCTCTTATGCCATAGTCATCTCCTGCTTTGGTTCCGCAACTGTCTGATGATCTACCTATTGCCATTCGGAAAGGTACTCGCTCTACTTCTAACCCACATCCTATTTATAATTTTCTTAGCTTTCATCGTTTATCCTTACCCCACTTTACCTTTGTTTCCACCTTAATGGCCCCTGTCCTCACACCCCTAAAAAGCCTTAGTGAGGCTCTCATCGAGTTAAAACATCTGATAAGGTGAGGAAATGGATGCTCTTGACTCGATGACACATGGGAACTTGTCGCTCTTCCTCTAGCAAGTCTCGTTGGTTGTCAGTTGGGTTTCTCTGATGGCGTGATTGATGCAAGTATGTTTCAAATATTAATTTGCAGTTACTCAGCATATAGCTGATTTGTGCCAGTCGCACCTCAGGTGGCGAGATTGCTATGTTAAGCTTACTTCTTTTTATGGGCTATCGTTCGCTATCCTTTTTAGTTGGATATCAAAAATGTCTTTCATCATTGGTGATACCGTCGAAGAGTTTATATGGAGCAATGGCACGATTTTGTTCTTTCATGCAAGTCACGGTTTGGTATCTGGCTAAGTCGATTCATATATGATGCGAAATAGTCTCCTGGGAAAGCTTGGTTTTGGTCGGTTTAGCTCGATTGGTTCAAAGTTTGGCATGATTGACGCGTGAACCATTCAGTTTTATCATCATTCATCCTCTTTGGTTGTCTTTTACTTGATTGTTTATGGATGATGTCATTCTAATGATGACCCGGGATGGTATTCGAGCTCAGGCTCTTACCTCTTATTGGCTTTCAGACGAAAGGCAGGCTTCGGTATTTTAAGGCATAGAGGTAGTTGATCTAATTAGGGTGGTTATATCTCAGAGGAAGTATATCTTGGATATATTGACCGGACACCCCCAGTATGTTGAATTTGTAAACAGCAGAGGCGGCTCACATGGATCCGGATGTCAGAGCTTGTACCCAGTCGAGGGAGCTTACGAGATCAGGGAAATATCGGCTGACTTGTAGGTAAAGCTGAGAGCTATCTTCTTATCAGTTATTTTAACGTCTTGTTTAAACGTAGGCGCTAGTTGTGGGTTCTGATCGCCTTGTGATAACCGTTGGGATCTTTGTGGTTGTATTCTCGAATTATATCAAGGAACGCTGAGTCGAGGGGTGTTATGCGAGGAAACCAGAGGCGTACAAGGTTGTTAGGTATAGTAGTCTGGTATGGGGTTCGTACAGGATAGACGTTACGTCGAGGTATTGTATGTTCATTGGAGTAACTTAATATTAAGGAAGTAAGAAACAAGATGTAGTGGCCATATCAGTGTTGAAGCTAAGTCTGAGCTATGGCCTTAGCAACATGTGAGAGCTCCTTAATGATTTGAGCGTCTGCATAAGAATTTGAGATTTGGGAAGGATGAACAAATGAAACTTATATGTGATAATCAAGCCGCCTTGCATATTTCATCTAACCCAGTTTTCCATGAGATGACCAAACACATTGAAGTGGATTGCCACTTTATCAGAGAAAAGATTGCATCGGGATGCATGACTACTAGTTTTAATCGGCCAATGGCCATTACTTCGAGATATCTTCATTAAGTCTCTTAGATGTCTAGGATAAAGTATATATGTGACAAACTTGATGCTTTTGACCTATATGCTCGAGCTTGAGGGGAGTGTTAAGGTTTAGTCTCACTGTCAGTTTTAGGATTCTTTTATTTTCTCTTTGGTCTACTATTGAATAACTTCTGTTTCTTTACTTAACATTAGTATAAATATGTATGTTTCCTCCTTTTGTAAATTAATGAGAATCATTGTATTCCTTTTCTCTCAACAATTTTAATAAAATTGCACTCTTGAGTTTACCATAATTTAGTTTGCAAAGTTTAGGGAGATCTGATGTCCTTTTAAAATCAGAAACAACCATTATTACATTTAAATAGTAAACAGAAAGGAAGAGTACAAATCCTTCGGGCAAGCACATATGTGCGTGTATAAATTTAAAACACCTAACAAAAAGGGCATAATCAAATTACGGGCATAAACAACCCCGAAAGGTTAAAAAACCAAACAATCATATTTAGCAAAGATCTGACTAATCAATAAAGTCGGAAAAACAACGAAACCTCATCGATGAACTCTTTTTTACCTAGAAGAAAAGCATAGAGGAATGAGTTTTTTAAATAGCATAGTGCGAAAGTTCCACATTTTTAAGCAATCTATGAACCATCTCGTATTTGCATGGTGCAAAACAAGATCAATAGAATATTCCACCATACTTTCCAAATTTTCTTCCCTTCTGAAACCTACTTTCCAACGCGATAAGCTTCTTTTACCTAAAGCGGTACCAGCTCTGCTCCCGAGAACAAAGAAATAGAGATGAATCCAAATTCATGTCTGCTTGAAATGTAAGATAATTTGATTAATTTATTCTTCACCTTTGCGAATGTTACTTGGGGTCAATCATCTCCTTTTAACTGAGCAAGAGCCAAAATCCCCATTACCCATGCCCTTGCCCCGAACAAAGAATGCTACCTCACTAGAAAAAACTAGCCATCCTCCTGCTTCAATTAAGAATGGAAAGCTTGGTAGAAAACTTCTGTCCTTGAAACTAACTCACCCTATCCCACACCGCTCCTCATCACTAATCACTATTGAAGAATCTTAGAAAATGTCACAGCATCATGGAACCATCTTAGAAACCCCGATATCTACCCATTGGATACTTCCCATACTTCCTGACCCATTCATTCTGGAACCAACAATGGAGAATAAAGTATAGAAATCTGTGCCCAATTCGAGTCACCACACGAATATCCTGCGAACATCAACATTTTATACTAAGATTTCAGAATGTAGATCATGATTATCAATGATTTTCCCCACTGACCATTTGGATAACTAGAGATAAAGCATCATCATTCCAGCTCTGAAGGGTAATGACATAGAATTTAGAATTTCATCTACCCTGCGAGCTCAAAAATTATGAAGTAGAATGATTCGTGGTGACCCACGGCTAAGTATTTCAGGTTTTGACGCAACAACATATGCAGTAACTGTGAGATGAAGCCACAAATACAAAATTGGATAGAAAAAAAAAGGGGGCAAGGGAACAAGTTCTCAGGCATAAGCTTCCAAAAGCATTTTTAAGTATTCCTTTGTGCTCAATTACATTAGATTGGGGAGAGGCATCTCATATTTGTCAGAAGGATAGATGAGATTGCACATGGGGGCTCCTCCTGCCAATTTTTGTTTCCTCTTCCTTGTTTTTGTTTCTTGAGGGCTCTGTATACTTTGGAGGTTGTCCCGGGTTCCTTTTGGTGGTTGATATATTTTGCATTTACCCATCAAAAAATAAAAACAAACGATTGAATGTAAATCTAATCCCAATTCAGTAATATGGTCCCTAGAGACCCACAATTTTAGCCATAAAGCTACAGGGGGGAAAAAGGTCATGAACATACATATCCAATACGAAGAATATCCGCATCCTTGTCATTTTTCCAAACAGAAATATCTGAAAGTCAAATAAAGTTAGAAACCAACTAAATCAAACTAAACAAATGAAAATCATGATGAGAAACAAAATGTTGGTATGTTAAAAAATTTATTTTTCTAGGACCTCAAATATACATGGGAATACACATTAAATGCTTGTCTGCTAGTCATAGATAAATGAAGGTAAATGATATACAAAAAACAACCCAAATTTTAAAAATACTCATGCCACGGGGTAAAAGCTTCAAATCTAGTGCACCCAAAATAGATAAGAAAAAATAAATAAACAGCAAGAGTAAGATGGTCATTTATGAATAAGTAACACACATGTTACTTGAAACAAGTTAGACTTCCCAGTATCATGCAGAGAACTTTATAAAAACCAGTTTCTGTCCATTGCCTGTCTTGGATTCTAACCATATCAATTGGGGATCGGTTGATTTCCAATGAAAGGGCAAATTTTGTTCCTCCAGCAAGCATTAGTAAGAAGCGGGTTTGGTCTAAGTATGGGAGGATCATAGCTTTAAGTCTAGTATTAGAAGGCTTGATGCTCTAAGGGCAAGAATAGCTTTTATTCTAAGGACCTAAAGTTTACTGACACTTTGGAGGCTTGATGCTCTAGGAGTCCAGTATTATATATTCACATTTTAACTAATATTTGCTCGTTTCATATAAACAGTATACTAATTAACTTCAAATATCTCCTCAGAGTAGCCTAATTAAAGTACAAAAACATAAAAACAAAACAAATAAAAATAAAGTGAGGGAATTCGCTAAACAGTGAGCATTCTTTATGGAATAGCTCAACTACAGGTCATAACATTAGTTTATAAATGAAGTGGGCACCCAATAACCATATACCAACCTTCATGTGGCTGAAAGAGTGCCATCATTCTGACTCTTACGACGCATTTCTTAATGATGGAAATGCTTTACCTGTAAAGCATGTGGTTTGTAAAAAATTTATCTAACATAAAAAATTTTAAAAAATAAAACAAATTATAACAAAATATTATATAAATTCAAAAGCATATGAAGTTAAAAATGAAATTCCCTCAGGTATATCAAGGTACCACACAGTGCCAAAAGTACATAACTATATTAGATTGCTCTATAGAATATGAAATTTGATTTGCACAAAATACTAGACAGTATATAAGAATTTCTACACTTGGATTAGATTCTTTTCTTCATATAGATCAATTTTGGAAAATGTGAGTCAATAATTGCAACAACATTCAGGCATTTCATTTAAATTTAATTTAAAGAAATCTTTTATGGGTAAAAAAATTGTTCTAATTGAATTTCAAAGAAAATGCTGAAATGTTGTCGAAGGCAATTAAAAAAAAGAAAAAAAAGAAGAAGAAATCAAAACAACTAAAATTTCAATTGTCTAATCTAAGCAGGATATTTGTTCCATTTCCTTCAAGTTTAAACAAGTATCACGAAAATGAAAATAATAAGTTAATCATCAAAATTTATTAGATCAAGCTAGCATTTTGAGATGCTCAGTTTTATTTAGTTTCCAGAAACTTCAATTAGTTTTGCACAAATTTTAAAAGCTCGAACCAATTAGTCAAAGCATGAAGGAAGAATGTGGTTTATCTTCAGATTAATACAGGCTACTGAACGTTAAAACAGGAAGTTTTAATTTATGAAGAAGAATAACAATCAAAAATCGAATTCAAAATAAGAAATAAAACAACTTTTCTGTACCATCTAATTCTTCCAACCCTCCAATAAATTCTAGCTGCAACAAAGCACCTGCAGAGCCCAAACATAAAAACCCCATTACTAATACTCTTTAGCATTACTTTGGTGATGATGGCCTGTTAACAAATCAAGTCACATCCAATCACAACATAACTTTATCATCATATTCATGTTTCAAAAGAAAAGACAACGTGAAGTGAACCATATCTGCTTTTTTCATCATCCCAACTACGACATGGGGGAAATCGTGAAGAACAGAATTTTCAAAAATACAGAGCACACTTGAGTAACACTAATTCCCTTTCCCTTCCCTCTCCTTTCCCCAAACAGAACCCTAACCTATAAAATAAATCAAGTTCAAAATGTTAAAAAGAAAAAAACGAAGAAGAAGAAGAAAATCAAGTCATTTCCATTTACAGACTCAATTCTCGACCTCAAATTCACCCCTTTTTGTCTTTTCTGAAAAAAAAAAAACAAACAAACAAACTTCACAAAAGAAAGTGATCTGAATTGAGGAATCGCAAATATCGGAAGGAAACTTAGCCGATCGGATGGTAACAAGAGAGAAGAACGAAAAATGGAAGAAGAATCAGATTACCGAAGATCATTCCGAAGGTAACTATAGCAAGGAGAGCAAGAATGATTTTCGTCGGAGCCGCCATGGAGAAAACGGAGAGACTGCAAGAGTCAGCTGCCGAATGCTATGGAAAAAGAGCCGAGTGTCACGCCCACAGCGGTCGCTGTCTTCGCAATCGGGTCTTGTCAGATTCCGCTTCTCCGATCATCACGTGACAGGCACACTGCTTCCTTCCAAAACCGCCGCCGTTTATTACTAATAAGTAATAAATTATATTTAACATACAGTTTTTAGAATTTTATATATTTTTTAGAACAAAAACATGTTTGTTTGGTTAGTTTTTTAAAACATTTTTGTCCTGAAAAACAGGAAACAAGTAAAAAAAAAAAAAGGAAAATGTTTGGTTTCAATTCCTTTTGTTATAAAAAACGTAAGCAATCTGAAAAGCAACTAGAATTTAAGAATAATATCAGTTTTAAAACGATAGCGAGCAAGATTTTGGAAACATAGAACATAAAAATAAAAAATAAAAAAAAATTGAGGCCCTTTTTACCAAACAAATTTTTAGGCTTGGTTTGAAACCCAAAAAATATTAAAAAAGAAAATAAGAAAAATAGAGATAAAATGAAAATAAACTTTCAAGAAAATAAATAGATTTAAACTTAATAAATTAAATATATATATTTATTAAAAACATTTTATATGCTTATCTATACTATATAATGACTAAAAACTTTAAAAATATATAAAATTTTATAGGAATTATGATTATATAGATTTTATTTTTATTTTTTATGGTGAAATCGAAGCGTAAGAAAATCGTTTTTCATGAAAATTTATTTTCCTAATACTTTTAGGGTTTCAGTAGCCTTAGTATTTTTATTTTCAGAACAAAGAACAAACCTTTACTTTCTATTTCTAGAGTTTGAGCCTGTGTTGGTTTCTACTTTTGAAATTTGTTTTTGAAAATATAGGAATCATCATTTTGGTGTTTTACTATCACTGTTTTTGTTCTTTTAATTTAATGTTTTGTTATCTAAATTTAATATTTATTTATGTTTATTATGTTTTTTTAAATCAAGCATGTCTTGTATTTTCAAGTTATCGAATGTATTTTTATTCAGACTGGGTTGGAGCGTGATAGCGAAATTTGGTACAGGACTAACTGCTTCGTACAGGTCAGATAGGCTGGGCGTTAATTTCCTGTAAAAGCATTAAAGAAAGAAGATAAATGGGGTTCGCGGATTCTTTGGCTCAGATCTTTCAAGTCGGTTCACGAGAGAAAAGATCGGCTCTTTAGAGGCCCGAATGTTTTCGATGCGGCTCGCTTGATGGGGTGGCGCAGTATTACTCTTGTATGTTTTTCGTTTGATGGTGGTAAAGGTCTCTCTCGTTGGATGGAGGTTACTAATGTCATTATGGATTAATAAGGGATGGTAGGGAGGCGGAGTTATTTGAAAATTATCTTCACTTATCAACGTTTTGAGATTTGGTTTGATTTATAAGATCGCTGCTTGATTATTGGGAATTATTAATTTCGCTTGAGTGAGATTTTGGTTAATTTCGGGATATGGGAACTTTTCCCGGCGCATTCGTGCTATTGTCCGTAGAGGCGAGCGAACATGGCTCAGTTTTAGCGATGGGGCTTGGGCATTTAATGAGCTTATTTTTTAAGAGCAGTGAGTGGCGCTCTTGTAGCGCATTACATTGCTATATCTATCCTTATTTTTTAGAATAAAAATAGTTTTAAACGGTAACCAAACATGCATTCAGCTTTGTTTGGTTCGTGTTAAAATTTGTTTCAGAAAAATGATTTTTTAAAAACATTTAGAGCCCTAAAAATGAGTTGTTTGGGAAACATATTGGTTTTCACGGCTTAATTAGCAACCGTAGCCTTGGGTGTTTCCGTACGATGTCAGGGTGAATTCTTGGACATTCCATGTCACTTGCTAATCTTTTGGATAAAAAGCAAAATGTCATCATCTCCGACGACTTTTGAAGGGGATGGATCTAATTGCTATCATATTGGCTACTTTGACACTAAGAGCCCTATGATTTTGTTTTTTTCCGCTTTTTCTTTATAAGACCTCGTATAAATCGGATATTATTTATATTATATATTCATAGCTTTTTTGATTTAATCGATGTAAAGCATTATAAAACTATTTCGCGCGATTAAACGTAGGCAGGTCCCTATCTGCATTTGTTGTAGTCGTGTCAGGCGAATTCCCTTTGTATCCCGCGTGCATATCTTATGCATGATGTTTAAATCGAGCACTGAGATGACCGATGTGAGGTTTTAAACTTCGCCAGGCCCCGTCTTCATATCTTAGGCTTCCAGCCAGCAATGCAGTAATGCTGGGATATGGAAAAAGGTTTAAGAGGAAATAAACCCTCTTAACTCTTTATTCTTTTCCGATGTGGGACAAAGATGAGAGGGGTTAGGAGATGTTTGAAGATTAAAATAAAAAAGTTACAGATATGTGGGACAAGGATGAGAGGAGTTAAGAGGGGTTTGAAGATTAAAAGAAAAAAGTTAAAGTTTGCAAGAGTCGAACCGAGATCTCAAGTTCCACAGTTAGATTATTAAACCACTATACTACTATGAGTTCTGATAATTGTTTGCAAACAAATGTATGATATGCGTTTATAAAAAATATAATATATTACAATATAAATGTAAATATTATTTTTCCATTTTCAATAAATTTTATATTTCAATATTAAAAATGTTATGTTTTCATGCTATAAAGGGATAATTATGTTTTAAAAAGAAATTTCAGAATTCTTCTCTCAATAAATATTTATATTTTCAATAAATTATCCCTTTATAGTATTTGAAATTTATTTTTTCAATAAAAATTAAAATATTGATATAACATATAAAAATGAATAAATAGCATTATAAATATTAAATTATATATTTTAAAAAATATATAAATTATATATTTATGATATCCTTAAGTTCGTATCCGTTAAATGAAGTAGGCTTGTGGTAGATAATTAGTCGTCGATTAAGGTTTAAAAACATTGGTAATAAAGTCTTAATTATAACACGATGTAAAAGCATTCTTGAGAAACTTTAAGTCTGCACGTAATCGTCGTGACAGTTCACCAGAGCATTTCCTCGAACCAAGATTTCACTTTTTATTGTCTTCGGCCAGCGTGTGCTACGTGAAGCACACCATCTGTTAGAAAATAATTAGAAAGGAGAAAGACATTAGAGATGAAAGCTATCATTCTAAGAGTCTTTCAAGTCAAATCATCAAAAGCATAAGTAAAGGGTAGAGCGTACTTTGATCCATAACAAATATGATAGTGAAGATATTGATCTTGATCTTGCAAAACTTGTATTAGACTTAAGCGTTGTTTTATGATCTTGAGTCTTGTATGCCTGAGCTATGGAATTCCTTAAGAGTCCATTCTCTCTTGTAATGAGATGAAAGAAAAGAAAAATGTACATATGACTCGGGGACCATAACCTATTTATAGTAGAGTCATGATACATAAGAAGAGTCATCCTTTGATTAATGATACATCTCTAGATTCATGATACATCCCTTTAAGTCTTAAGATGATTCATGATACATGATACATCTATTCAAGAGGATTCATTATACATCATTTTAAGATAATTCATGATACATTACCTTAAAATGATTCATGATACATTCCTCTTCATAAAGATTCATGACTTCTCATTTCTTATTTTTAATTTAGCCCATCATAAAATAAAAAATAAGACTTTTGGTATCTACACATTGAATAGCCATACCAATTGTGAATTAACTCCATTAATTAAACCTTATAAGATCACTTTATAGGAGTTGCGTATTTTAGATAGCCTTAATGTAGAATCAATGATATGTGTAGACCCATATATTGAATAAATATCAAACAATCTCCCACTTGGGTCACATATATCTATGTCCAATTATGAATGATGATATAACCTTGAGCTCAAAATTGCTATCTATATCAAAACATCACTAACAATGCGTTCATCAATCATATCTTTAAGATCATGACCTTTATTACATGTATCGTAACTAGACCCATCAATGGTCACATACATGAATATAATTAACGACATAAATCAAGTATTGATGTGTAGAATGAAAATTACATGCAATGTGATCTTAAACATACTTTATTTCAAATATTTGGTCCGATTTTATTCTTCACTTGAGATCAAATAAATAGATTGATTGAAAGCGAAACATAACTTTATTCATAGAAAATATTCATAAATATGTCTATAATTGAATGACACCCAATACAAACTCCAAGCAAAATCACATATCGACAAAGCGACCACGAAACACGGCGGAAATGGCTTGACCGACACCCATATGAGCGGTGTGCTCATGAAAGACCATAGGTGGTAAACCTTTAGTAGCGAATCACAATCATGAGTTTGTGCCAATGTGCTCCTATGCGACATGAGGTGTACTTTCAGTATGTTTCCCAAGCGTAGAAGACAATGTCGCTAAGCATAATTCTATGGGAAGTCAGCGGGTCATCTCCTCGGAGGAGTGGGGTTCTAAAAAGGATCCTTGTTAGTGATATTTGATGAATGTGCAAATAAAGTAAATCATGGAGGATGTTGATGGTTTGACTTATTGGCTGGAGTTGATTTGAGATTATATTTTCCACAAGAAAGACAAGTGATATGATTCTAGGGTTTCCACTTATCCACAACTAGGTAACAAGTGTCTCTTATGTTCTCATCTAGGGTCCATTTGAGGAATGGTCCTTGATGGGGAAAAATATAACTTTAAAAAAATTTGTTCACAAAAAGAAAGATAGAAGAATGATGTCAAATGCTCACTTAGAAAGTTTAAGCCAACACTCAGCATGCATTTAGGTTCAAGCACAATGTGTACCAAGATTCTCTTGTTCACACATTGTCAAGAATATGCCAAACTAAGCATTTAGAGGGAATGTAGTAAGTATTGAATACCATACAACTTCCATTGAAGCACAAGGGGTGAGAGAGCATTGTTACCTTTGTTAGTAATGAGTTTCCACCATTCGAATCATCTCTTGGAGGTTTAGAACTCCATTGAAGCTAGGAAATAACTAATAAATGCAGGAACATCCAACATAAATGCAAATAGAGGAGAAATAAATGCTATATATTGATGTAAAACTGAATGGAACAAGTTTAGAGATGAAGCTACACACTAAGAGACTTAGTTTAGGGGTTACAAGAGTTTAACTACAAGAATGAACAGGGATCTAGGCTATGTAAGATAGAAATTGCAAGAAACCTTAAAAAGAGAGAGAAAAAAATTAACTAAGACCAAAAGAAAACCCTAGAAAGTAGGGTTATTAGTTTCTCAATTGCTCTGGTGGCTTAAATACCCCCCCAAATAAGCTACGAAGAAAGGAGAACAAAATTTACCATGCCACTTGCACAAATCACTCATAATTTCGGATACACCTAATTGAATCTCGAGCACCGGGACCCGGTACTCACTTTTAGTCTAGGTACTCATCTCCCTATTTGCATTTTAATAACCTTAGTCACTGATGCGGACTTTGAGTATCGGTTATAGACTTTAGTCACAGAATTACTCATCTTCCTCTACATATTAACCTTGAGTGCAGATCTTTGGACTTTGAGTATCGGTACTCATCTTCAAATTCTGCACTTTTCCACTCCTTAGATGCATGGGACCTCGAGTGACCATCCCCTCAACTTCAAAAGTCCTCAATCACTTTGAGGAACCATTCCTTAGGATGAGGAGGAAGGAAGAACAAGATTTGAGTAGGCTTGGGGCGGAGGTGATTTCGGTCGTTTCAGCTTGGAAGTGAAAGATATAAAGTCTGCTTTTCTTCAAAACATGGTTGCCCACTAAGCATCCAAAGGCACTTCAAAAACGTGCAAAGAACATTGAGCAACCTTCACGAGCATAAAAACATAAAAGGAAGTCAAAAGCACTTGTTCTACCTGAGCCTTCAAGGAGTAATCACACGAGAAAAAGAAAAGTGAAAGCAAGTATATAGGCAATTATACTTATTGTGTTAGACACTTTATAGACAATTGATCACTCACGAACCCTTTCCTTGATAATTAGGAACTTTGATATGTCAAAATGTTTTGACTTAGTCGAGCTCCTATTGTTATTCGATCTGGTGTTGATTTGTTGTCCTGATATGTAAGTGGTCTTTCGAATTCCTTCCACATTTATGACCCTAGTGACCAAAAATTCCATTAGCTAAATTCCTAAGTTTGATGCCTCATGGCAATGCTTCCACAACTCCACAGCCATGGTGGAAGAAGCTATAATAGTTTGCTTGGGATTACGCCAT